>BTPG01000004.1:57803074-57906521 GCA_036245525.1 Semisulcospira habei
TCTTTATGTTCAAAGTGTGGAAACGCAAAACACCTGAGTACATCTCCACTTTGTTCCGTAAGTCTGAGTCCAAGCTTGGAAACATCAGAAAGTTTTTCATAGTCCCTAAACCAAGGATCGATCTATATAAAACTAGCTTATCCTTCTCAGGGGCACTTATCTGGAATGCACTTCCCGACCATGTAAAATCCACCTTCTCGCTAGCGTGTTTTAAAAAGTGTCTCTGCAAATATTTTGTGGATCACTCGTAGGGATGCCTTAACCACTTGTATTATATGTTTCTTTTTATGCTGAGTCCAATTTATTCCCAATTAAGTCTGTTATCCTTTTCATTTATCATTTGGAATACTTAGCTCTGTCTATGTGTGAAGGGGGGCGGGTGGGGTGGGGGGTGTCTGTGAGTCTGAGTATGTCTGTCTATGTGAACAGTGTTGTCATCTGTTTGCAAGAATTATGTTTACTTATATGTATGTATATTTGTAGTTAGTCTTGTAGCTGTTAGCAACGGCAGGTTTGTAAAATGGCTGTGTCGATGACGATGTCAATGCCTAAACCGTTGTAAAATAAAGTTTCATTGATTCATTCATTGATTCTCTCTCTCTCTCTCTCTCTCTCTCTCTCTCTCTCTCTCTCTCTCTCTCTCTCTCTCTCTCTCTCTCTCTCTCTCTCTCTCCCCTCCCCCCCCCCTCCCGAAACACCGTATGTGTGTGCGTTATTAGTGTGATAAATCAGTGCGATTAACCCCTTTAGCACCAAGGTCCTATTTCTCAAATTTTGGAGGTGTTGCCTAATGACTATGTACCAGTTGCAGGAGATGGACTGACCATCATAATTCAAGGGTAGTGCCAGATTAGCTTGGCGCCTGAATGCGCCAAGCTAATCCGGCACCACCCTTGAATTATCATGGTCAGTCCATCTCCTGCTGTAGGGACTCGGAGCTAAATGGGTTAATTAGGGACGGTCCGTGGCGCAGTGGTTAAGGCGCCTGCCACAAATGCTAAAGGTGCGAGGTTCGATAACGAACGGGTTTCGGCGTTGGATTTTTTTCCTGTAGTAAGTGTCACCGTTAATTCGGGCGGACCGTCTTTCTCCGGGTACTCCGGCTCTTCCTCCCCCTCCACTTTGGTACCGGTTTCAGGCCACTTTATAAATTTCAAATACAAGCGATCAAAATTTCCGACACCTCAGTAGCTGAGCCGACCCTTCGCACCACGTGAATGTCCTGTGTTTGTCTTGCACTGTGTTTGTCTTCAGAGTGAATGCGTGTGTCACGTGAGCGTGCGTGTTGGGTTCAGTTCGCGGCGCTTTGAGCCCATTCGCCGAATTGGGAAAATGCGCCTATATAATAGCCGGTATTATTACTATTATTATTATTATTAATTGTCGTGCAGTCAATCGATTCTGAGACACTGGACTCATGAACGTTGTAACGATTGTGGTTGTGTTGTTCTGTGAGAGCGTGCATGCATAAATCGTAGGAAACGATCCGATGTTTATTTGAGCTATCATGATTACGAATCACGTACCTTTTCACTCAGTAAGTTTCACTTTCGTTCACGCGTAGTGCGTAATTCGTTGTCAGTGACGGAGTTATGCAGTGAATGGTGATGTACATTGTATGAGAGACGCATTGTCAAAGTGTGGATATTTTGCAGAGAAGACATTGTTGGTGCATTAATTTTGTGAACGTATTTCGTGGAGATCGCATCGCTGTAATAAAATATTGTTGGAACTGTTACTCCAGTGTTGTCTACAACCTTAAGCCACGTGTGACGGGTTGCAGCTGAATAAAGATTTTTTAAAAAGTTTGAAAAGAACCATACGTGCGTGCCGTCTGGTGTGATATCATACTTCGACCACGATTCAACCACGTAACATTTTGGCACCTCCGACGGGACTTCTTCAGTTGGCTCAGTGGAAAGGGTAGCAGGAGAAAACAGCCAGCAGTGAAAAACAGAGATGGCGACATCGGAGATGGAGACATTCCTGAAAATTGGAAAGGAATGTTTACTCGACGGAGCTCAACTCCTCGAGTTTGTAAAGGAGAGAGAGAAGGAGAGATTAGAGAGAGAGAAGGAGAGATTGGAGAGAGAAGAAAGAGCTAAAGAGCGTGAAATCAGGAAACTTGAAATTCAACGAGAAGAAGCAGAAAAACAGCGAAGAGAGGCAGAGAAACAACGAGAAGCGGAACGAGAAGAAGCAGAAAAACAACGAAAAGCGGAACGAGAAAAAGCAGAAAAACAACGAAAAGCGGAACGAGAAGAAGCAGAGAAACAGCGAGAAGAGGCGGAGAGGCAGCGACGACATGAAATTCATTTAAAGCAGATGGAAATACAGGCACAGAGCCAGAAAGCTAATGAAGCAACAGCTTTAGCCAGCAGAGAGCAAACAGCCCGTGCGCCAAAACTTCCACCTTTCGTTGAAAATTCAGATAAGATGGACGCTTATCTGGAGCGATTCGAGCGCTTCGCAAGCAGTAACAATTGGAGACAAGAGACTTGGGCTATCGGGCTGAGTGCACTTCTAACTGGCAAAGCGCTTGAATTTTACACCCGCTTGCCAAGAGAAGAAGCCGAAGATTATAAAACCGCCCTGCTGAGACAGTACGACTTCACTGAAGAGGGTTACAGACGACGGTTTCGGAACTGCAAGCCTGAAGAAGGAGAAACACCCGGCCTATTCATTGAGAGAATCAGAAGCTACCTGGAGAAATGGATAGAGCTGGCTGGCTTAAACAAAGAGTACCAGGACCTGTGTGACCTCATCATCAAAGAACAAGTCTTCAACGCATGTTCTAAGGACCTGGCCGCCCACCTCAGAGAGCAAAAAGACCAGTCCCTGAAGGCCCTGGCAGACTTCGCTCAAATATACCTTGACGCCCACAACATGAAGTTCGGGCCCAGAGACACCCCGAAATACAAGCCGGTGGAGAACCTGACATGTTTTCTCTGTGGAAAGAAAGGTCACAAGGCGATACAGTGTCCTTCTAAAGACCTCCCCCGAGGCGACAACATCAGAAGGTCCAACCAAGATCGCGGGATAGCAGGCAGAAGCAGTACTACATCTCAACACAGAGCCGCCGCTGTACTAGCAAATGATGTGACGTCATCCAGTGACTTTGAGTCTGGAGAAATGCTGTGCAAGTGACACCGGAGCTGATTGAATCTTTCAAAAGGAATGGACGCATCCCAGTAGGAGATGGGGCTACATTCTTACCAGTTTCAAACATTGCGCTGCCTGAGAATGAATTGCCGAACATGCCGGTGGTGTCAGGATTCGTCGGAAACCGGAAACACTTACGTGAGAGTGCTGAGAGATACTGGTTGTAGTTGCGTTATCGTGAGAGAGGACCTATTAGCGGAAGGCCAGAAGTTACAGGAGTGGATCACCCTCATTTTGGCCGACGGAACTGTAAGAATTATCCCCCTTGCCAAGGTCAGAGTCGACACTCCGTACCTGAGAGGAGAGGTGAAGGTGCTATGCGTGAAGACCCCTGTCTACGATCTTATCATCGGAAACGTTGACAGTGTCAGAAATGCAGAGGATCCAGATCCGAAGTGGAGACCTGAAACATGTTCAGTTACCACAAGAAGTCATGCAAAGAAGAGTCACCAAACCATCCCCCTAAACGGAAGCAGCCGTGGTGAATAGGGACAGGCTGGTGGAGCTACAGAGAACCGACCCCACGCTTGACGTCAGGCCGAACCCATAACGCGAAGAGGAAAGGAGATAATCTTCGAGACCAGAAAAGATATCCTGTACCGGATATTCGACAGCAATGGAGACAGACCTGTGCGTCAAGTAGTAGTTCCTGAACCATTGAGAATGCAGGTGATGAAATTGGCCCATGATTCCATATTGGGAGGACATTTGGGAATCAACAAGACGCTCGATAGGATCCGAGCCGTCTTCTACTCGCCTGATATGGTAGGCGACGTCACCCGATTCTGCAGGTCGTGCGACATATGCCAGAAGACAATCTCCAAGGGAAAGGTGCCCAAGGTTCCGCTAGAGAAAATGCCATTGATCGATATGCCTTTCAAGCGGGTAGCTGTAGACCTTGTGGGGCCAATATCTCCTCCGAGTGAAGATGGCCGTCGATACATTTTGACCCTGGTGGACAACGCTACACGTTATCCTGAGGCCATACCATTGAAAAAGATCGACACTCCAACAGTGGCAGTGTCCTGGATCGCTGCGATCATACCCGGGTAATCGCCATGTATTCACCCCCATCTCAGTATGCAAAGGTCTTCAGTCGGGCCGGTGACGTCGCAGTGGACCCGCGCACGGACATGCAGACCTTTTGCTACTGAGGAACTTGTAAGTTTGTAGCGCGCACGGACATGCAGACCTTTCGCTACTGAGGAACTTGTAAGTTTGTAGCGCGCACGGACATGCAGACCTTTTGCTACTGAGGAACTTGTAAGTTTGTAGCGCGCACGGACATGCAGACCTTTCGCTACTGAGGAACTTGTAAGTTTGTAGCGCGCACGGACATGCAGACCTTTCGCTACTGAGGAACTTGTAAGTTTGTAGCGCGCACGGACATGCAGACCTTTCGCTACTGAGGAACTTGTAAGTTTGTAGCGCGCACGGACATGCAGACCTTTTGCTACTGAGGAACTTGTAAGTTTGTAGCGCGCACGGACATGCAGACCTTTCGCTACTGAGGAACTTGTAAGTTTGTAGCGCGCACGGACATGCAGACCTTTTGCTACTGAGGAACTTGTAAGTTTGTAGCGCGCACGGACATGCAGACCTTTTGCTACTGAGGAACTTGTAAGTTTGTAGCGCGCACGGACATGCAGACCTTTCGCTACTGAGGAACTTGTAAGTTTGTAGCGCGCACGGACATGCAGACCTTTTGCTACTGAGGAACTTGTAAGTTTGTAGCGCGCACGGACATGCAGACCTTTCGCTACTGAGGAACTTGTAAGTTTGTAGCGCGCACGGACATGCAGACCTTTTGCTACTGAGGAACTTGTAAGTTTGTAGCGATGAATTGGTTTCCGATTTCTAAACTTATCTCATTTAGCCCCGATGCACTACTGTACAACAGGAATTGATCGCACATGATAATTCAAGGGTAGTGCCAGATTAGCTCGGCGCCTCACAATAGTTTGGTGTACGGTACTGATAGAAAATGAAATCCCCTTCCCGACGAGTGATGCTTTTATTTTATTATTTTCTTTTTAAACTACTAATGCCACACATACGACTGACAAGCGTACATTTTTTTTTAATACTCACGCACGCTAACACACACACACACACACACACACACACACACACACACACACACACACACACACACACACACACACACACACACACACACACATACATTCACACACTTTCAGCGCACAAAAACGCATCTCGATAACCAAACTAGGATCAGATTATTTTGTATAGCCTGCTTCACCTTTTTTTTTGCCGATAGCAAATTGTGGAGGTCCTAAACTCCTATGTACCGGCAGCAGGAGATAGATTGACCATGAGCATTCAAGGGTAGCGTCAGACTGGCTTGGCGCCTTCAGGCGCCATCCAGTCTGGCACTACCCTTGAATGATCATGGTCAATCCACCTCCTGCTGTAGGGCGTTGTGGCTAAATGGGTTAATTTTATCGTATGATATTAAAATATGTTTGACCGACCTAGGTTAGCGGAAGGGGAAACAAAAGGTACCATTACGCCTAAATCTGAAGACACATTTCAGCACCAATTGTGTTTGTTATGCCTTGTTGACACACCTAATGAACTTTAACAGCAGTTTGGACACGCAGCAAAAGCACACGCGTAATCGCACTTATTTATTGTGCGCTGCCCGTTAGCGTGTCAGTCTATTTTTAGCTGTTTCTCGCACTGATTGCGTTGTATTTTTAGAACGGGGTGGCGTCAGTCATGATCAGGTTTCTTGATATACAGACGACGTGTAGTGAACTGGATTGTCATGTGTCTAAATGAACCATATCTAGACCTGTGCGTAGCGTTTCGTAACCGTCTGTTACAGAAGTGTATCTTTCAACAGTTACGGCAGTAATGGGCTTTTAAGGGAAGGGGCACGCATAATGAGCTATCTGGTGTGAATATTGACCCTAGTTGACCACGACTCTGCCCTCTGGCGGCTCAGCAGTAAGTCCATTTTTGTGAAAAGCGACATTTCCATCCTAGTTCCATGAAAATCACGCGTTTCACACAGGGGGAGCACTAGTGTGCTGACGTCGGTCGTGGCTATTTCATAGACTGCAGGCATGGGCGCTGGAACGTTCATGGACCGCATACACTGAAATTCCATAAAAGCGCCAGCTCATCCCCTCCCGGCGACACACCTTCTTAATCTAAATAATGTGCAGGTGATAAGCCCGTTCGTACTATGGGATCCGAAGTATTAATATCAAAATAGAAATCCCGCCACTTTATTAAATTCCCTTTATTAAATTCCCGTTTTGGCCCTTTGTTATAGTGGGACAGTCCCTGGGCCAAACCCCGCCCCCCCCCCCCCCCCCCCCCCCATCCTATCTGCTAGAGGTTTAGAGTCTCATGAGCCCCTGCAGATGGAGGGGCTCATGACAATCAACGCCTCTTGCTGGGTCAGTCCCACAGCGTATATTTGCACTTGTTGCTGGTTCGTGTTATCTTCAACTCAGGTGGAGGAGATCCCAGGGGTTCAGCCTCCGACTTGACTCTTTCGACAGTTGTCGTGAGGGACAGGATGATAATTAGGCACCGGCCGTAGATTCAATCCCCCGCTGGCCACCTCCACGCGAGGAAGGGGGGGGGGGGGGTAGAGGGGATACAATTAATGTGGCCGATGCATTCTTAGTCAGCAACTTAGATTCTCGTTATCCCCTTGCGGCCGCGCGGGCTCATGAGAATCCGCGCCTCTGGCAGATCAGGGAAGGGTGTGTGAAGGGCTCCCGTTGCGGAGGCGTGGAGAACAAGGGGAAGAGAAATGTCAGTAAGTTATTGTGTGCCCGGCGCGTGTGTTTCTGACTCTCATTCAGTAGCGTAGTGCAGGTCCCGCCTGTTGCAGGTTCAGGCTTTAACCCGTTTAGCCCCGACGCATTCCAGCAGGAGACGGCTAGACCATGATAATTAAAGGGTAGTGCCAGATTAGCTTGGCGCTAATCTTGCACTACCCTTGAATTATCATGGTCCAGCCCCTCCTGCTGCAACTGGTGCGTAATCGTTAACGTGACACCTCCAAAGTTTAGGAAATGTGGCCTTGGGCGTGAATGGGTTAAAAACACCGCGTGTCTGAGAACGGCTGCGCCATGTGCCCGCGGGATTCGTCGCCATGTGCACGCGGGATTAGTCGCCATGTGCACGCGGGATTACTCGCATGTGCGCGCGGGATTCGTCGCCATGTGCGCGCGGGATTCGTCGCCATGTGCACGCGGGATTAGTCGCCATGTAGTGCACGCGGGATTAGTCGCCATGCGCACGCGGGTTTGTTCGCCATGTGCACGCGGGATTGGTCGCCATGTGCACGCGGGATTGGACGCCATGTGCACGCGGGATTAGTCGACATGTACGCGCGGGATTAGTCGACATGTGCACGCGGGGTTAGTCAGTCGACATGTGCACGCGGGATTAGTCGCCATGTGCACGCGGGATTAGTCGACATGTACACGCGGGATTAGTCGACATGTGCACGCGGGGTTAGTCGACATGTGCACGCGGGATTAGTCGCCATGTGCACGCGGCATTAGTCGCCATGTGCACGCGGGATTAGTCGCCATGTGCACGCGGGATTAGTCGCCATGTGCACGCGGGATTAGTCGCCATGTGCACGCGGCATTAGTCGCCATGTGCACGCGGCATTAGTCGCACATCTGGTACTTGTTTTATAGTTCACGTTCAAACTGTTGTGTCCCAACGTTGGCGTCGACCCAACCTCGGCCAAAGCGATAGAAACTTGTCATTTTGGCGTATGCTTGTATTGCTGTGTGGCTCATGCTTGAAAGTGTATCGGCCCCCCTTTTTTTTTTTTTTGGAAGGGGGGGGGGTCCCTTCGTTTTATAGAAGGGATAAAAAGGACGGGTCGCGGCGGTGGGGCGAATTTAATAGCATGTCCATGATGTCAAAGGCGGGCAGGCTAAACCTATAACAATTGACTGAAGTAACAAGATAAAAATTACGTCATATCTAGTTACGCTAACCTCGCTGCTGAACGTACGTTTGGCGCAAAGCGCCGTATGTATGCATGTGTGTGCGTATGTATGTAAACAAGAGAATCTCCGATATTTCTGTCCCCACCCGGGTCTGCCCTGGGGGACTTGGGTGGGGTTAACTACTTTTTAGTTCCCAGGGTCACCCTGGTCAGCCCCACAAGGGTGGGTTTTCCTCTCTATTCTGGGGCATGTGTTTCTGTCTACCCGAGGTCCATTCACCTGTATTTTCCTTTTTAAACTCTCCCTACTGACTGCACTGCCTGTAGCTCTTGATATTGGATGTGTGTTGCTAAATGGTCTTGGCTTTATTTAGGCCCCATGTGTTAGGTTTATTTAATGTATTTGACCGGCTGGCGACATAATTCAATGTTCTGTTTAGTTGGTTTTTTTCACAAGCAGTGCAGGCACGTCCTGAGAAAGCCTTGTTGCTGTCGGGACGTTAAGCAATGTACAATCAATCAATCAATCAATCCGATATTTCTGTACATACAAGCTTGAAACTTGGCGAAATACTTTCTTAAGTGGGTGGCCGAGAGCCTCCGAGCATATTGTAATTGAATGTCTCATTAAGACACAAACAATCGTTTATAGGAAGTCGGTTGACCCAGATTAGAGTCCGTAATTTTTGTCATATTTACTTGAACTTTTGCATATAGCAGTTTGGAGAAAGACATTGGATGATTTCGTTAGCCAGCTTTGTATCCTTTCAACTTCTTTAGTAAACATTTATTCTTTTCATAAAATAATTACAACAGTAAAAAAAAAAAAAAAAAAAAACAACTTGTTCTAGAGAAAGTCAGTCAGTGGCGGTGACGTAAAAGAAGTAACTCCGTCACCACGCAGACACTGATACTCTAAATATGACGTAATTCTCTCTCTCTCTCTCTCTCTCTCTCTCTCTCTCTCTCTCTCTCTCTCTCTCTCTCTCTCTCTCTCTCTCTCTCTCTCTGGGTTAACTACCTTTTGGTTCCCAGGGTCACCCTGGTCAGCCCCACAGGGTGGGTTTTCCTCTCTATTATGGGGCATGTGTTTCTGTCTACCCTTGGTCCATTCACCTGTATTTTCCTTTTTTTAAACTCTCCCTACAGTCTGCGCTGCCTGTAGCTCTTGATATTGGATGTGTGTTGCGAAATTGTACCGTGAAGTTCTAGTTTTGTCACCATTTTCCCAAGTCTTGAAACGAAAGCGAAACTCATATCGCCTTAAATATAAAATTACGTAAAACAAAAAAAATACGTCGAGACAAATGACGTTTGACAAACCAATGACGCGTAAGTATGCACTGCGCGCGCCCCTTCTAGAGTTCACTATGACGCATTGGCACATCTTCGAGGCTTTTTCAGAAGGAGATATTTCAACATCAGAATCAAGTCAAAGACAAAAGGTAGATACCCTTGACAGCGAAGACAGCTCTCATATAGAAAGGACTTTGTGGGTTATGGTTCATCCCATCTTGTTTTTGTTGTTGTTTTTGGTTTTGGGTGTTTTTTGTTTGATTTTTTCTTTGGATTTTTTTTGGGGGGCGAAAGGGGGGGGGGGGGGGCTCTCCTGGGTCTATGAAGGCTAAAAAATATCGGATGGCAGGCGTGATGTTTCAAGGCCAGGCTATTCTGGCACCACCCTTTAACAGTCACGACCGTTCAGCCAGTCTTGTGTTAATGTATTCAGCGCTGAATGGGTTCGGTAGTTATGGGCGGTGTCTGCCAGAAACGACCGTGATAGCTGAAAGGGTAGTGACACTGAGAGGCGCCAAGCTGTTTTGGCAACACCCTTTGAACAAACACGGTCGTTCTATCTCCTCAGTGTTGTGGTGTATCAGCTGAACGGGCCGGCGGTGACGTTCGATTGTGGATTTTAAGTGTACACGACAGACCTAAAGACCGTGATAGTTCAAGGGTGATACTAGAATAGCTTGGCGCCACCCTTGAACTATCTCGGTCCTTAACTCTTGCTGTGGTGTATCAGGTGACGGGCTAAGGATGGGTGGTGTCAAAGTCAGATCGACCATGAAAGTCACAGTTCAAGGGTGGTGCCAGAACTACATGTTCACGATCGTTCTATCTGTAGCTGTGGTGCGTGAATTACGGCCGCTGAATCAAAGTCGGCCCATGGTGGGCGGTGGCTGAAAACCGTGTGTGACGGCAAAGGGGTTGTGATGAATCATGGCGAGTTCTTTCCATGCTGGCGTGGATTGTGGTGTGAATTGTGGTGTGGATTGTGGTGTGGATTGTGGCTGGGAGGAAGGGAACGGCACGTTGACTAGAATCTCGTTACAGAAACAACAAATTGAGGGGAGGGCATGACGCTAATTATTCTCAGAGTGTGTAGCCAAGAGGCACGAGAAACGTGAAAACAATTCTTAGCTCACTGGCGCGCTTGCGGGTGAGATGGGAAAGTTATTTTGCTTGGATTTACTTTTTTCTTTTCTTTTTCTTTTTTCTTTTTTGGGTGGGGGGTGGGGGGGGGGGATGGTGGGGAAGGGGGTGGGGTGGGGAGGGGGTGTAACAATGTAAAACGTTGACTCTCTCTAATTTTATTATTATTTTGTTTTAATTGTACTTGTCTTGTTTCCTTTTTTGATGTTATATTTTAAATATTAAGGACAGCGTGCCTACTGTCTCCATCCTTACAAAATAAAGTTTCAGTTCACACACACACACACACACACACACACACACACACACACACACACACACACACACACACACACACACATACACACACACACACACACACACACACACACACACTGTGGACTCAAGTGCAAACACTCACACACACCCGTCCACACGAACGCACGCACACACACGCACGCACGCACACAATACACGTACATACACAATACAATACCCTGAGTCACGCCGCGTTCACTCATTCCGCAGTCCGACACACAGACTACATCATCAGTAGAGTCGCATGCCGAGTGTCTGACATCGATTTACTTTCTTTTCTTTGTAATCTCCCAAAACCCGGGGCATCTCGTCCGCCTGTGAAAATCGTTTCCTGTCTCGGTTCAAACACCGCCTCTGATTTGTGCTGCCATTTTCATGGATTTATTTCTTTTGCCTGTCCTAGTCTATACTGGCGTCTACCACGTCAGGCATCTCGCTCGCTCTCTCTCTCTCTCTCTCTCTCTCTCTCTAGACTGACCATGATAATTCAAGGGTAGGGCAAGAGAAGCTTGAAACTGAGTCGCGAAGATTCCTGCAGAAATTACAACACACTGACATCCTACAGGAATAACAACACCCTGACACCCTACAGGAATAACAACACCCTGATATCCTGCAGGAATCACAACACCTTGACATCCTGCAGGAATAACAACACCCTGACATCCTACAGAAATAACAACAGCCTGACATCCTACAGGAATAACAACACCCTGACATCCTGCAGGAATAACAACACCCTGACATCCTGCAGGAATAAGAACACCCTGACATCCTGCAGGAATAACAACACCCTGACATCCTACAGGAATAACAACACCCTGACATCCTGCAGGAATAACACCCCCTGACATCCTACAGGAATAACAACACCTTGACATCCTACAGGAATAACAACACCCTGACATCCTACAGGAATAACAACACCCTGACATCCTACAGGAATAACAACACCCTGACATCCTGTAGGAATAACAACACCCTGACATCCTGCAGGAATAACAACACCCTGACATCCTACAGGAATAACAACACCCTGACATCCTACAGGAATAACAACACCCTGACATCCTGCAGGAATAACAACATCCAGACATCCTGAAGGAACAACATCCTGACATCCTGTAGGAATAACAACACCCTGACATCCTGCTGAAATAACAACACCCTGACATCCTGCAGGAATAACAACATCCAGTAATCCTGCAGGAATAACAACACTCTGACATCCTGCAGGAATAACAACACCCTGACATTCTGCAGGAATAAACATCCAGACATCCTGAAGGAATAACAACCCCCTGACATCCTGCAGGAATAACAACACCCTGACATCCTGCAGGAATAACAACACCCTGACATCCTGCAGCAATAACGACACCCTGACATCCTGCAGGAATCATCGCGACTGAAACCGCTGCCGACAGCCAAAGGGTTAACACAGGAAATGAAAAGGGCATGTGCGTGTCATCCCTGCTTTGGGGACGCGGGTATGTGAATAGCGGGATTGCGGGGGTTGGGGGTGGGGGGGTGGGGGGGAGGACACAAAGTGCTCTTTTTTCCCCAAGTGTGACTTGCACAGCTACGCACACTTTACTTATTCACAGCGCGGCGTCATTCTGAGGCCAACTGCACGTATTCAGCTGAGCAAACCTAACAGTCGCCTCAAAAGCGAACTGCAGGCGTGGATTGCACAGATCTATCTACCCATACAACGGGTTATCGTATGCTGACGAGCAGAAGAAATGCGACATTTTTGGAATCATCGGAAACACTAAAAGTTTTTTCCGATGATTCAAAATTGTCGCATTTCTAAAAGTGTTTCCGATGATTCGAAAAATGTCGCATTTCGTTTGCTCGTATGTTTTCGATGATTCCCAAAATGTCGCATTTCGTTTGTTCGTCAGTATATACTATATATGAATGGTGTTGTCTTGTAGTAACTTACTTACTTACGCCTGTTACCCCTACCCGGGTATAGGCCGTCGACGAGAGACCTCCAGCGACTCCTGTCCTGTGCTTCTCCTTCGATTTTACTCCAGGTGGTTCCCAGTCTCTTGATGTCTGCTTGGAGGTCTCGACGCCAGGTGTTTCTCGGCCTGCCTCTTTTTCTCTTTCCCTGGGGGTTCCATGACAATGCCTGCCTAGTGATACCGGAAGCTGGCTTCCTCAGACTGTGACCAATCCATCCCCATCTTCTTCTGTCTTGTAGTCAGACAGAGACTTTTCGGCTTCCCGTCTTTTCGCAATCTTTGTGGGTAGGTTTAGTGGTAACAGGTTTTTCTGCTGCCTCTTGTCGGTAACCGATTAACTTGTCAGCGAATAGAGGAGAACAACAGAAAAGCCTTTCAGTCATTGGATGACTTTCAGACTTGATTGATTAAGTCAACCCTGTTGTCCAGCGTTTGATTTTTCATAAGACATGCTAAGAACATGAATGAATAAATAGAAAGCTATCGCGACATATCGCAGCGGGACCCTTTAACTCATTGTAGGCCTACCCCAAGACCGAAATCCCCAAGTTTTGCCGTTGTCTTCTGAAGACTGCTATTGCAGTGCAGGACACAGATCGACCATGATAGTTCAAGGGTGATGGTAGAATAGCTTGGCGCCCATAGGCACCAAGCTATTCTGGCATCACCCTTGAACTATCATGGTCGATCCTTATCTTGCTGTGGTGTGTCTGGGGTAGAATGAATTAATAAAACATGCACCTCTCTCTCTCTCTCTCTCTCTCTCTCTCTCTCTCTCTCTCTCTCTCTCTCTCTCTCTCTCTCAGCCTGTTATCCTTTTCATTTATCATTTGAACTACTTAGTTTTGTGTGTGTGTGTGTGTGTGGAGCGAGGGGGGGGGGGGGGTGTATGAGAGTTATGTTTTACTTATATGTATGTGCATGTGTAGATAGTTTTGTAGTTGTTAGCAACGGCAGGTTTGTAAAATGGCTGTGTCAATGACGATGTCAATACCTTAACCGTTGTAAAATAAAGTTTCATTGATTCTCTCTCTCTCTCTCTCTCTCTCTCTCTCTCTCTCTCTCTCTCTCTCTCTCTCTCTCTCTCTCTCTCTCTCTCTCTCTCTCTCTCTCATACACTTGCTAAATGGTCTTAGCTTTATTTAGGCCCATGTGTTAGGTTTATTTAATGTATTTGACCGGCTGGCGACATACATTCAATGTTCTGTTTAGTTTTTTTTCACAAGCAGTGCAGGCACGTCCTGAGAAAGCCTTGTTGCTGTCGGGACGTTAAGCAATGTACAATCATTAAACTCTCTCTCATACACACACACACACACACACACACGCGCACACACGGGCAACACAATAGATGAGCCTGTACCGTCAATTGGAAATACATGCGTTATATGCAATGTGTTCTGGAAACTATACCTTGGCACTCTCTCTCTGTCTGTCTGTTTGTCTGCCCGGTCTTGTACAGCTGCAAACGAAAGGCCGGCGTCTTGTCTGGACAGATTGTAACCCCTTCGCTGCCAAGAAAATGTCAACACGATGCAACTGCAAGAGGCATGGATCCTGATCAGCCCCCCCCCCCCCCGCCCCCCGGCGGCGCAGTTGCACTAACACCGCAATTGCCGGGGGCTCACCAGGATCTGTGCCTATTTCTGACACCACTTTGTGCTTATGTTCCTTGGAGGGCTTATGGCGCCAAGCTAATCTGGCACTACCCTTGAATTGTCATGGTCGATCCATCTCCTGCAGCGGCTACACAGTCGTTAGATGACATCTTCAAATTTTGAGAAATGTGGCCGTGAGTTAGAATGGGTTAACACAGATCTCATAAGCATAGTCTGCGTCCACTAAAGAGGTTACATGTTATATTTGATTACCTGTATCTTCATTGTGTGGAGTGTGGCTTTGCTGGGCTGTCGGTCAGCGTCCACTGAAGAGGTTACATGTTATATTTTATTACCTGTATCTTCATTGTGTGGAGTGTGGCTTTGCTGGGCTGTCAGGCAGCGGGTTTGGGTTCCTCCAATGCCGCGCGGTGCAAACACCCGCCTTGTCTAAGAGTTTGCTCAGCGCACAAACAAGGCACCAATGCGCCGTAGTGCGAGTAAACAGAGAGGAATTTAAGTAGTGTTTTACAAACACAGGAAACCAGGCTTCGGCTTTAATTAATTAAACCTTCTGAGAGTTACTGTGTGTGTGTGGTTTGCGTGCGTGTGTGTGTGTCCTGTAACGGCCACATCAAAAGATTAGGAGGAAGATCAACAGTTTTTAGTTCAAGGGTAGTGCCAGAATAGCTTGGCGCCTGGAGGCGCCAAGCTATTCTGGCACTACCCTTGTAGTCAAGAGCATTTCACGCAAAGGTGTGTCAGGATGGAAAGGTTTTATACAATGTAGAGTTTTGGCATTAACTCTGCGTGTGTGTGTGTGTGTGTGTGGTGTGTGTGCGCATGTAGTGTGTAAATAACAAAGTAAAACTGAAAAGACATTGCCAATTCATTGTTGCCAATTCATTGATTCGTTTGGCAGTTGACTGGAATAAAACTAATCAAAAGCAGAGCCACTACCCAATAACTGTCTTGGTCAGTCAGCCTTCTGCAGTTTGCACAAAGTGCTTTCCATTCTTTCATATACTGGCTTACTGACTGGTGGATGACTGGATACTGACTGACTGACTGATGACTGACTGACTGACTGACTGACTGACTGATTGATTGATTGATTGATTGACTTTTGTTTGTGAGCAGAATGACCAGAAGCTGAGAGGTGCAGGTGGTGATCTGGGCAATGAAGGCATACAGGTGATACAGGGGGACATTGTCATCGCTCACCGCAGCAATGATGTGGAGGACGGACATGTACAGGTCAGACGCTACAGCTCGCATCACACTGTACATAGGGCACATTAACCCTTTGTGTGTCAGTAGCAGTTTTAGTTGCGAGGATTCCTGTAGGACGATGATTCCTGTAGGCCGATGATTCCTGTAGGACGATTCCTGTAGGACGATGATTCCTGTGGGACGATGATTCCTGTAGGACGATGATTCCCGTAGGACCATGATTCCTGTAGGACGATGATTCCTGTAGGACCATGATTCCTGTAGGACCGTGATTCCTGTAGGACGATGATTCCCGTAGGACCTTGATTCCCGTAGGACCATGATTCCCGTAGGACCATGATTCCTGTGGGACCATGATTCCTGTGGGACCATGATTCCTGTGGGACCATGATTCCTGTAGGACCATGATTCCTGTAGGACCATGATTCCTGTGGGACCATGATTCCTGTAGGACCATGATTCCTGTAGGACCATGATTCCTGTAGGAATCATCGTGACTAAAACCGCTACCGACACGCAAAGGGTTACTGTATCATGATAAAAACTTTGAATGCCATAAACCAGAAATTATAATAGTCCCCAAGGTCTGCCATGCATGAAAAGAAGAAACACTTGGTGTCTGTAGGTTACGGATTCTTGCATATCTCATTTATTTATTCAGCATTGACGCTCTACAGCAGCAGACTAATCGCCCATGCTAGTCCAAAAGTTAGGCACTACCTCGTGCTATCATGGGTCATCTCTCTTCTGCAGATAGTGCACTGTCAGGCTGCATTAAAAAAAAAAATTAAGAAAATTAAGCCCATTGTTTGAATTTCCCGAATTGGGGCGTTGTTGTCTGAAGACAACATAAGACTCTGTGGACAGATCGACCATTGACAGTTTAAGGGTGGTGCCAGGATAACTTGGCACCTGGTGGCGCCAAGTTATCATGACACCACCCTTAAACTGTCATGGTCGATCCACATCTTGTAATGTCTTTGGGTTGAGCTAGTTTGAAAACTACACCTTTCTTACAAGATGACATTCTGACTCTCACAGCGCGGAGATGACGACTTTGATGTCCTGGGAGGGGAGAGGAGGATCATCGAGCCCCCAAAGCCTCTCCCAAGGCGGACCTTTGTCGGTGGAAGGGGCGACAGCATCCAATTGCCGGTCACCAAACCTGGCAGTGCCAACGGCTTTAGTGGAAAGAAAGTAAGCTGATATAGCATGGGAGCGCGCAATGTTGTTTCCAAACATCTCTGCAGAGAACCACTTTTCTGTACCACTGTAAGAACAAATATCATGTAGTGCCAATTGGCCCAATATGGAATATTTAATATCATGTAGTGCCAATTGGCCCAATATGGAATATTTAATATCATGTAGTGCCATTTGGCCCAATATGGAATATTTAATATCATGTAGTGCCAATTGGCCCAATATGGAATATTTAATATCATGTAGTGCCAATTGGCCCAATATGGAATATTTAATATGTAGTGCCAATTGGCCCAATATGGAATATTTAATATCATGTAGTGCCAATTGGCTCAATATGGAATATTTAATATCATGTAGTGCCAATTGTCCCAATATGGAATATTTAATATCATGTAGTGCCAATTGGCTCAATATGGAATATTTAATATCATGTAGTGCCAATTGTCCCAATATGGAATATTTAATATCATGTAGTGCCAATTGGCCCAATATGGAATATTTTTTACTGAACTCTTATGGTTTGTCCATTTTGCTGCGCAGTCATAAACATTGGGTGAAAAGACGAGCGCAAGCCAATATCAATTCTCTAAATGGAGCCCCGACAGATTTCAATTTCGAGGTCAGGCATGCAGATTTCATGTATGCCTGTGCGAACTGTTTCAGGTTTGAAAACTTGGCCAATTCGCATGAAAATGGATCTTTCTTATACTGGGTTTAATATATCTGGGGCATATTTAGGGATGTAAAATCAGTCATTTCATGAAAACATTCCGAAATTTGACGACTGTACAGCCAAACTGACATGTTGATCGATTTTCATAAAAGTATATGGTATTAGGTCAACTGGCACTGAATGATATTTGTTGTAAGATTGATATAGAAACATGATTGATTGTGGAGATAATTTGTTGTAAGATTGATATAGAAACGTGGTTGATTGTGGAGATATTTGTTGTAAGATTGATATAGAAACGTGGTTGATTGTGGAGATATTTGTTGTAAGATTGATATAGAAACGTGGTTGATTGTGGAGATATTTGTTGTAAGATTGATATAGAAAAGTGGTTAATTGTGGAGATATTTGTTCTAAGATTGATATAGAAACGTGGTTGATTATGGAGATATTTGATATAAGATTGATATAGAAAAGTGGTTGATTGTGGAGATATTTGTTGTAAGATTGATATAGAAAAGTGGTTCATTGTGGAAATATTTGTTCTGAGATTGATATAGAAAAGTGGTTCATTGTGGAGATGTTTGCGAAACGTTGTGCGCTCTGATGTCAAACGACCTATACTGTTCTAGAAGTATTGAAACTTTTATTTCATGATTCAAGCTTTAACCCAGCGTGCCTCATGGCCAAAATTACCATATTTGGGAGTTATCATCTAAAGACGGTGTTACTATTCAAGAGACAGAACGCAATGATAGTTCAAGGGTAGTGCCAGAATAATTGGTACCACCTTGAGCTATCATGGTGATCCATATCTTGTGTGGTGTCTCAGGGCACATGGAGTTAACCTGCTTGGTGATGCCTCCATCAATACTGTCAACTCTACAGGTGACACCATATGAACATACTATGGGAAATCCCTCAATGCTGGACAGACAAACAGATTCCACGATGCCTTCCTTATGGCACTAAATCACCAGCCCACAACAAAAATAGTACTGCTCTTTTGTTGTCAGAGACAAAGTTTATCAAGGCTTGAAGTCTGATCGATTTGCATAGCAATTGTTTAGTCTGTTAAAGCCACCTTTGTTACAGCCAAGTTGGTAATGAAAATAGTAAAAGGGGATCTGTATTAAAATCAAACATTTACAGGTCCCATGGCAGGAATTTGATGAGAAAGGATACGTGGACAAAAAGAGAGTGCAGGCTGGAGAGGACCCGTACGCTCGAAACAAGTTCAACCAGGAGGCCAGCGACAACATCCCTGCCAAACACCACGTGCCAGACACAAGGCATATGCTGTAGGTTCTGAAGCAAATTTCTGTTTTTGGTGTGTACACGTTTCTTTGGATTTTGTGTCGCTCTGTAATTGCACAAGTCGTTTGGATGGTTCAAGTCTGTGGCAGATCGCCACGTCTAATTGGCTGCAAGAACGAGATTAACCCATTGGCTGCATTGTCAAACCCCTAACAACTGTGTATCAGTAGCAAGAGATGATGGATCGACCATGATCATTCAAAAGTAGTGCCAGATTAGCTTGGTGCCTGACGGCACCAAGCTAATCAGGCACTACTTTTGAATTATCATGTTCAGTCCGTCTTATGCTGTAGTGCCTTGGGGCTAAGGGGGTTAAACTGTTAGTTCGAGGATGTATGTTTTTAATTCCAGCGTCAACAGTGGAAGATCATAGCGACAAACAGTAGTGCCTGATCAGACACTGCCCTTAAGGGTTAACCATTGCACAAATAGTCATCAGACTGACGACAGACATGCGCAGGCCAACATCGGTTCGATGACCTTTTGCGCACTGGGTAGCTGTCGTGATCTCCTTGTCGACACTACAATATAAAATGTTTTAACATAGTAACAGTGTGTATGGCTATTTCCTCTGGGGGGGTTTTGTTCATTTTTTGGGTGTGTGTTTTTTGTCACACATTTAATGTTTCCTTTTATTTTTCAGATGTAAGTCCAAGAACTGGATGCATAATCTCCCCGACACGTCCGTCATCATCACTTTCCATAATGAGGCTCGC
Organism: Semisulcospira habei; assembly: GCA_036245525.1. Taxonomy (NCBI): domain Eukaryota; kingdom Metazoa; phylum Mollusca; class Gastropoda; family Semisulcospiridae; genus Semisulcospira; species Semisulcospira habei. The sequence goes on from BTPG01000004.1 coordinate 57,822,640, forward strand.
TCCACATTGTTACGCACTGTTGTCAGGTGAGGATAATATAGACCATGTTGATTGATTTAATGGTTCAGACTTTTAGATTTTGGGTTTTTTTGCTGTTGGGACAGCAGAACGTGTTGTGAGCGGCCAAACTAATAAAACACCACCTGTCATTAACGACCATCATTTTGGCGGCAGTAGCTGTGACTGTGGTTGTGAGTGGCCAAACTAATAAAACACCACCTGTCATTAACGACCATCATTTTGGCAGCAGTAGCTGTGACTGTGGTTGTGAGTGGCCAAACTAATAAAACACCACCTGTCATTAACGACCATCATTTTGGCGGCAGTAGCTGTGACTGTGGTTGTGAGTGGCCAAACTAATAAAACACCACCTGTCATTAACGACCATCATTTTGGCAGCAGTAGCTGTGACTGTGGTTGTGAGTGGCCAAACTAATAAAACACCATCTGTCATTAACGACCATCATTTTGGCGGCAGTAGCTGTGACTGTGGTTGTGAGTGGCCAAACTAATAAAACACCACCTGTCATTAACGACCATCATTTTGGCGGCAGTAGCTGTGACTGTGGTTGTGAGTGGCCAAACTAATAAAACACCACCTGTCATTAACGACCATCATTTTGGCGGCAGTAGCTGTGACTGTGGTGAGTGGCCAAACTAATAAAACACCACCTGTCATTAACGACCATCATTTTGGCGGCAGTAGCTGTGACTGTGGTTGTGAGTGGCCAAACTAATAAAACACCACCTGTCATTAACGACCATCATTTTGGCAGCAGTAGCTGTGACTGTGGTTGTGGGTGGCCAAACTAATAAAACACCACCTGTCATTAACGATCATCATTTTGGCGGCAGTAGCTGTGACTGTGGTTGCAGCTGTGGCTGTGGCTGTAGCCACCTAAATGATGGTCTTTAATGACAGGTGACACTGTTGCCCTTCATGACTTGGCTTGAGAGTGCACGTCTTTTATCACCAATGTTTTTTTGCAAAAAGTGTGGTCTCTCAAGATGGGTTCTGTTGTTTCATGAAGGACGTTGGATATGTCAGGTCTTTGATGTCCTGTGACACACGTCTGCCCGTTTTGTGTGCAGTGTGTTCAACATGAGCCCTGCACATCTCATCAAAGAAATCATTCTGGTTGATGACTTCAGTGACGATGGTAAGTGTTACGTGGTGGGGTCGTAGTCGTAGTATGATAAACACACCAGACGCACGCACGTAAGGTTCTTTTAAATAAACTTCATTCAGCTGCAATCCGTCACACGTGGCTTAAGGATGTAGACAATACTGGAGTAACAGTTCCAACAATATTTAATTCAGCGATGCGATCTCCACACAATGCATTTCCAAATGCACAAACACTGATACAAAGTCTCTTCTGCAATTATCCACACTGTCGACACAAAGTTCCTCATACAGTGTACACCACACTGTTACGCTGTTTCTCTCACAATGTACACCCTAATATATACCGGGCGCTCAGGCGCTGACCTCACGACCAGTACGATAACACGTGTGGCTCCTCTACAAATCTGACGCTATGAAAGTGGCTAGACGACAATGTGTAGTATGAACGGTGCCTTAGTCCTACCGAGTACGCGCCCTTGCTTTGATATATACTACTCAACTGCATGCAGACAGATATCTTCCAGATAATCATCATACTACGAAAATCATACAAAGCAACCAATCGGAACGAAACACGCAACCGAAACTCATTAAAATAATCTTTCTAGAAAAACTACAATAGGCTACGAAAATTCAGCTGCTAACTTCAGCTCTAAATCCTAGTGTATAATGAAGTCGCATAAAAGTATGGTAGCCCTATCACGACCTTACATATCCGCTCTAGAAAATTCAGGAATTTTCACAAAACAAAAAAAAGGCTGCTCAATTCACGCGCACAGAAAAACAAAAGGTTGCAAACTGTTACGAACTCCCCGACGTCACACATACGAGGTCACTAGACAGCATGACCTTATCGAAGGTTCTAATCTACGCAAAACAAAGATCGACCGCTATTTTCCGTGCGACTTTTCTAGAAACTTCCGGTAAAACTTACCGAAATCCGCTCTTAAGTGCAAACGAGAGAAAAACTTACTAAAAAGGTATGTGATTCGTAACCATGATAGCTCAAATAAATATTGGATTGTTTCTTACGATTAACACATGCATGCTCTCACAGGATAACACAACCACAATCGTAACAGTAAGTGTTTGTACTTCTTAACCCCTTTTCTGCTATTTGAGGCAGATTTTGTTAGTTCTGAAATCATTGTTAACACTTTGGCTGTCAGCAGCGGTTTCAGTTGCCATGATTCCTGCAGGACTGGCTGGCCGACTGGATTCCTGCAGGGATCATCGCGACTGAAATGGCTATCGACAGCCAAAGAGCTAGTTCAACGCCAGAGAGCCCAGCCATCAACTAAAACGGCTACTGACAGCCACAGTTAGTTCAACGCCAGAGAGCCCAGCCATCAACTAAAACGGCTACCGACAGCCACAAAGTTAGTTTAACGCCAGAGAGCCCAGCCATCAACTAAAACGGCTACTGACAGCCAAAGAGCTAGTTCAACGCCAGAGAGCACAGCCATCAACTAAAACGGCTACTGACAGCCAAAGAGCTAGTTCAACGCCAGAGAGCCCAGCCATCAACTAAAACGGCTACTGACAGCCAAAAAGCTAGTTCAACGCCAGAGAGCCCAGTCATCAACTAAAACGGCTACTGACAGCCAAAGAGCTAGTTCAACGCCAGAGAACCCAGCCATCAACTAAAATGGCTACTGACAGCCACAGTTAGTTCAACGCCAGAGAGCCCAGCCATCAACTAAAACGGCTACCGACAGCCACAAAGTTAGTTCAGCGCAAGAGAGCCCAGCTGTCCAAAGAACACAGATTGAAAGTGGTGTCAACAAGAGACATACATCATCTGCCCCCACAACTGCGTGGGCTCATGAGGATCTCTGTCTCTTGCAGTTTGATTGTCTTCAGTTTTATGGGCAGGGAAGGGATATCAATGTCAGCCAAATTAGAGGGGAAAAAAAACGTGTATTTTCTGGTTCTGAGTTTAGTGTGATATGTGTATAGCCCAAAATCGCAAAAGTTATTTCTTAGTTGTGAATGAGGTCATATTTTCTGTCCTTAATCTTTATCTATAGCGTTTGTTCTTCCTTTCATGTTGCCAAACCATATGGTTGCTATCAGGAGTATCTCTGTTTGTGCATGAGTGTGGTTGTTTGATGCGCACTTTGTTTCCTCTTTCGCAGCCTCGGATGGCCAGGAACTGGAGGTGATTGAGAAAGTCAAGGTGCTGAGGAATGACAAAAGAGAAGGTGAGAAAGCTGTCAAAGTTGACATTTCTTTGTCTTCAATCACAAATGCAGCTAGGTCGATCTCAGTATTATGCGCATGACCAAGCTAGCAAAAGGCCACCAGGCCGATGTTGACTGCAGTTGGCCCTAATACAGTCACAATTACCAGTAGTAAACTTTTTAAAAAAACCCATTTGGCCCCAACGCCCTACAGCAGCAGTTGGATGATGATGATAATACAAGGGTAGTGCCAGACGAGCTCATCTGGCACTGCCCTTGAATTATCATGGTCAGTCCATCTCCTGCAAACGGTATGTCGTTAAATGTGCATTCAAAATGTGGGAAATGCGGCTGTGAGGTGAAATGGGTTAAGCCAGTGACAATTTACAAATCACTCTAACTAGTATAAGCCACCTTGCATTCTAACTAGTATAAGGCACCTTGCACTCTAACTAGTGTAAGCCACCTTTCACTCTAACTAGCATAAGCCACCTTGCACTCAAACTAGTGTAAGCCACCTTGCACTCTAACTAGTGTGAGCCACCTTGCACTCTACCTAGTATAAGCCACCTTTCACTCTAACTAGTATAAGCCACCTTGCACTCTAACTAGTATAAGCCACCTTGCACTCTAACTAGTATAAGCCACCTTTCACTCTAACTAGTATAAGCAACCTTGCAATCTTGCACAGGTTTAATCCGATCCCGTGTGCGAGGAGCGAATACGGCTACGGCCAAAGTGTTAACGTTTCTGGACAGTCACTGCGAGTGCAACGCTAACTGGCTGGAGCCGTTGCTGGAAAGAGTGGCCGAGGTAAGTGTGTTGTGATGACTATAGACAGAAGATCCTGTAAGTGTGTTGTGATGACTATAGACAGAAGATCCTGTAAGTGTGTTGTGATGACTATAGACAGAAGATCCTGTAAGTGTGTTGTGATGACTGTAGACAGAAGATCCTGTAAGTGTGTTGTGATGACTGTAGAAAGAAGATCCTGTAAGTGTGTTGTGATGACTGTAGACAGAAGAACCTGTAAGTGTGTTGTGATGACTGTAGACAGAAGAACCTGTAAGTGTGTTGTGATGACTATAGACAGAAGATTCTGTAAGTGTGTTGTGATGACTATAGACAGAAGATCCTTAAGTGTGTTGTGATGACTATAGACAGAAGATCCTGTAAGTGTGTTGTGATGACTATAGACAGAAGATCCTGTAAGTGTGTTGTGATGACTATAGACAGAAGATCCTGTAAGTGTGTTGTGATGACTGTAGACAGAAGATCCTGTAAGTGTGTTGTGATGACTGTAGACAGAAGAACCTGTAAGTGTGTTGTGATGACTATAGACAGAAGATCCTGTAAGTGTGTTGTGATGACTATAGACAGAAGATCCTGTAAGTGTGTTGTGATGACTGTAGACAGAAGATCCTGTAAGTGTGTTGTGATGACTATAGACAGAAGATCCTGTAAGTGTGTTGTGATGACTATAGACAGAAGATCCTGTAAGTGTGTTGTGATGACTATAGACAGAAGATCCTGTAAGTGTGTTGTGATGACTATAGACAGAAGATCCTGTAAGTGTGTTGTGATGACTATAGACAGAAGATCCTGTAAGTGTGTTGTGATGACTATAGACAGAAGAACCTGTAAGTGTGTTGTGAAGACTATAGACAGAAGAACCTGTTAGTGTGTTGTGATTACTGTAGACATAAAAATATGTTTTGAGCAAGAAGAAAGCTGAGTAACCTCTCTGAAAGGTTAAGATCATGAATGGTTACGAAAATTGTTCTTCACATAAGCTATGAGGGAGTTGTCATTTATGTAAGCTTTAAGAGCTTTGTCTTTTTTGTTTTTATTTGTTTGGGTTATTTGTGGTGGTTGTTTTGTTGTATTATTTTTTTCTGATGTGGGCAATTGTTGATATCGATCACACTCATTTACAATGTTTGTTTTTTTCCATTTTTACTAAACAGGACAAGCGAAATGTTGTGAGTCCCATAATTGATGTGATCAGCATGGATAACTTTGACTACATTGGAGCTTCTGCTGACCTGAAAGGAGGTCAGTCTCTGTGTGTGTGTGCGTGCCAGGTGTGTGTGTGCACGCGCGTGTGTGCACATGCATGTTGATACCTGGATGCATGTGTATGCGTGTGTGTTGTTTGTCTGGTGTAACAGGTCAGGTGACTAGTACAACCTTGTTGTCTGCAGGTTTTGAGTGGAACCTGGTGTTCAAGTGGGACTACATGACATCGGAGGAACGCAACAAGAGATTGTCTGACCCCATCTCCCCCATCAGGTAGGCTTTGTGCCACACTAGTAAGGAGCATATTCAGCACTAGTAACTCATTCAAGGTGACCCACTTCAATAGATCAATTAGGCTTTGTGCCACACTAGTAAGGAGCATATTCAGCACTAGTAACTCATTCAAGGTGACCCACTTCAATAGATCAATTAGGCTTTGTGCCACACTAGTAAGGAGCATATTCAGCACTAGTAACTCATTCAAGGTGACCCACTTCAATAGATCAATTAGGCTTTGTGCCACACTAGTAAGGAGCATATTCAGCACTAGTAACTCATTCAAGGTGACCCACTTCAATAGATCAATTAGGCTTTGTGCCACGACCCACTTCAATAGATCAATTAGGCTTTGTGCCACACTAGTAAGGAGCATATTCAGCACTAGTAACTCATTCAAGGTGACCCACTTCAATAGATCAATTAGGCTTTGTGCCACACTAGTAAGGAGCATATTCAGCACTAGTAACTCATTCAAGGTGACCCACTTCAATAGATCAATTAGGCGCTGTGCCACACTAGTAAGCAGCATATTCAGCACTAGTAACTCATTCAAGGTGACCCACTTCAATAGATCAATTAGGCTTTGTGCCACACTAGTAAGGAGCATATTCAGCACTAGTAACTCATTCATGGTGACCCACTTCAATAGATCAATTAGGCTTTGTGCCACACTAGTAAGGAGCATATTCAGCACTAGTAACACATTAAAGGTGACCCACTTCAATAGATCTGGTAGGCTTTCTGCCACACTAGTAAGGAGCATATTCAGCACTCGTAACTCGTTAAAGGTGACCCACTACAATAGCTGCACTAGTGTTGTATAGCGTTACCACCGGCAACTCTATAGGACACTTTTGTATAGCACTGCCACCGGCAACTCTATATGACACTTGTTATAGCGTTGCCACCGGCAACTCTATATGACACTTGTTATAGTGTTGCCGCCTGCAACCATATAGGACACTTTTGTATAGTGTCGCCACCGGCAACCATATAGGACACTTTTGTATAGCGCTGTCACCAGCAACCCTATAGGAACTTTTGTATAGTGTTGCCACCGGCAACACTATAGGACACTTTTGTATAGTGTTGCCACCGGCAACCCTATTGGAACTTTTGTATAGTGTTGCCACTGGCAACCCTATATGACACTTTTGTATAGCGTTGCCACCGGCAACCCTATAGGACACTTTTGTATAGCGTTGCCACCGGCAACTCTATAGGACACTTTTGCAGATATTGATGCGGGGCACCTTGAATGAGTGAAGCTCCAAGTGTGAAATTCTCAAATGTATTGACATGTCCTCTGACAACTGTGCATTACTGTTCAGGAGACAACAGTTGGAGAGTGGCGCCAGAATAGCATGGCACCTCTCGAACTACCCTGGCAGATCCATATCCTGCTGTGGTAGAGTGTCGTGCCGGTTTGATAGGCCGTTCCCCTGGTCTTCATTCGTTTTCCATCGTTATTTCAGAACCCCGATGATAGCGGGCGGCCTGTTTGTGATTGACAAGAGCTGGTTTGACGAGCTGGGCCAGTACGACATGGACATGGATGTTTGGGGTGGAGAAAATCTGGGTGTGTATTCTTTTCTACACATTTTCCTGCAAGCAGAAGGTCCTTGAACCAACGTTGGCTCGATGACGTTTTGCTTGTTTGGATTACATTCGCTGCCACACACTTTGAATTGTACATTGTGTGACAGTGCATCCCAGAAAGCAATAGGCCATCTGGCCGACGTTGGCCACAGTCGGTCCAACAACCGTTTGCCAGTTTTCGCAGCAACAGAAGCGTAAGTTGGGATGGAAGATGGGAAACGCGGTGGTACAGTGGAGGGCTGTTTGAGCAACCTCTATCTCCTGTTTTTACAAGTAAGAAAGTGGTGTTAGAGAATAATGTGCAGTCAAAGGGCATAAGGTGTCGCCTGTAACCCATTACATCCTGAGCCTGACTGAGTTCTACTTGGTGTATTGTCTTAAGAAGGCTCTATTACAGATCAGGAGATGGATCCACCATTTTAGTTCAAGGGTGGTGCCAGAATAGCTTGGCGCCAGAGGCGCCAAGCTATTCTGGCACCACCCATGAACCAACATAGATTTATTTCAAGCAATGGGTGTAAGAATGACAGGGTTAAAGACCACCCATTTCATTGGCTGCAGCCACCTAAATAATGGTCTTTAATGACAAGTGACCTCTCGTAAAGGTGGTCACTCCAAACGGGTTCTGCTGTGTATGTCTGAATCTTATGTGTCGAGGATAAATGGGGTGTTATGTGAACGAGAAAGAAGGTCCATTGTGGACGAGGGGATCCAGGCCCTTGTTGTACTCAAACTTGTTTGATGCATTGCAGAGATATCGTTCCGTGTGTGGCAGTGCCACGGAGCCCTGGAGATCATTCCGTGCAGTCGTGTTGGCCATGTCTTCCGTAAACAGCATCCATACACCTTCCCCGGGGGCAGCGGCAATGTCTTCGCCAAGTACGTGCTTAAAGGTCCAACTACAACCGACAGTCTACTGTCGGGTAAACACGCAGCACTGGCAGCATAATAATATTAATAATAATAATAATAATAATAATAATACATGGTATTTATATGGCGCATTTCTCATATTTATAATATAACTCAATGCGCAGGCGAAAACGACACGCACACACGCACGCACGCACACACACACACACACATAGTCTACAGGAAGGGGGGAGGGGGAGGGAGGGGTGTACAGAAAACCCTAGAGATCACACGGAAGTCTGCGAGAAAAGGTAAGTTTGATGCATACACGCTGACAGCCAGGCATCAAATGCTGTGCTGGGCGCTAGACACTTTTAAATGCCTGTTGTGCCTTTAACTGCATTGCAGATTGTCCACTTCACATCCAGTGGAAACTGATTGCATATGCTGTCATTTCTCAAATACAGCAAAGCCTTTTTTGAGGGTCCACCCCGTATGAGAGATCACCTGTCCGATTAACTCATTCATGACCAGCCGCATCCGGATGCGTGGCTTATGTTCCGGGTGCGGCTGGCCACAAATGAGTTCAAGACCATCATCTGATCTAGGCGGCTGTAGCTGTAGCCACCTGAATGTGGGTCTTTAACCCTTTTAGCCCCAAGGACCCTTTTCTCAAGTTTTGGAGGTGTCGCTTGATGGCTGTGTATCAGTTGCAGGAGATGGATCGACCATGATAATTCAAGGGTAGTGCCAGATTAGCTTGGCGCCTATGGTCGATTCATCTCCTGCTTTAGGGCGTTGGGGTGAAATGGGTTAACTCGCAACAAAGAGTGAGCTGGAAGCACTTTTCACACCCCCAGGCTATACTGAAGAAACTGCAAAAAAAAGAAGAGAGAAAATTGTTCCTGAACTCTTCTCTGTTTCACTGTGATAATGAAATTGTATGGAACCAACCCAAAACTGAAAGGGGCCTAAGATCAGAAGGAGGTCTAATTTAGCCCTAACACACTACAGCAGCAGATGGATCGACCGTGATAATTCAAGGGTAGTGCAGGATTAGCTTCGCACCTGATGGCGCCGAGCGAATCCTGCACTACCCATGAATTATCATGGTCGTTCCATCACTTGCAACTGGTACATAGTCATTATGTGATGCTTCCAGTTGTGAACGTGGCCCGGGGGGTTAGCACCATACTGCCCAGTCAGCAAAAGACCAGCAGGTCTATGTCAGCCATAGTCGGCCGTCACATGGCTGTATCTGGAATTGACAATATTTTAAACAAGTTTTAATTTGCTGTTTGTTTGACCAGGAACACCCGCAGAGCTGCAGAGGTTTGGATGGACGACTACAAGCAGTTTTACTTTGCCGCGGTGCCTTCCGCTAAGAACGTCCAGTTTGGAGAGTGAGTTGTGTTAAGTTTTGTTGTCGCTCTTAAAGTACCGTTGTACGTGAAACTGCGGACACATTTTTAGCACCATTTGTGTGTGTTATGTCTTGTCAACACACACCTGATGAACTTCTACGGCAGTTTGGACACGCAGCACAGGCATCATCACAAATGTTTATTCTGCACACAGCCATTTTCGCGTCTATTTTTAGTCTATCTTTGGCTGTTGCTCATACGGATAGCGTTGTAGTGGAGGGGAGTCATCGTCAGCTTACTTATTAACCCATTACGTCCTGAGGTTAATTTCTTTTATCTGCTTATTGTCCTATGACGGCTACATCACAGATTTGGAGATGGATCAACCACTTTAGTTCAAAGGTGGTGCCAGAATAGCTTGGCGCCTGAGGCGCCAAGCTATTCTGGCACCACCCTTGAACTATCATAGTTAAATTAATTTGAAGCAGTAGTGTATCAGGATGGAAAGGGTTAATACACCCTAAGTAGACCTGTATGCTCATTTTTTAACCATCTGTTGCAGAAGTGTATCTTTGAAGAGGTAGGTTGTAGTGGGTTTTTAATGATGATGTTCCAGGCATCAAAAATAATTATGATGCATGCACATTTATGACATACTGATTATTATCCCATATCATACTGAGGCTAAAAGCTTCAAGTTTATACACTACCATATGCACGCTACATTATAGTACTTACAGATAAGGATATAGACCAGTGGCTTTAGTTCAAGGGTGGTGCCAGAATAGCTTGGCGCCTCTAGGCGCCAAGCTATTCTGGCACCACCCTTGAACTATTTTAGTCAAATTTATTTCACACACTGGTGTATTCCGAATGATAAAGGTTAAAATAATATCTAAGAAAAATGGAGAGTCCTCGGAAAATTGCCTTGTACATGTATTCAAAATAGTCGTACATATACTATGTAAATGTTTGCACATAAATCAGAGGACGGTGGATGGTGTTATCACTGTTGCAGCATCTCGAAGCGACTGGAACTGCGGAAACAACTGCAGTGTAAGCCGTTCAAGTGGTTCTTGGAGAACGTCTACCCTGAATTAAAGTATGTGCCTGTCTCGTTTCTTCACTTTTTAAAACTTTGTGTATGTGATATTTGACCAACGCGGCCCTGACCTGCCGCAACAGCAGGTGGATTGACTATGATAGTTTAAGGGTGGTGCCAGAATAGCTTGGTTCCTAGAGGTGCACAGTTGTTCTGGCACCACCCTTGAACTATCCAGGTTGATCCACTTTGTGCATTGGTATGTAGTCTTTGTAGGGCAACTTTAACCTATTTCGTCCCGACACCCCGCAGCAGGAGGTGGATCGATCATTCAAAGGTAGTGTTACGATTAGCTTGATGCCATCAGGCGCCAAGCTAATCTAACACAACCATTGAATTATCATGGTTGATCCATCCCCTGTGATTGGTGCATAGTTGTTAGGTGGCGCCTCCAACATTTAGCAAATGCAGCTGTAGGGTTAAATGGGTTAAGTTGGGATGTTTTTAACCCTGTCACTTCCACAGGCAGTTGGCTTCCATTTCAGTATAAAAAGTTCCAGTGGACTGTATTAGTGCAAGGGTAGTGCCCGATTTACAGGTGCCCACGAAATGCAAGCACCAGCCATGAAACTGTCCAAGAGTACGGTGGAATGTTACAATCGATGTAACGTGTCTTTGTGTTTCAGAGTGCCCAGCAGTCAGGCCATCGCCTTCGGCAGTATACAGCAGGACGACCAATGTGTGGACACCTTGGGGCACTTTGCCGACGGCCACCTCGGAATGTACCCATGTCACAATGCCGGCGGTAATCAGGTATGTCACCGATTTGTCATGTGCCAGATGACCCAAAACGTGCAGATTTGGGAGTTGTCCTCTGCAAACCACATACATTACTGGCTTTTTATTTTTTTATTTATTTATTTTTTTTGGCGGGTGGGGGGTGGGGGGGGTGTGTTAATATTATGTGAAAAGTTATTTTGCTTTGTATATTACAGTTAATCCATTCAGCCCCATGGTCTCACATTCCAAACTACAGAGGTGTCACCTAATGACTGTACAAGTTGCAGGAGATGGATCGACCATGATACATAAAGGGTAGTGCCAGATTAGCTGGCACCATCAGGCGCCAAGTTAATCTGGCACTACCCTTGAAATACTGAGGTTGATCCACCTCTTGCTGTAGTGTGTCCGGGCAAAATGGGTTAAGACGGTATGCACTTCCATCATTTGGGATTTTGTTGTTGGGCTCATTGTGTTAACGCATTCAGCCCTGACGCACTACAGCGGGAGATGGGTCGACCATGATCATTCAAGGGTAGTGCCAGATTAGCTTGGCGCCTTCAGGCGCCAAGCTAATCTGGCACTACCCTTGAAGTATGGTAGATCCATCTGCTGCAACAGGTGCATAGTTGTTAGATGACGCCTCCAAAATTTGGGGAATACGTGCGTCGGGCTGAATGCGTTCTGTATGGTATACGACTTCATGTATCTGCATTTGCCTTTCTCTTTTGCATCTAGTTTTGGGAGAGTGTAGAATGTATCCTTTTCAGGGCTCCGTTTTGTTTGTGTTTAGAACGCTGGCTCTTGCTTTGCAAGGCTGCGATAAAAATTGGCTAAAAGCGAGAAACGTGTCTTGCTTTCAGACTTGTTTTGTGTTGTAACCTAGCAACCACAAAGCGTACATGTAACTCTTATCACCAACACGAGGGGGCCAAGAAAGGGATGCGCTGTATAAATTGCCCCATCTTGGCATTGCGGAACAATGTTTGTAACCTAGCAACCGCAAAGCGTACATGTAACTCTTATCACCAACAAGAGGGGGCCCTGAAAGGGATGCGCTGTATAAACTGCCCCGTCTTCACAGTGCTAGGAGTGACCTTCTCTACAAAACTGTCTGATATCATACTCCTGAATTATAAACAGAAACTTGTAAAAATGAAGAAAATTGTAAAGCAGTGGAAATTGCGAAATCTAACCCCTGTTGGAAGAAATGTTGTTTTCAAGTCCTTAATTCTTTCAATTTTTACTCACCTCTTCATCTCTCTGCCCTCTCCAGGGAGTGTAATTCTCAAAGAAATTAATAAATTAATAGTGCGGTGTTTAACTTCATCTGGGGATGGAAGAGAGATAAAGTGAAAAGAACCACAGTTTTCAGACAGTATGAAGAAGGAGGGCTCAAGGTAATTGATATTGAAGCTTTTTACAAAGCACTTAAGGTCACCTGGATTCGGAGAGTGCTGTCATCGGGCACTAACTGGAACTTTTTACTCGCATCTTTGTATGGTAATATCAAACAGTGCGAGGTTTTTGGTGGTTACTTCCTAGAAAGTTTAGAGATGAAGAACCCCTTCTGGAATGAAGTGGCTTCAATTTTTAAAGAATATCATAATCTTTTCTGTCCCGCAAGTATTGATGCATTCAAAAGCGAAATATTGTTTTTTTAACCCACGACTTCTAAAAAAGGATACTTCGAAATCTGTCGACAAGTGGGTTTTGAAGAATATTTTTACAATTGGTGATGTTTTTGATGATAATGGGGACATAATTAGTTTCGAAGTTTTTTGTGAAATTTTTGGTGCATATGTTTCTTTTCTCGAATACTATAGTAGAACAAGTGCTATTCGAAAATACAAAAGAAAAATGTTACGAAAATGGACCGATGCAGTTGATGTAACTGATTTGGGTACACCTTTGGGTGTTGTCTTTAAACATAAAAGGGTACAAAAGATATATACGTTTTCTTAAATAAAGCGACACCACCTACGTGTATTGAAAAATGGGAAAACAAATATAATGACCTAAAGTGGAGAGCTAAATTTGTGCATCCTATAACGGTCACACAAGACACCAAATTACGCTGGTTTCAGTATAGAATTGTCCATAGAATACTGACAATCAATGTTTACCTGCGCTATAGACAGTTAAAGGATTCAAACCATTGTACCTTTTGTTCACTCTCTAAAGAGTCCATTGAACACTTATTTTTTGAGTGCACAGTGGTGCGGGTTTCTGGGACAAATTACTGAGCAGACTGAAAGAAAAATGTGCTCATTGTGACAATTTTGAACTCTGTACAGAATTAGTTGTGTTTGGGGTGAAAAATGGGCTGCGGACAGACCCAGTTCTTGACTTGCTCTTATTAATGGCAAAGTATTTTATTTACCGCTGCCGTTGTTTGAATAAGCAGCTAAACCTTTCTGTTTTTTTGGCAGAGTTTAAAAACAGATACTGTACAGAGACATATGTATTTACTGTCAGAAGCAAACTTAGCCTTTTTACACGTCTGTGGCTGCCTTATTTGGACTTTGTGTAAATAATTAATTTCTGTCACCTATTTTGTTAATCTGTGTAGACTGCAGTTGGGTTCAGTTTTGGCCTGCTATGATTCACAGTTACTTCCTGCTGAATTTTGACAACTATCCGTTTACCAGTACATGCATGCAGACCCACTCACAAAACAAATTCCAGGAATAGAGTCTCTCTCTCTCTCTCTCTCTCTCTCTCTCTCTCTCTCTCTCTCTCTCTCTCTCCACAAACACGCATTAATTTAATTTTTTTTTAAATTTCTTCATAATTTATTATCAGTTTGTGTATGTACGATTTTTATTTCTTTTGTATTTGTGTTGTACTTGTTTGCGGTCTATATGTGTTCATGTCACTAATCTTGAAAAATGTTCAAAAATAAATATTAAAAAAATAAAAATTAAAAAAAATAAAAATAAAAAAAAATAAAAATAAAAAAAACAAACAAAAAAAACCAAACTGCCCCATCTTGGCATTGCCGAGTAACAATATGTTTGTAACCTAGCAACCGCAAAGCGTATATGTATCTCTTATCACCAACAAGAGGGGGCCCTGAAAGGGATGCGCTGTATAAATTGCTCCATCTTGGCATTGCCGAGTAACATGTCCAATATTTCGGCCGTAGGAGTTTTCCATGACCAAGGAGGGCAGCCTGCAACATCTGGACCTGTGTATCACAGCGACAGGCAACACGGCCGGCTCAGTGCTCAAACTCTACCAGTGTCGCCCAGACAATTACTTACAGGTGGGTGAGCGGCAGCAGAATGGTGACTGTTAAATACAAGGAAATAACCAGAAGAAGAATGAATTCATCATCAGAATAATAAGATGGACAGTACCAAAAAAATTCCGCGACTATCTTTTTTTGCAAGAAAAAAGAAATGCATGGTCTTAACCCATTTCATCCTGAAGATGATTTCTACAAATTCGCTTATAGTCCTATGAAGGCTACTTTAGAGATTTAGAGATAGATCAACCGTTTTTGTTCAAGGTTGGTGCCAGAATAGCGGCTTGGCGCCTCAAGTGCCAAGCTGTTCTGGCACCTCCCTTGAACTATCATAGATTTATTTCAAGTAATTGGTGTATCAGACTGAAAGGGTTAAAAGACAGATGCTCTCTCAGGAGGAGTCTTGAAGGGCAACAGTGACACCTGTCATTAAAGACCTTCATTTAGGTGGCTCGTAAAAGCAGTTCTCCTTTATTATGGAGCAGAGACTTGGAGATTGACAATAACCACAGTTAACAGAGTACAGATCTTCATAAACAGTTGCTTTAGAAGAATCTTGAAAATCCACTGGCCAGAGAAGATCAGCAACGTCAGACTCTGGGAGAGAACAGAGCAGATAACAGCGGAGAATGAAATTGGGCGAAGAAGATGGGGATGGATTGGTCACAGTCTGTGTGTCAAAATGTACATTGTTGTGATGCGTCTAGTGTGGTAGCGCAGTGGTAGTGCTAGTCACTTCTCGCTCTCAGCTTCCACCGCTGGCTAGCAGTATTGCAAAAAGGAGGGCAGAATGCATCAGTCTCTCTCAGCCAGTACATAGCCTCTCCAACAACAAGCCTCATATAGTGCCTCCTCGTGGCGACACACGGTAACTGAGCACCTCACGGACTCAGGCTGAACTACAGGGGACTCGGAGGAGGTCTGGCCCCCAGACACGCGGCATGCAGGCCCACCGGTGTGTGGATATGCCCTGATGCCCGTGAACCTGACTCCCAACTATGGGCAGATAGCCCCACTGCCTTGTGGGTGCCTCAAGAGAGGCAAAGGCTAGGGGAGCAAACCCCAACAGAAAACCAACCATGGGCAAACCAATGACCAACGAAGTCGGAGTGTCGCTGACTTTGCCATCTGGTATAGTGTGGAAACCCGTCAGGGAAACGAGCACACACGCAACCCTCATGGATTATGCCTCAGGTGGATATTAATCTTTACATCTGAGGCAGAAACTCAGGAACGCTAAAGAAGAAGAAGAAAGGCCACAGTCTGAGAAAGCCAATTTCCAGTATCACTAGGCAGGCATTGTCATAAAACCCCCAGGAAAAGAGGCAGGCCGAGAAACACCTGGCGTCGAGAACTCCAAGCAGACATCAAGATACTGGGAACCACCTGGAGTAAAATCGAAGGAGAAGCACAGGACATGATTTGCTGGAGGTCTCTTGTCGACAGCCTATTCCCGGGGAGGGGGTGACAGGCGTAAGTAACGTAAAGTAATTTACTAAGGTGGCTACAACCACAGCTACAGCCACAGTCGCAGCGACATCCACCTAACTGAGGGTCTTTAATCGCAGGTGATATCTCATGAGTGTGGTGACTCCAAACAGGTTATGATGTATAAATACGTTGATCACGATGTGCAGAGCCTTATGAAGCCCAGCACCTGTTGCGACTCACGAGACTCTATATCTCTTGCAGTCGGACGGTGTTCCTTAACCCCTTACATCCCGAGGCTCATTTTGTACAATTGCTTATTATCCTCTGAAGGCTACATTACAGATTAGGAGATGGATCAACCATTTTAGTTCATGGGTGGCGCCAGAATAGCTTGGCGCCTGAGGCGCCAAGCTATTCTGGCACCACCCTTGAACTATCATAGTTAAATAATTTCAAGCAAAAGTGTATCAGGATGAAAAGAGTTAATGTATGTACTGAAGGAGTTAAATTTACCTACGTCAACCTGTAAGAGTTAATTACCTACATCAATCTGTAAGAGTTAATTACCTACATTAACCTGTAAGGTGACGTGTGTTTTGAATTTACTTAGCGTGCGAAAAACTGTTTCTGTCTGCATTGAAGGTTTAAACACAGTGTTCAGTTATTAGCCATTACAGAGAACAGAACTGACCTTTTTTTTTCTCTCTCTCTCTTCCAGAAATGGAATCAAGTGGAGGTGAATGGTGCCTCCCGACTGAAACTCAAGACCCATGACCTGTGTATCGACAGTGCGATGGTGCGTGAACGAGGGCTGATCGTCAACTTCTGCGATGTTTCATCCCAAACTCAACACTGGGCTTTCTCGCTGTCCAAGATTTAGACGTCGTCACTGTGTGATGCCACGTCATTGTGATAACCCTTTGGTTGTCGGGAGCGCTTTTTCAGTGTCGCGATGATTTCTGCAGGAATCGGCATTGCGACAACAAGTGCTACCGACAGCCAAAGGTTTAACCCCCTTGTGCATGCAGCTGCTAGTATTGTTCACAGTAGCGGTGGCTGCATGCACAAAGGGGGGTAATTTATGAAAGCCTACATTGGGAGATGAATGGAGAATGCAGCTTTAAACTGGGGTTTTGCCAGATTGTCTTTACGTTCGATGGATCAGCTGTGATAGTTCAAGGGTAGTGCCAGGTTAGCTTGGCACCCTTCCAGGTGCCAAGCTAATCTGGCACAACCCTTTAACTATCCGGTCAGTCCATCGCAGCGGTACGTATGTTGTTGTTGTTGCGGAATGCATCAAGAATTCAGTTTGTGTCGGTGGTGGTGGTGGTTGTGATTGTGTGTGGTGGTGGTGATGTGTGCATGCGTGTGTATGTGTGCGTGAGAGAGTATGTGTACACATGTGTTTATGCATGCATGTTTGTTTTTATATGGGTGAATATTAGGGCTTCCAGGTATGATCAAGAATGTTCGGATCCCCACAGCCATTCGCATTAAATAGCATTCAGCTCTTTTTTAGTGGACAGCATTTTAGGCTGGCACGATAGTAGTATCCATAGTCTAATGTCGCAGCATTGAGACTGGGGACTTCAGCTTATAGTTTCAGTGGCCTGTGGGTCGATTTTTGCTCGCCGGACACATAATTTACTAATATTTTATGAATGGGGAATACATTTAAACAGCTTAACCCTTTTAGCCCTGAGTCCCTACAGCAGGTGATGGATTGACCATGATCATTCAAGGGTAGTGCCAGATTAGCTTGGCACCTGAAGGCGCCAAGAAAATCTGGCACTACCCTTGAATTATCATGGTCAAGCCATCTCCAGCAACTGGTACACGGTCACTGGGCAACACCTCCACAATTTGAGAAATGGGACCTTGGGGCTACAAGGGTTAAGGTTAAGGTTGGTCGCACGAAACATTAAATGCGACGTCATTTGAGTCATCGGAAACACCACAGTGTTTCCGTTGAGTCAAATGATGTCTCATTTCTTTTGTTTGTCAGTAGGCAGGTCTTATTTTGTTGTGACAGAAAAATATGCCAAAAGATGTGTTCCATCATTCAGTTTGACTGATATACACTCCGATGAAAGCTAGTGATCGCTGTAGGATTTATTTTTGATGGTGGGGGCACCATATGTTTTCAATCCATTTACAAATCTGTCTCTGACATTTTTACGGTGAAATAGTTCTTTCAGTCCAAATGGCTTGATGACGTGGGTGATTGTTTATGACCCTTTGGGTGTCGGTAGTGGTTTTAGTCGCGGTGATACCGGCCGGAATCGTCACTACTAAAACTGCTACCAACACCCAAAGGATTAAGCATAGATATGATGGTGTCAAGCACCGTAACTATTTAATCCATTTACAGGTGCTGTCTGTATTGGACGCAAAATATTTCTTGATGTTTTTTGCAGATTTTAACTTTGAGCGCTTTTGCTTACCTATATAATGCATGATTTCCAGCCATCAGAAGTAGGTCAGAATTGCACTCTTTCAATGCAAGAGGCATAGATCCTCATGAGCCCCTGCAATTGCAGGGGCTCATGAGGATCTATGCCTCTTGCAAAAACGGTGGATTAACTCATTCAGCCCCGCCACACCGCAGCAAGACCTGGATCAAGTGTGATAGTTCAAGGGTGATGCCAGAATAGCTTGGCGCCCATAGGCGCCAAGCTATTCTGGCACCACCCTTGAACTATCATGTTTGATCTGTCTCCAGAAGTGTAATACAGTCTTCAGAGGGCAACTTCAACATTTGGAGATTTCGGTCCTGGGGCAGAATGTGTTAACTCTTTGCCTGCTAAGTAACTTTTGTATATTATGTACTCTGTCACTAAGTGATTCTGTTAAGAGTTCATTTCTGGATCTGATGCGCTTGTAACGACACCCGATTCAGCCCGAGCACTCGCACTGCAAGCCGTACTTTGTGATAGTGGGCTGCACAACCACTACAGGACATTGTCTGGCAGCGGCTGGAGTGCCCAGCCATTGGCAGAGAGTTACAAGTGCAGACAAACATGCAATCCACCGTTTTCATCGAAACACATGCAGTTTGTTCCTACTTCGGGTTCCCAAAAAACGTCTGTTGCCACAAGCTATTGCTGAAAGATTGCTGGTGATAATTCATGTTTGATGCTCTTCTTCCGTTCATTTTTTGTTTATCCTTGCAAATAATGTGATGAATGTTTACATGACAGTTTCTTCCTTTAACCCATTTAGCTTCACGCCTTCATTTAAAAAAAACTGTGTACCAGTTGCAGGAGATGGATAGACCATGATAATTCAAGGGTACTGACAGATTAGCTTGGCGCCTGTGATGGTCTTGAACTCATTTCAGACGTGCAGCTTATGGCTGTGACTGGCTGTAGCTGTGACTGTGGTTGTAGCTGTAGCTGTGGCTGTAGCTGTGACTGTAGCTGTAGCTGTGACTGTATCTGTGGCTGTGGCTGTAGCTGTGGCTGTGTCTGTAGCTGTAGCTGTGGCTGTGGCTGTAGCCACCTGAATGATGGTCTTGAAATCATTTCATACATGCAGCTTATGCCGCGTATCCGGAGGCGGCACGTCTCGAATGAGTTAATGACAGGTAACGCGTTTTGCCCTCCAAGACTTTATCTTGCTTATACAACCACGTTTTCTCACACACAAAATGCGTTTGCTCGTAGTGTAATTTGACTCTACTTCCAAACCCAAATGGCTCACATTTTGGGGTCACGTCTGATGGGCATTTTACACAAGACTTGGGAGGTGCGTGATTGCTTGTGACAGCTGAGTGGTATTGCTTGCTTAATGCCTTGAGAAAGATGCTGGATTAACTCCCTTGTGTATGCAGATACAAATCGCTTCCGACAGCCAAATGGGTTAAATCCTAGTGATCTAGCAGTAAACATCAACACAGAAAAATCATCAGCCACACTCTTCTCTCTCTCCAACAAAGCAAAGGCTGGCAACCTAACACTGGGCAACACCCCGCTGCGGTATGAAGACCAACAGACATACCTGGGCGTCACCCTTGACAAGAGGCTGACGTGGAAGCCACACATCTGCAACGCAGAAGCGAAAGCTAGAAGAAAGCTGAACATCATGAGGAAGCTGGCTGGAACACAATGGGGAGCCAATGAAAGATCCTCAAAAATGTATATCAAGGCACAGTGAGACCACACCTTGAGTACGGATCCAATGCATGGTTGACGGCAGCCCAGTCATACCAGCAGACCATTGACAGAGTTCAGAACCAGGCACTGCGTATCATCACCAGCGAGCGCAATCAGATCCACACCAATTAAAGATGGAAGAGACAACAGGCATCCCACCCCTGCGCATGAGAAGAGATTGCAAAGCCTTGATACAGTCCACAAAGGTCAAGTCTTCCAAAGACCATCCTATGAACGCCAGGATGAAACAGCCAACCTCAGGGAAACTGAAAAGATCAAGCTTTGTGAAGGAGACGAGAGCACTGCAGAGGAAACACCAGGCAAAGCTCCCTGCGCAGGTAGAGGCTCTTAATCCTGCTAGCGACCTTCCACCCTGGGAAAGTAAGCCAGAAAACAACACCATCTCTTCCACGGTACCCTACATCACCACCAAAGATGAGCACAGCACTGTGAGCATGAAAGCCCTGACACTGGCCATGCTCGAAGAAAAGTATCCCCAGGAAGCATGGATACGGGCATACACAGATGGATCAGCCACAGATGCAGTTCAGAATGGAGGGGCTGGGGTGTACATTCAGTACCCAAACGGAAAATGGCAGGCAGAGGCAGTACCAACAGGTCTTCACTGCACAAATTAAAGAGCTGAGGTGGAAGCCCTAGTCCGCGCAGCTAACACCCTTAGTGGCACTGCAGACCCTGATGCCCAGATTGTCTTCCTGACTGATGCCATGTCTGTCCTTGAGGCAGCAACAGCAAGCAAACTGCCACGTCTACAAGAGGCACTGCAAAACATCAAGTGCACCAGACTGGTGCTGCAGTGGATCTCTTCACACTGTGGCATCTACGGCAATGAAGAAGCTGACAGAATGGCAAAAGTGGGCGCAGAGGAAGAACAAGATGAAAATGGAGTCAGCTTCACAGAGATGAAGACCATCATTAAGTCTGTGTACAGACCACCACAACGGCCCCTAGACAGTTACCATCAGCTGTCCAGACAAGAGCAAGTGACCATCTTCCGTCTGAGGACCAGGCACAACCGACTCAATTTTCACCTGCACAGACGCTTCCACCTCGTGCCATCACCCCTGTGCCCTTGTGGAGGAGCAGAGCAGACCACAGAGCACATCCTCCAGGACTGTGGGAACCACCAGCTGCTGATGGGCTGAAGCCCGCCACTCTACAAGAGAAGCTGTACGGGCCTGTGGAGGTGCTACAGAAGATCACATTTCATTTTGAGAGCCAAACTCCCAAGTGTGACGGTGTTCGAGAAGAAGAAAAAGAAGAACATCAATGATAATTTTCATAAGAGTATTGCAACAACTGTAGTTACAATATTATGTCACATTATTAGATTATAGGTCAACTATTTTTGTATTTAGAGATTAACCCATTTAGCCCCAGTCCCTACATCAGGAGATTGATTGACCAAGATATTTCAAGGGTAGTGCCAGGATAGTGCCTTCAGGCGCCAAGCTAATCTGGCACTACCCTTGAATTATCATGGTCAATCCATCCCCTGCAACTGGTACATAGTCATTGGGCTACACTTCCCAAATTTCAGAAATGGGACTTTCGGACTAAAAGAGTTAAAATTATTGTGGTTTTTTTTTTTTTTTTTTAATTTTATTTATTTATTTTTTAAATTTATTTATTATTTTAATTATTTATTTTTTTATTTTATTTTATTTTATTATTTTTTTTTTTTTTATTTTTTTTTTGGGGGGAGGGGGCTCAGATGTGAACAGATAAATAAATAAATAAATTCATTCAAATTTATCCTCTCACTGTTTACACTGTATACACAAGAGGGTTAATCATGCTGGCACTACCACGCAGCAGTCACAGCTATTTCAGCTATTTCATGTAGCATGTTGGTTGCACGTGGGAATGAGAGATTGAAAGCCTTCCTATTTTCAGCAGTATTGTTCCTAATACCAGCATTACTACAGGACTTTTTTTACCTACATCATGTCATGTGCAGTGTTTATAAACTTGACTTTTTTCACATTTTTTTCTGAAATCCACCCTCACTTCTCCAACAATGATAAGCTCGCAGGTGTAAGTAGTGTGCCTGTCTAATGTCCACCGGTGTTTATGCTGATGAAACTTGTTCGCACTTGGAGCCTGCGGCTGCTTCCTTCTTGTGTTTAGATCCCACATACTTGCCAAAGAAAGAAAATAACCCAGCAGGCAAACTGTCTTCAGGCTGACATCAGCTGCGGTTGGCCCTCACGGGTTAGCCTGAGGATCTTTTGGCAAATATCTATTATCAAATGCCAAACTGCTGGATAGACAAACTAGAATAGACCTGCTGATTGTAATGCTTACAGTTTGTTATGCCAAAGATTCGTCTGCTGTCTTGCAGTTTCTGATTCGAGAATTCTTCCCATCCAGCGCTCTTTGTCAGTCTATACTGAGGAGCAAATTAAATGCGACATTTTGGGAATCATTGGAACCAACCAAGCAAAAGAAGAGAGACCTTTTTTTTTTTAATCATCAGAAACACCAAAAGAAATGTGCAATTTTAAAAATTCAAAATTCAATGATTCCAAAAAAATGTTGCATTTCTCTTGCTCCTTAGTATATCATTTTGTTAAGTCATGAACGGCTAGTATCATGATTCACTTGTGTGTTTGTTTTCTCAAAACACATTACCGATGGTATTACACTTAGGGAATGGTTCTTAGCTAGCCTAATTTTAGCCAAATTTGGTTGTGTCCGTATACGGTATCGTTGGCAGGAGTGGGGCGCCATAGAATAGGCCCCCGCCAGAATAGCCTCCCCTTCTTCCCATCCGGTGCGAAAATACCCGTCATACCTCAGTTTAGTTCTTAGCTGGCGCCGAGTTAGGTTGTGTCCACTTCGAGCTCCGTGCTGAATTGAACCGGTCTTCGACCTTGGATGGACTTGCGTCTTCACTCGGCGGCTTCTTGTTTCGCCTGGGTCTGTTCGACACTGTGCCTGGCGGTTTCTGGTGACGAGAAGCTTGGCAGTGGGGACTGGGCCTTGCGGTTCTGAGCACGGCTTCGACTTGCTGCCCGGTCGGACTTCGCGGCGAGCTACCACTTGCGTCGGAGTCTTCACTTCGCTGGACAGACGTGGGTTGACACCGGTCTCGACATGGCCAGGTAACATCTCGGTACATGCCCTCGACCGGCGCTCTGGGTGGGAAAGAGCGCCGAGCGTCGGCACGTGCGGTGCACTCGCTTCGTTTTTCGAGTAGGCTCGATACATTTTGCGCGCAGTCACTTCTTGCGTGTCCTTAGAGGCCACGCTCGCTCGTCCTTCATTATGCTATCTTGTTTCAGATACCAGGTTCGTACCTGCACGATGTGTCGGGATTTTCAATGGCCCTCAGATGAACACGAGTTTTGCCTTCCCTGCTCCGGTTGTGATTCAACCCATACTTGTGATGTCTGCGCCTCATGGCCGGAAGAAGCGTGGTCAGACCTGTGGCGTTTCTACTGCAGGGAGCGTCCGAGGCCTATGCAAGACCGGCCGACGCGGACGGCCAGCCCTCAGGAGAAAACCCAGTCAGTAACAGGGACTTCGTTGTCCCGCAGAGACTATTCCAGGCCTAGCAGAAATAACCTGGCTGAGACGACCGGAGGCCCACAGGTGGGACCTAAGTCAGTAACAGGGACTTCGTTGTCCCGCAGAGACTATTCCAGGCCTCGCAGAAGTGACCTGGCTGAGACGACCGGAGGCCCACAGGTGGGACCTAAGTCAGTAACAGGGACTTCGTTGTCCCGCAAAGACTATTCCCGGCCTCGCAGAAGTGACCGGGCTGAGACGACCGGAGGCCCAAAGGTGGGACCTAAGCCAGCGACAGGGACTTCGTTGTCCCGCAGAGACCATTCCAGTCCTGGCAGGAGTAACTGGGCAGAGACGACCAAATGTACGAAGGTGGGACCCAAGTCGGTAACAGAGACTGTGTTGTCCCACGGAGAGCGTACAAAGCCTACCAGAGAGCGCCGGTCAGAGGCCTCTAGAGGTTACATAGGGACTTCGTTGTCCCGCAGAGACCATAGGACACCTCCGAGAGATCGAGCCTTAGAGACGACCACGGACACCCTTGGGGGGCCCAAGGCAGGGCCTTTGCCTGTGGCGGACAAGTCACCGGAACCTGGAAATGCGTCAGCGGGTGAGTTAGCTGACACGTCGTTAGTGCTAGTAGCGCCAACCATTGATAAGGCCGCAGGGATGGCGGCGCTTGGCGACTCCACGACGCTACCAGCCTTCGCTCGCTCGGAAGATCGCAGGCTCGACAAGTATAAGCACCTGCGGGAGGGACGGCTGTCGGGGACCCTGGTCCATGATGAGCAGACAAACACGCCCTCGAGTGCGGCCTGGGTGGCCACCTCGCCGCACGACAGAGCGGACAAACGACAGACAGAGAGATTTCCGCTTTTGCGAGACGCAGGCCCCCGCAGGGTGGACAAGCCGAGTTTGGACACGCGCACTACCTCCAGACCCCAGGTGAGGGGTGATGCGTCTGTGTCGCCTTTCCGAGCGCGGGGCCTCAGCCCACGCGGCAGATACAGTTTGGAAAGACGACCTTCGACCTCACGTCGGGATCCTGATCGTCGCTTTCGTTCGAGAGAGCTTAGCTCTTCGGACTCGAGTTGCTACCCCTTACCACGCAGAGACACTCAAAGGAGATCGAGTCCGAGACGGCACACCAGTACAGTGGACTCTTACCGTCATGTTAGCCCTCGTTCCTTTCGTCATCACGCCTCACGGGATCCCCGTGACAGGCGTCGCTCAGCGACGCGGACGAAACCGGACTCACGTCGGTCCCGGCGGACTGCGCACAGTTCCCGCTCTTCGCGTCACAGCCGCTCGCCGGGGGTGCACCGTGCTCCCAGGAGTTCGCCTTCTGCACCCGATGGAAGACGTCCTCTTCCCAACATGGCTTCGTCGCCGCGGCACCACACGACCCCCCTTGCGCCCGTGGATCCCGTGAGGGCTTCAGACAAGCTTGGCAGCACCGCTCGTGGTCTGGATTCTGTCAGCCTGACTCCTGGAGACTCGGTGTCCGCCTGGTTGGACGCCGCGGCGAGCCTTCACTCGGATTCTCCGGAGGAAACGGATGTTCCCCCAGCGTCGTTCGGACACAGAACGGAGACCATGCGTGCGTTAGACGAAGCTGCGCGACTTATTGCCGCTACCTTACCGGCGGAAGACTGCCCTCCTTCTCCACCGGCTAAGAAGAGAGCCTCGGCCTTTGTGGACGCGGAGCGTCACGCCAAGCGCTTCAAGTCTCTACCGCAACCGCCTGGATTTCGGGACATCCGGGATGCCCTGTCGACTCATCTACTTCAGGGTTCGCTTGGAGATACGGGATTCTTCTCTGACCACAAGTGGCCGGCGGACCTCATGATAGCATTTCAGCAGAAGTGGTACGCAGGACATTCTCAGGCCTTCGCTTGCCCTCTGCCGGACGTGGATCCCTCAGCGACTTCCTGTGCGGGCCTTACTCGACAAAAAGAAAGAGCGGTATTCCCCCCTGGACTAAGACGGCGGCACTCATCCGCAATGCGCTAGCTTCGGCAGGGTTTTTGGACTTGGCGACTCAGGCGATAGTTCGACGGGTGGAGGCAGCTTGAAGTCCTACCATCGCACCGCTCTTGACCGACATCTTAGCCTTGACCGTGTCTTGCAACCGCGCAGCCTACCACACCTCGGTCAACGCAATGACGGCGGCGGCAAACTGCGACCTCATGCGGCGAGATGCTGTTTTACAAGCCTGCTCACTGCCGTCAGAGATCAAGAACCAGCTGCGGCGGGCCCCGCTTGGCAACGAGCTCCTCTTCGGCCCTCATTGGCAGTCGGTTAAGGAATCCAGCAAGGAATTGTGGCCCACCAGGTTCGCCCCGCCCCGCTTTCCTCCAGCCCGCAGGCCCGCGGGTCGAGGCTTGCGGACCACCAGACCCAGCATTCGCCCCTTTACCAGTCGTGGACGTCTCCCCCCCCCCCCGCCAACCGGCCTTTGGTCGACCCCGCCGACCTAAACCCGGCCCCGCAGACGCCCCCGTCCCCGCCCCTGCTTGGCCTAGACCTGCCCGCCGTCCCTTCGGGCGTGGTAGGGCCCGATGACTACACTC
Organism: Semisulcospira habei; assembly: GCA_036245525.1. Classification (NCBI taxonomy): domain Eukaryota; kingdom Metazoa; phylum Mollusca; class Gastropoda; family Semisulcospiridae; genus Semisulcospira; species Semisulcospira habei. The sequence continues at coordinate 57,848,829 of BTPG01000004.1, forward strand.
CGCCCACGTCTCCCCCGACCGCTTCCGGGTCCCCGGTCGGCGGGAGACTAGCACTTCACAGCGACGCTTGGACCTCGCTGTTTCCCGATGACCCGTGGATCCTCTCGACAGTTTGCCAAGGACTACAGCTCTCGTTCCGCTCACCCCCTCCACTGCGCCGGTCTCCACTTTGGACGTCGATGCCCGTCGACTCGCTCAGAGCAGAGGCACTACGCAACGAGGTGGCTGCACTACTCCAGAAGAACGCCACAGAGGTAGTCAGACGCCACGACTCTCCGGCCTTCTACAGTCGTCTGTTTGTTGTTCCCAAGCCGGGGGGCAAGTGGCGTCCGGTCATCGACCTCTCCGCCCTGAACAAGTTCCTTGTCGCCCCGCCGTTCCGGATGGAAACCGCTCGAGCCCTGCGTTCCGCGGTGCAGCCGTTCGATTTCGCCATCAGCCTCGACCTCTCAGACGCCTATCTACATGTTCCCATGCACCCGGCGTCCAGACGCTTCCTTTGGTTCGCCTTTGCCGGAATCGTCTACCAGTTCCGCGCTCTACCCTTTGGTCTCAACCTCAGCCCGTGGGTGTTCACCAGGATCATGGATGCGGTCGTCGCCAGGGCCAGAAGGACGAGCTCAAGCCCTACGTCCAACTACCTCGACGATCTTCTTCTACGAAACCAGGTGGACTCCGCCTTGGAGAGGGACCGGGACGCACTCATGGACCTCCTCGACTTCCTCGGGTTCATCGTCAACAAGGGCAAGTCCGACCTCTCCCCGTCCCGCTGTTTCGTCCACCTGGGAATGGAGTTCCACACCGATCTCAACTTAGTGCGACTCCCGGTAACGCGTATTCAGAAGATCAGCGATCTGGCGCGACAGGTGGCTCAGCAGGACAAGGTCTCGGCACGGGTGTGGCTACAGTTGCTGGGCCTGATGAGCGCGGCCTCAGACCTGATTCCCCTGGGACGTCTCTATTCCCGACCGCTCCAGTTGCACCTACTACTTCATTGGCGACCCTCCAAGGACGACATCGACGCTCTGATTCCGGTTCCCCCGATGTTACTTCCACACCTGAGGCGCTGGGCGGACCACAACTGGCTGGCTTCGGGAGTCTCCCTTTACACACCGCCTTCCCAGCTTGTCCCTTTGCGTCGACGCAAGTCTCACCGGTTGGGGAGCCCATCTGCTACCGTCATTCACGACAGCCTCGGGGGTGTGGCCCACGGATCTTCTGACCCGACACATCAACTGGTTGGAGTTGCAGGCGGTGTGGCAGGCGCTGTTGACGTGGGACTCTCAGCTCCAGGGTCAGGAACTGCTCGTGCTGTCCGACAACTCCACAGTCGTCGCCTACCTACAGAAGCAGGGCGGTACGCGCTCCCCTTCTCTGTGCATCCTCCTGTACCAGCTGCTTCGTTGGTGCGAAGATCGGGGCATCACTCTGCGCGCCAGACACATTCCAGGTCATCTCAACGTGCTGGCCGACTCCTTATCACGCCGCGGACAGCTCCTACACACAGAATGGACACTGCGGCCGGACATCTTCCAGTTGATCGCGGCCAGATGGGAAGCTCCTATGATCGACCTGTTCGCCACCCGTTGGAACCACCAGTTGCCGCTGTTCGTCTCGCCGGTTCCAGATCCTCTAGCTTGGGCGGTCGACGCACTGTCCATTCCCTGGGACGGGCTCATCGCCTACGCTTATCCGCCGACGGTGCTGGTTCCCAAAGTCCTCCACAAGCTTCGCGGCTGCAACACGGTTCTGTTCCTGGTGGCGCCCTTCTGCTGGAGCAAGTCGTGGACGACGGACCTGCTGAACCTAGCCACCAGTCCACCTCTTCAGCTTCCTACGCCTCGCACGATGCTCAAGCAGCCTCGACAGCCGCTGTTTCACCCTTGCCCGGAGCGCCTCCTTCTACACGCTTGGAGGTTGTGCGGCAGGCCCTCACCAGAAGAGGCTTCTCAGGTGACGCAGTGGAAGCTATCGCTGCTGCACGCAGACCCTCTACCAGACGAGTCTACGAGGGGAAGTGGAAGGTGCTGTGCGACTGGTGTGGTGACAACAACCTTACCCCCACCGAGTTGATGATGCCCCAGCTGGCGGAGTTCTTCCTCTGGCTGTTCAACTTCCAGAGTTTGGCGCCTATTACCATCCGGGGTTACCTGGCAATGATTGCTGACACCTACCGCCACCTGGGCCGGACAGACCCTGGTGCCTGCAAAGACCTGGCTGATCTCATGACACACTTCGGTTTACAACGCCCGGCGCTACGGTCACTGTTGCTTAGATGGGACCTACCTTGGGTGCTGACCTGGCTCAACTCTGCCCGTTTTGAACCCCTACAGTTGGCAAGCTTACCGGATGTAACTAGAAAGACGTGCTTCCTGTTGGCCCTTGCTACCGCTTCCAGGGTCAGTGAGCTTCACGCGCTGTCCACACGATCAGATTGTCTGCAGTTCCGGACTGACGGCTCGGTGCAACTGCTGCCTGAACCATCCTTTCTCGCCAAGACGCGGTCGCCTCTGACGACCCCACAGATGATGACCATCCGACCTTTACGTGTGACAGAATCCACCCGGGAGTCCAGACAACAGGACCCGGTGAGAGCCTTGCGTGTGTACCTGCGACGGACCAGACCGCTGCGCAGAAGACGGACCCGCCTTTTCCTCCCTCTGTCCCCAGGTAGACAGGACATATCCGCCCAGACCATCTCCTCATGGATTCGATGGGTGATCCGCTCGGCCTATCAAGACCTCGCGCCAGAAGTAGCCCAACGTATGCACATCAGGGCGCACGAGGTCCGAGCCATGGCCACAAGTCTCGCCTTCGACCGCAATTGTGCAGTGAAAGACATTGTGGCGGCCGTGGGATGGCGAGCGGAGTCCACATTTGCCCGATTCTACCTGAGGGACCTCTCCACCCAGCGGCAGAACCTCACGCTGGTGGGAAGACATCGCAGCAGCGCAACACTCCCTCCCGGCGCCCTAGGCGCCGTAAGTACCTTAGCTAAAATTATCGGGAGTTTGCTGTACGAGGGCGGGTCTGTGGGCTGTGTCGTTGGCAGTGGGGGCGATAGGGCGGCACCCACCTCCTCTTTGTGATTCTCCCTAAGTGTAATACCATCGGTAATGTGTTTTGAGAAAACAAATAAATTTTTCAATTAAAATATATTTTTTTGAAAAATACTTACCGATGGTATTACTCGAAGGTCCCTCCCACCGGCCCCGCTTGCCCCGGTTGGCTAAGAAACTAAACTGAGGTATGACGGGTATTTTCGCACCAGATGGGAAGAAGGGGAGGCTATTCTGGCGGGGGCCTATTCTATGGCGCCCCACTCCTGCCAACGATACCGTATACGGACACAACCAAATTTGGCTAAAATTAGGCTAGCTAAGAACCATTCCCTAAGTGTAATACCATCGGTAAGTATTTTTCAAAAAAATATATTTTAATTGAAAAATTTATTTTTTCGGACATTTTCTTTGATAGACATGTATGTGTGGTCTGATGGGGAAAGGGTGGGTGTGTGTGTGTGTGTGTGTGGGGGGGGGGGGGGGGGGTTGAGGAATGTATGTACTGTGACTATGGGCATTTATTTTATTTATGGCAAACTCTTTTTTTTTATCGTCGAAAGTTCATGGATGGTGTATGATTAGCTGACATGTGATAACCAAAGTATGTACTGGGCTAGTGATCGTCCATTTGTCCCTGTCTTCCATTTTTTTTTTTGTTTGTTTGTTGGGGGGGGGGGGGGGGGGGGAGCATGATCAGGTGTGTGTGTCTTCCACTGTATAACTTGATTCCTCATTTCTCACCTTTTTCTTTTCACCTTTTTCATTCTGATACATGTACTGCTTGATATAAATTTGACTTTGATAGTTCAAGGGTGGTGCCAGAATAGCTTGGCGCCACAGGCGCCAAGCTATTCTGGCACCACCCTTGAACTACTATCTCCTAATCTGTGATGTAGCCTTGACAGTAAGAAAAATGAAAGAATCGACCTTAGCATGTAATGGGTTAACTGCCATGTGCATGGGTACTGTTTTCTGTACTGATGGCTGATGCACAAGAGGGTTAATATCTTATTTTCTTGCCCCACCCGGGTCTGCCCTGGGGGACTTGGGTGGGGTTAGGTATTTTTTAGTTCCCAGGGTCACCCTGGTCAGCCCCACAGGGTGGGTTTATCTCTCTATTCTGGGGCATGTGTTTCTGTCTACCCTTTGTCCATTCACCTGTATTTGCCATTTTAAAACTCTCCCTACTGTCTGCACTGCCTGTAGCTCTTGATATTGGATGTGTGTTGCTAAATGGTCTTAGCTTTATTTAGGCCCATGTGTTAGGTTTATTTAATGTATTTGACCGGCTGGCGACATACATTCAATGTTCTGTTTAGTTTTTTTTTTTTTTCACAAGCAGTGCAGGCACGTCCTGAGAAAGCCTTGTTGCTGTCGGGACGTTAAGCAATGTACAATCAATCAATCTTATTTTCTTGTACATAGGACACATAGATGCGCGTGTTACGGAGTGGGAACCTTGGGTGATGGTTTGTTTTAGTCATTTCTTTTCGCACTCTTTGCTACCTTCATAAAAATCTCTAGATTTGGTGATGTAATTTTTTGGCACATATAACTTACACCTTTTTGCTGGGAGTTTGATGACTGGGCCCCTGGAGGGGTCAACTTGACTCTATCATATTTTGGCATTAATCTGCCAGTGTTAACCCTTTGGCTGTCGGGAGCGCTTGTTCAGTGTCACGATCATTCCTGCAGGAATTTTACAAAGTAAAGTAGGTAAGAGCACTGTCAGGGGAGAGAAGTGTGCATGATCGACCAGTGATCATAGATCTACTGTGGCCAAAGCACACACAAAAAAAAAAGATAGGAAAGAGGGGGTGCGCTAAGAAAGTGACTGAAAGCAATGCATATGGAAGCCCCCCCCCACCCCCCACCCCCGAAGGGGGGCGTATCACACATCCCACTGTTCCAGACACTCGGTGCATGGAAATTTAAATCTAGGTTTCCCCAAAGGGGGGTCCAGATATTTAGCCGGTGTGGACAGCTGTTTTGGTCTTGGCGACCTCTTCAGCACACCATCAGCAATACTGGAGGAAGGCAGGAATTTCTGCCTACCTGCAATGACAGCCACATTTGACTGTGGTGTCTTCCCCTTTTCTTTTCATTTATTCCTGCAGGAATCATTGTGACAAGAACGGCTACTGTCGGCCAGTTGGTTAATTGATCAACCATGAATCTATGTACATCTCTGACAGCCAGTGGGTTAATGCATCCACCCGCATGAATCTGCGTTCGTCTCCGATGGCGTGCAGCTAAACACTGGGTAGATTCATGCTTGGGTAGATTGTGGTTGAAGTTGACAACTACTTTGGAAGTAACTGATTGGATGATTGCGCTCTTGGTTTTGATGGGATGGGGGTGTGATTTTATATTTATAATCTTTGTATTCTCGATTTGTTCATGACATGGCAAGTTTTCTTGCTGTTTTATTCTTTTTGTGACAATACGTGCTAGCTCTATGTGTTTATGCGTGTTTGTGTGCGAAACTCCAGCTTGCATCATTTTGCATGTCAGTTTGGTTGTCCATATTTTAACCCATTCAGCCCCAACACACCCCAGTAAGACATGGATCGAGCATGATAGTTCTGGCACCACCCTTGAACTATCATGCTCGATCTGTCTCTAGAATTGTAATACAGTCCTTCAGAGGGCAACTTCACAATTTGGGGATTTGGGTCCTGGGGTATAGAGTGTGTTGAGAAATCAGTGTGGTGCGTACAGATTGTTCTGCATGTGATCATGAAACGTAAACGTGTCCACCCGCAATAACCCCGGCACCCTTAGGATCAATATTGGGGTGAATGGGGCCAGCAAGATGCATAGATCCTCATGAGCCCCTGCAGTACGCACGGGCTCATGAGCATCTATGCATATGGCAGATGAAATTGTGTGGATCATGCACTGTTGTGCGTGGTTTTTCTCTTCAGAGTATTGGGATGGATTGATGCATATATTTAATTGAACTGACATGTTTTTCTGCGAGTCAGCTAGTCATTTTGTCCTGTGGAATCAATTGTCTGTTAATATTATTTTAATGATTGATTGTGATTATATACAGAAATAGAAAAAGCTACAGAAAGAAAGTGTGTGTGTATGTGCGCGCATGTGTGTGTGAGCACAAAATTAAATCCTCGTCTCAGAATCACCTGATTGCAATAAACATTTTCTCTCATGTCACAGTTAATAATGTAGACAAAATCAAAATTGTTTGCGCATATCGTGAATAATTGCTTTTTAATTATTGTTATGTATTTAGTCGGTACTAAATGCCTCATCAGATTTGCTGCATGCTTGTACATGTAAATGGTGGCATTGCAGTCATTTTATTTATGCGTTTGTAAATGGATCACAAGATCTTATGTTCTCGTCTTGTTAGCCTCTTGTGTGTGCGGCCGCTGGCTTGCTGTTGACAGTACCTGCAGCGACTGCATGTACAAGAGGATAAATGTCTTGTAGGTGTATTTATCCCAACATTACTTTGAAAGTTTATTAAGGGGATCGTCCCTGTACAGTTGATGGAACTGTGTGATACATCTTTTGTCAAAAGCTTATGATCATCACCCAGAATAAGCCCGAGAAGTCAGAGTGTGGCTGTCTACCTGCACTAAAAGCAGCCACGTACTGACGTCATTGCCTCAAGTCACTGCACAGTAAGCAAACATCCTTGGGGTTGACGTTGGCGTCAGTGGGTCTGCGCACGACTGTGGGTGGGCCCTCTACAGCCGACTTCGGCCAGAGTATGTTTTGCTTATGAGTACATAAAAGTAGCAACAATAAAAATGCGTTTTGTTAGAATTCCACAGTGATGTCGATGTGCAAGCCTGTAATAACAATAAATGCGTTTTGTTAGAATTCTACAGCGATGTCGATGTGCAAACCTGTAATCCTGCGTGTGTGGCTGCTTTTAACATCTGGGGCCCAAAGTTCGCAAATCTAGGGGCTGTATTCTGAAGACTACTGCACACTTCCAGAGACATATCGACCATGGTAGTTCAAGGGTGGTGCCAGAATAGCTTGGCGCCTATAGGCACCAAGCTACACCCTTGAACCATCATGGTTGATCCCCATCCTGTGGGACTGATGTGCGTCCGGCCTGAACGCTGGGTGTTAGTTGGTGATCAGTCCTAAGATAGTGATGACCAACTGTTGACTTCTATGCAAAGAAACTAAGTGTGACTAAGTGTGACTGCTTTTTTAGATTAACCGTTTGGGTGTCGGTAGCGGTTGTAGTTGCGGTGATTCCTGCCGGCATCGTCGCAACTAAAAGCGCTACAGACACCCAAAGGGTTGATACCGTCGTCAAGTTGGTCAGATTCGGGGTTTAGTTGCCTGCAATTTTAGATACGCTGTTGTATCTTGCATCTTTTGTTCAGTGGGAGAGGTTCGTTTAAAAGTGTTTTCTTCCAGTTTGTGATCGATTTCAATAATTATCGGCACTGTGATTTGAACGTGATCCCCGTCTTCCCTTTCCGCTCAGTATAATAAACAGTAGCTAGTCTGGATGTGCGTCCATGCTTAGGTCATACTTTGTTATGGTGTCATGTTGACCTAATTACCACATGCTGATGCCTGTACAATTGACGAAATAAATTTTATGAAAGAAAACGTGCCTTGCTTTTGTGGAGAGAACATGCGTAAAAATAAGGCTTGTAGTTAGCTCATTCTGCCTGCGACACACCACAGCAAGATATGGCTGGACCATGATAGTTCAAGGGTGGTGACAGAATAGCTGGGCGCCTGTAGGTGCCAAGCAGTTTTGCCACCACCCTTGAATTAAGGCCATTGGTCTATATCCGTAAGTACTATAATGTAGCTTGCATATGTCAGGTTATAAATTTGAAGCTTTTTTAACCTCCGTATGATATGGGTTAAAATATCGCGGTCGATCTTTCTCCTGAAATGCACTGTAGCCTTTAGAGGACAGTTCAAATTTAGTCATTTTGACATAAAAAGCCTGCCCCTGTACACTACGCATAGGCGACTAGAACATCTCCCCGGGGCAACGCTGCAGTTGCCTGTGCGTGATGTACGACTGCCCTTACAGGTTGAAGTTTTACTACACACAACACATAATGAACCACTTTTATTTGATTTTTGTAGAACTTTCTCACACTTCCAGCTTCACAAAAATCCAGGGATAGACGAGTTTGCACACTGATACAATGTCAACTGTACAAGATAAAACATGTTTAAGTACCAACAACACGTAATGCCTGCTGAAGTTAAAATGTGAATAAAACAACACAAGTGTATAATTATACTGGGATGACTGTAAACACAACTGTAGCATCATCAGACCTAATAATATAACGCATGCTGCTCCACGACCAAACTCCGCCAATTTTCAAGTTGCCCTCTGAAGACTGTATTACACTTCTGGGAACAGATCGAGCGTGGATAGTTCAGGGCTTGTGCCAGAATAGCTTGGTGCCGATGGGCGCCAAGCTAATTGTGGCACAACCCCTTAACTATCACGCTCGACCCATGTCTTGCTGTCAGTGGCCGTGTCGGGAGTTGAAGGAGTGAATGTGGAACTGCATTTTTTGTTTCCAAGCTATACACGTGTCACTGTACGCTGCCTGTTAATTCTAAATCATCAAACTTGGAAATTGGTTGAAATGTATGCTATAATCGTACTGTTAATCATACAATTTAGCACAAAGGTTTCAAGCGTAAGCAGTACATCAATTAGCAAACGTACAACGCACTGAGCTTCAGTCACAGCCCGCTGGAACCTGCGTAACTGATAAATGTCACTCTCCTGCATTAAAATGCACCTTAATCCATTTAACCTCGACGACTATTTCCACAATTTCGGAGGCGTCGCCTAATGACTATGTAACAGTTACAGGGGATGGATGGACCATGATAATTCAGGGGTAGCGCCAGATTAGCTTGGCACCTTCAGGCACTACCCTTGAATTATCATGGTCCATCCATCTCCTGCTGTAGGGTGTTGCAAGCAACTCTTAACCCCTTCACCTCAACGCCCCATATAGGAGACGGATCGACCATGATAATTCAAGGGGAGTGCCAGATTAGTTTGGCGCACTACCCTTGAATGATCATGGTCGATCCATCTCCTGCAACTGGTAAAGGATTTAGTAACTGCTCACTCAACTAAACGACCGACTACCGGAAAGGAATTTCACGTCGGTAAACACAAATATACACTCAGCGTGACAAACATCCACGTCAGTGACGGAACAATTCTTGACAGCGATTCCTGTACAGCACGATCAGACGTTCTTCAACTGTCATTCGCATTCATTCCTCAAAACGTCAAACGAATATGTCGTCAGTATTTCTTACACCATAGCAATGTTTGCATGTGCGATCCAGAAAAAATAACTGATATCCTGTATCATGAAGAAAGAATTCCACAATCCTATATGTATAGAAAATGTGACATATGACACAACCAGAGATGAAGTTTGAGACTGAACATAGTCACTGAACATGAACCCCCAACATTCAAGGAATACTCAGGGGCCAGGGAGAGGCATATGTCCTCATGAGCCCTTACATCCAGCAGGATGCAGGGGCTTATGAGGATCTACATCCCTTGCAGATGAGGGGCATTGGCTGCAGGATTGGACAAAAGTACACAGAATAAATATGGATATAGGATGCAAAGTTCACGCAAACTTTATCTCGAAGATATGCATGACAAAAAATGCTGCTTTGGGATCACCCTGTCCCCTCGACTCCCAGCGCCAAATAGCTGACTGTTTTAAAACATTTAGTTCTGACGCCCGAAAGCAGGAGATGGATTGACCATAATTCAAGGGTAGTGCCAGATTAGCTTGGCGCCTGTGGCGCCAAGCTAATCTGGCACTACCCTTGAATTATGGTCAATCTATCTATAACTGGGACAGTCACTTGGTGACGCCACCAAAATTTGGGAAATGCAGCCATAAGGTTAAGTGTGTTAAAACATCTGCTAAGCACTGTGCTCAAGTCACGTCAGGGGCCGACTGTGACAGTGCTGGGGTAGTGCCCCGGCTAACTCTACTAGTGCCAGCCTCACCACTATGCTTTTACGTCTAGTGCAGTTACTCCAATGTTAACCCTTCGGCTGTCGGAGGCGCTTTATTGTCGCGTTGATCTCTGAAGGAATCATCACGACAAAAAAGTGCTGCCAACAGGCAAAGGGTTAATATAAAACTGAACCACCCCTCATGGTGGAGAGTTTCAGATATAATGGTATCCACTACACTTGCAGCCTGGGTTAAGCCCGACCATGCCGAGGCTAAAAGCTTCACATTTGTACACAGCCACATGCAAGCTACATTATAGTACTTACAAAGGATATAGACCAATGGCTTTACTTCAAGGGTGGTGCCAGAATAGCTTGGCGCCTTTTTTTAGGCGCCAAGCTATTCATGCACTACCCTTGGACTATTTTAGTCAAACTTATTTCACACACTGGTGTACTTCGAATGATAAGGTTAACCTCATGGGCACATTTCCTAAATGTTGGCTGTCACTGAAAGACTTTATACTAGATGCTGGAATCAAGTTGTTCTACAAACTTACAGTGAAACCGCTTGTACTGAAATTCCTACCAGCGACGTCAGATGTCTTGGTGACATGAAGATTGATGACGCACAATGGAATGCGGTTTAGCTCCAACCCCGGTTCAACCCTGCTTCGCGACCATAGTTGAAGTCTACCCTGCTCCATCCATCCCGGGTTGGGTCTTGTGTACACGCACTGACCTGGGTTGAAGTCTACCCTGCTCCATCCATCTCGGGTTGGGTCTTGTGTACACGCACTGACCTGGGTTGAAGTCTACCCTGCTCCACCCATCCCGGGTTGGGTCTTGTGTACACGCACTGACCTGGGTTGAAGTCTACCCTGTTCCACCCATCCCGGGTTGGGTCTTGTGTACACACACTGACCTGGGTTGAAGTCTACCCTGCCCCATCCATCCCAGGTTGGGTCTTGTGTACACGCACTGACCTGGGTTGAAGTCTACCCTGCTCCATCCATCCCAGGTTGGGTCTTGTGTACACGCACTGACCTGGGTTGAAGTCTACCCTGCTCCATCCATCCCGGGTTGGGTCTTGTGTACACGCACTGACCTGGGTTGAAGTCTACCCTGCTCCATCCATCCCGGGTTGTGTCTTGTGTACACGCACTGACCTGGGTTGAAGTCTACCCTGCTCCATCCATCCCGGGTTGGGTCTTGTGTACATGCACTGACTTGGGTTGAAGTCTACCCTGCTCCATCCATCCCGGGTTGGGTCTTGTGTACACGCACTGACCTGGGTTGAAGTCTACCCTGCTCCACCCATCCCGGGTTGGGTCTTGTGTACACGCACTGACCTGGGTTGAACTCGGGTTGATGAGCGAGTGTAAACGGCTTCCCCAAAGAGAGAATGATGGAGGGAGTTGGGGAATGGAGGGAGGGAGTCACAAAATAGGAATGTGATAACTGCTACAAGAGGATTTGCCTGTACTGGTAATTGGAAAAGTGATCAAACTAAAAGATGCTGCCAGATTTGCTCATAGGGTGGCAAAACCCTCTTTCAGCATGCATTAGATTAAAAACTCACCTAAAATAACAGCTTGCACCCACCCCCCTCTTTCTCCTTCCACCCCCCTTAAATACAACCACATCCTACCCTTCGCCCCTAAACTGTTACCTATGCATATGGATTTCATTGTTTTCTTTCTATGATTCACCCAAAGAAGCAAGACAGTTTCCTAAAAAGGCACAAGTTTAAATTGTGTCGTTTACTGAATACACACATGGCATAAAGTACAATCACAACAAGAGACCGCATGTGTGCTGGTCTGTGAAAGTGGACTTAACCGTTCACAATCACAGAGCAGAGCATATAAAGAGTTTGGAATATATGTCAAATCAGAATTTTAAACCATCGCCGGTCATCCAATTCTAAATGGCTCTTATAGCTTGTTTGGCATTGAACCATCACATCCATAAATATGTCAATAGTTCAAGGGCAGTGCCAGAATAGTTTGGCGCCCCAAGGCGCCAAGCTATTCTGGCACCACCCTTTATCTATCTTGCTTGGGTTAACTGAAAACAATCGTGACAAACAAACAACAGCAAATCAACCACATTATCCAAAAACAAACACAACAGAAAAATACAGTTCACGTGTGCTTGTAGATGTTGTACAAATCCAATTCACAATACAAACACGTATTACAAACATATTATACACTAGTGCGTATTCTGTAACATAATTAGAACATTAACAACATCAAGCGCTGATGATGCAATCTCCAACAACTAAAAAAACAACAACCCAAAAAAATATAAAAAAATAAGAAGAGGAAACATTGTATTCTGTAACTAAAATGACAACACTTAAGTAACGCTTTGTCCTCTTCTAGTCAAATAAACTCATCACATCACAGTTTCCATCGCCTCCACACTTAGCAGCCCATCAATACATTGTACAATGTAATATCACAGCATGAAATAGTCACACAAAATGTCCGTATTTGTCTGTATACATTTTTTATAAGCAGGCAGAGATTTAGAGCGGACAAATATGGACTACGCGGATCTAGTTGATATCGGCCATTGTACTAACACATTAAGCCCTGACACAGTACAACTAGAGAAAGATGCAGCATGACAGCTCAAGGGTGGTGTCAGACTAGCTTGGCGGCTCGGCGTCAAGCTATCATGTTCTGACACCACCCTTGAAATATCATGGTGGCTCCATCTCCTGAACTGCAACGTAATCTTCAACTTTCAAATTTGTACCTTAGCACTGAATCCCATAAATACGAACACAATAAAATCGGACACTCTATATTTTGACAGATGCTACCCAAAAAATAAATGTGATTTATCTCCCGTCTTTCATTACCGGACGTGTTTTTCGTTGGGTGTTTATTTTACAGTTTCTCACCTCACCAAAAAGTGAAAATCTTGAAGTTGAAACACTTCATTTAAAAGTACTCGCCTTTGTCGACAAAATCCCTATCCAGCAACACCAAAACCCCACCCCCACAAACAAAACAAAAACACGTAAAGAAATCCTTCACACTCCAACACAATTCACATACCAGTACTATGGAAATCAGCACACCCCCTGACACCACCCATCTCCGATAAATAAAATGGACTCGAGAACACCATAATTATGTATGAATAAACTGATATTGTTCAGGGGTATATCATCAATCATTGGTAGCGACACCAAAGCCAGTCACCTCCATCACAAGCATGCCCTTCAATGGCCAAGCCGACCAGTACTGTCACGTCCAATTGGGTGAAAAGATAGATTCTCAATGTTAACCCTTTTAGTCCCGAGTCCCTACAGCAGGAGATGGCTTAACTTGACCATGCTAATTCAAGGGTAGTGCCAGATTAGCTTGGCGCCTTCAGGCGCCAAGCTAATCTGGCACAACCCTTGAATTAGCATGGCCAATCCATCCCCTGCAACTGGTACGTAGTCGGTAGGCAACGTCTGCAAAATTTGAGAAATGGGACCTCGGGGCTAAAAGGGTTCAACATGTATCGGCTTTGACCACTGCAGCGCAGGCATGCGGACACAGGTGCGTGAGATGTAGCTTTTCAAATGGGACTGTACGTGCCGCAACAATGCACGCATAAAAAAAAAATCAACAACTAAAGGTCGACGCATACCGAAAAATCAACAACAAAAAAAAATCGACATTTAAAAACTCATGAACCTTAACTTATTCTGAGCACCCCGAATCAACAGCTGTGAAAGTGTTGTACAGTGTTGCCGCTGCTATACGACACTTCCGCAGCTACTGATGCAGAGCGCCCTGAATGAGTTAAATCTCACAAGGCCTTGCGCCCGGCCAAAATTAAAACACATTTAAAATGAGTTCAGCGAGTGAGTGTAGTGAGTTGAAAGCGAGTCAAAGCGCTGAAAGAGTAATACTTCCGCCTCGGCCCACTACAGCAGGCAGAACGATGGCGATAGTTCAATGGTTGTGCCACAACAGCATGGCACCAAGAAAACGCTATCAAGGTCGTTCGTTCCAACTGCTGGTCGGTAATGTGAACCTTGGGGCTCCATGTGATTAACCCTTTGGCTGTTGGTAGTGGCTGTTGTTGCCATGATTCCTGCAGGAACCACTGCAACAAAAAGCCACCACCACCAGCCGATGGATTAACCCTTTGGCTGTTGGTAGTGGCTGTTGTTGCCATGATTCCTGCAGGAACCACTGCAACAAAAAGCCACCACCGCCAGCCGATGGATTAACCCTTTGGCTGATGGTAGCGCCGCCTTTTGTTCAGGAATCACCTCGACTACCGACAGTCAAAGGGTGTTAGTAAACAGCAACAAATATCGACTCAGGACTGATGTGGGAGTCAACAAACAAGAAACCCAAAAAGACTCATGAGGAAAAACTATTTCAGAATACTTTTGTGCAGCTTTTGTAACGATGCAAGGGCCATAAAAACACCTGCGGCAAACTACATGTCCCAGACGCTACCGGCTCGTGAGAATGTCTACCATGCATGGACGGCACAAATTGAGCACATGTAGGATGCGGTTGGGGATGTCACCAACAAATTTGATCAGATCTTGGATGACGAGATTTTGGGGCATAAAAAAGCAATGCATGCACGTACGCACCTATTTTCTGACATGATGGAAACAGCAATTTAGACTTGTGCGAACATTAACCCATATAGCCCCGAGTCCCTACAGCAGGAGATGGCCTGCAGGCGCCAAGCTAATCTGGCACTACCCTTGAATTATCATAGTCAAGCCATCTCCTGCTGTAGGGATCCGGGGCATAAAGGGTTAGGGACCAACGTTTAACATGAAAAACGGAGACACAAGATGCGTACTTTGAGGGGAACCGTCAGCATGTCTTTGGGTGCGACCGGCATGAAAAGTGTAAAAACATACAGGCATGTGTTTTTTTGCGGTCCCAAAAAAAAAAAAGGCCACAAATATATAATATCTCACAAAACCACACAACACAATGCCATTCCTGTACATTATGTGCGCACACACGATTAAAATTTAAGTTCACAGTGTACGTAGATATAGACAAATACATATGCAGCTTTTTAAGCATCAGATCTTTCTAAAACATTTGACATTAGCGATCAGTGGGAACCATTCTTTTTAGACACACTACACCAATGACACTTGGTTTTAAATTGTTAACATTTCCATCAGTAATGAGTGAACCACGACAGTTGACAGAAACAGCATCAGGATAAGTAGGTATGGACAGCTATGGAACAAAAACATGTGGTAAAGTACAGTAAATTAAACTCTGTGTGTGTGTGTGTGTGTGTGTGTGCGTGTGTGCGCGTGTGTGTGTGCGTGTGTGACCAGGGGAATAGGCGGTGGTTACGTATATTAAAACAACTGAAAACTGCAGGTTAACCCTCCTAACCCAATGGCCACATTTCCCTAATTCTGCAGGTGTTGCCTAACGACTAGGTACCACCTACAGGAGACAGACTGACCATGATAATTCAAGGTCAGTGCCAGATCAGCTTGGCACCTGAAGGTGCCAAGCTGATCTGGCACTAACCTTGAATTATCATGGTCAATACATCAGCTGTAGGGTGCATCAATGGGTTTTCCTGCGACCACTAGAACAGACGTCAGACAATGACAGTTCAAGGTTGGTGCCAGAATAGCTTGGCACCCCCAGGCGCCAAGCTATTCTAGCATCACCCTTGAACTATCATGGTCAATCCATCACCTGGTTGTATTGCAGGACCACATGTTACCTTAGGGCTCGACAAGTCCAAACGTGTAAAGCTCTGTTACTGAGGTAACGCGCGATTCATGACGCAGAACACGATGTAAAATAATGTGTATGTAGATGGGCCGAGTACATCAGCTGTCCTGCTTGGGTGAAACGAGCGAGTGACGTTTTCAACATGGTGGTCCCAGAATGTGAGGTGATGCGGTATATAACATCAGACACAAATATCTGCCGGTAAACAACAAAGAGTTTCAGTGTGGAAACTTGCCATTTCAAAGGTGAACCCTTTGGCTGTCGGCAGCGCTCTTTGTACAATCACTTTGACAAAACAGACAATCACCTTGACAAAAAGTACTATTGACAGCCAAAGGGATCCCGGTAAGTAACAAACGACCCAGCCAGCCGCTCCGCTGGCCTGGACCATAACCACTCCACTGCGGAGAGAAAATGAACCACACCCAACAGCAAACGATGTAGATTGGCAAGATCTGTTCACCTTAACCCATTTAACCCCAAGACCGCTACTCAAGGACTATGTATCTGTTGAAGGGGAGACGGATCGACCATGATAATTCAAGGGTAGTGCCTGATGAGCTTGGCGCCTGAAAGGCGTCAAGCTCATCAGGCACTACCCTTGAATTAACATGGTCAATCGGTCTCCCGCTTAAGGGCGTTGGAGCTACATGGGTTAGCACTTTCACTGCTAGGCCAATCTTGTGGTTGGGGTGTTGTTTGTTGCACAGCTCATGACGATGCACGCCTTTTGCCGGGCTGCGATTATTCATATCCATGTTTCTCTCGCGCGCACAGTCGATCTGCAAATCGTAGGAACCATCCCTCACCACTGGCAATGCATAGGCTTAATCCCTTCGCTGCCAGTGCGTGCAGATTGTCTTTCTGAAACTGTCCAATGCATCATCCAGGTCCCCAGCCTTCACACAAGGTCTCAGCGAGAGGCGTAGATCCTCACCAGCCCCCTGCAAAATGCAGGGGGGGAGGGGGAGGGGGGGGGAGGGGGGGGGGGACTGACTCACGAGGATCCATACCTCTTGCAGCCAGGTGGTGTTAAAGTTTTCTCTGCAGTAAATGGGTTAACCCTTTTAGCCCCAGATCTCTCAATCAGGACCATAATAATTCAAGGGTAGCACCAGACGAGCTTGGCGCCTGAAGGCCTGAAGGCAGCTCATCAGGCACTACCCTTGAATTATCATGGTCAGTCCGTCTGCAACTGGTACACAGTCGTTAGGGATCACTACTAAATGTGAGAAATGGTACCTTGGGGCTTGGAGGGTTAATAACACAACTTGATAAGGGGGGGGGGGGGGGGGGGGGGGGCAGGATCAAATCAGGGATACCTGGAGTATTCAAGCTGCCAGCAGACTATGAACGACACAGTCAATGTAAGGGTAGCTACTCCAGGCAAATCTTTCACAGATTTTTCGCTGGTCGTCTCTCTCCATCTGATATCGCTGCAGCAGCGCATCGAGGGAGACGACCATTGTGGGGATGAAGTATGCATACGTTTTTCTCCAGCTCAGAGAACTAACTGTAATTAATGAAACCAAAACACAGGAGAGGTGGACTTTGAGGCCAGACAGTGAGATAACGCACAAATATGTTGAAATTTTCAGCAAGAAAAATTTTTTTTTTTTTACTTTGGATATGAAGTCACGGGTGAAGGAAATGGAACCCCTCTTCAACAATGAATGCCTCTCTCAAAGGAATCAATTACTCAATTACTAGCCTTATTGCAACCACCCCTAAATTGAAAAACTAATTTAAACAAAAACGGCAAAGTCCTCAGGGCTCATGTGCATGACTGAGACACAGACCTCTGACCTCCACACAGGTCATTGAAATAAGTCAGCGTTAAAGTGTCTTGACAGCATTGCTAAGGTTGGCCACACTACATGAAGCGTCCTTTGTTCTGTCAACGTGTGACTTTTTCCCACATTTATTGACCTCCCTTGACCTTTGACCAACACTGGTATGTTCAAAAAGGTCTTGTCACAAAGTATCCTTGGGGCAAAGTGTAAAAACTGTGGCTTGAATATTCTGCGAGAAAATGTCCGTGTTAACCCATTTAGCCCCAACACCTACTGCAGCCGTGGGCCGACCGTGATAATTCAAGGGTAGTGCCAGATTAGATTGGTGCCTTCCCTTGAATTATTACGGTCAATCTACCTCCTGCAACTTACATATAATAGTCACAAAATGACACCCTCAAAATGACGAAAATGCAGCCTTGGGGCAAAATGGGTGAAAGTTTTCAACAGATGACAGATGGATGACAGACAATGGACGATGTACGGTGGACAGATGACACACGCCCAGTACACACTCACTTTGTCTATCGCACTTGAGGCAAAAAGGCATTCTACCCCCCCCCCCCCCACCTGCTGACATTATATTATAACCCTTGGCCTGTCAGATGGGGCTGACCAAATTATTATGTCTTGTCATGTATCTCTGTACCAAGTTTGGCTTTGAAGTTGAAAACAGTACTGGAAAGTAAGACTTTTTGTTAAAATATGGCAAAATATCTAGCCACCGACCTTGTTTAACCTTGACCTTCACTCAAACTGGTACGTCTTGGAAGGTCTTGCCACAAAGTATCCCTGTGACAAGTCTCAAGTCTACATATGGAATGGTCTCCAAGAAACTGCCAACGTTACTGACAAAGTTGACCACAGACAGACAACAGATGATGAACAGATGGAGGACAGATGACCCGTGACACAGACTCTACAGTTCAAGGGTGGTGCCAGAATAGCTTGGCGCCTCAGGCGCCAAGCTATTCTGGCACCACCCTTGAACTATAAGAAACATCGTTAGTTAACCTATTACATCCTGAGGCTGGTTAAAAAAAAGCAGCTTATTGTCTTATGAAGGCTACATGACAGATAAGGAGATACATCAACCGTGTTAGTACAAGGGCCAAAATAGCTTGGCACCCTTGAATGATCACAGTCGACTCTATTTCCAGCAATGGGAGTATCCGAATGAAAAGGGTTAACGCAGGGGTTGACGAGGATCTCCGCGGGTAAAAAGACATTTCACAGCGTTGGCACAGGAACAGGTTCTGACGAGAAGATGGGGTAACCAAGCGGGGGGTCGGCGGCCTGCACGGTGAGATTTCGGAAGACGGTGGGGTGCGCCTGAATGCTGTACCTCTCCTCATCGTCGTTGGTCATGTACAGAAGTTCCAAACTCAGGTTTGCCCACTGGCCACGGACAACTTCCGCGTTGAGGCGGCCCACGTGAACCATGGTTTCTTGCAGGGTCAGCGTCCTGCTGGTGTACGTACTCTGAAACACGACAGACAGGGGGGTGGGGGATGACAAGAAAGCGTGGACAAGTCTGTCAAAGGCACACTTTCTGACTGTCCCCTATGACTGACTGAATACGAGAAAAGTCGTTTAACCCCTTGGCTGCCGAGGAAAACAACATGAAACAACTGCAAGAAACAGATCCCTCATGAGAGAAAACAAAATAGAAACAAGAAGGGCAAAGCCCATATGGCTCACGTGTATCGACCGATCCACTCGTCTGACATAATGTTTCTTGTCGAAATATGGCTATTTTTTAACCTATTTCCTGAGCTCTTATGGCCCTTGACCTTTCCGAGGGGTCATCCAAATTAGTATGCATAGATAGGTCTTACCATCAGGTATCTCTGTAGCAAGTTTGGATTTGAAGTTGTGAATAGTGTTTATTTGCGAAAAAACTTTTTTTGGTAAACATGTGGTCATTTTGGACCTATTTCTTGAGCTCTTGTGACCCTTGACCTTTCTGAGGGATGAACCAAATTAGTGTGCATATAAAGGTCTTATCATCAGGTATCTTTGTACCAAGTTTGGGCTAGAAGTTGTGAATAGTATTTGAGAAAAAAAAAAAAAATGTCCCAAAATAGCTCTATTTTGGAGGTGTTGCCTAATGACTGTGTACCAGCTGCAGGAGATGGATTGATTGTGATAATTCAAGGGTAGTGCCAGATCAGCTTGGCACCTTCAGGCGCCAAGCTAATCTGGCACTACCCTTAAATTATCATGGTCAATCCATCTCTTGCTGTAGGGGCTCGGGGCTCAATGGTTAACTCTTTCCCATGGTAACATTCTCAGCGAGTCAGTTCCCTCAGACGTAGCAGGAAAAAGGACGTGTGTTCCCTGGTGACGTACATTTTTGGGGTAGATTGAATTAATTTTCACAGCCTCCCAAGCTAACAACCATAGATAAATTGGGTATCATTGGAAAGAGCACTAAAAGTACTTTTCAAAACTGCGAGTGTTTGTGCATCAGTTTAGTGGGAAGTCGAACCAATTTGATTATTATGCAACAGAACAAACATGGCGGAGCAAAAAATGAGAAACGTGGTGTAAGCACATGCAACGAAAAACCCAGATTTACTCACCAACATGGCAGAAAAATGTATTCCACAAGCAAAGAAATCACACAAGAGATCTGTCCCTTCTTGAATCACAATTTTACAAGCTAATAATCACTGTTGAAACCGTGCTCATGAGGATCAAACAAGCTCATCGTCGGAGATGATCCAAGGCACGTTGTTGGCTACTTTGGCCTTGTTCTGACACCATCCGACAAGGGCATTCACTTTCAGATATTTTAGAAATGGTTGGTGATACATATTATAGTGGTTGCTTCCCTTAGACTGATAGCTCTGCTTCATTTTGTAAAAACACAACCCTAGAATACTAGCGACTAGTTTATAGACGGCAACGAGCACAACGCTATAACGTAAGCGTTACGATGGCTAAGAGTTTGTTTGGGCTAACACTAAACCGGAAGCGTTTGGATGGGAAAGAGTTAACAGAGATTTCAGATTCCCAATCTGCAACCATGGCAAGGAAGGAGTTAAATGTATTTGTTTTGCCTGCAGGTAGCACCTTTTGCCAAGGTGATTCCTTCAGGAATCGCCTCAACAAGAAAAGCGCTTCTGACGGCCGAAGCGTTTACAACCAGCACCATACCTGCAAGTTATTGTGGCCGAGGGAGAAGAGATTGGGTCTGTTGTCGATGACAGCCAGCTTCCAGTCGGGGTCCGTCTCCAGGCCGATGTACCAGTTCGTGTCGAACTCTCGCAGACTCTCCTCGAGCTCTTCATTGCCATCAACACCCCCCAGCAACACGGCATCCAGCATCAGTTTAAACCCGTACCTGCCAGCGGACAATTCCATTACAAACACCGATACAAAGGAAGCAGCCACAAAAACTGGACCCGTTCAACGCTGAGAAAACATCACCACCACGCAACTGCAAGAGTTATAGATCCTGACGAGCCCCCCCGCAGTTGCCCTAACTTACTGCAGTTGCGGGGGGTTCATGAGGATCTACGCCTGTTGCTGACACCACTGTGAATCCATGTCCCTGGGGCCGCTGGGTGTTTTGAGTGTGGGATTTACCAAGACTGCAGCCTGTCATTGAATGGGTTAAACTAGAACACATATTTAGAGTGCAATTAAAGCAAAAGGTACCAGATACAAATCATTAACCCATTTAGCCCCGAGTCCCTACAGCAGGAGACGGATTGACTGTGATAATCAGGCGCCAAGCTAATCTGGCACTACCCTTGAATTATCACGGTCAATCCATCTCCTGCAACTGGTACATAGTCATTAGGTAACACCTCCAAAATTTGAGAAATGGGACCTTAGGGCTACAAGGGTTAACATGCAACAAAATAAAATTGTCACTGTAAAGAAAATCCCAACGACGACAAACAACATGTTTAGAAAAGTACAACCCACCCTGAGGGCGATTGTTTTTGATTTGCTTACTGTCCTGTGAAGGTTAGTGGCTGAATTACGGATTAGGAGATAATCATTTCAGTTCAAATGCGCCTAGCTATTCTAGCACCACACTTGAACTATCACAGTCCAATTAATTTCAAGCATTAATGTATCAGGATGAAAAGGGTTAAACAGCATCGTACTTGTCATTTTCAAGCGTGTTTCTTTCCTTGTTGATATTTTCTTTTCATTTTACATGCTGGGCAGGAACCTTTTGGGTCTGGATTTCAAACACAGTGCTGTCATTTGAGGAAGGCCAGGAAACCTTCCTACACCATATTTATCCACCATTTTGAGCAAGGCGCCACGCTGATCTGGCACTCGCCTTGAACTATCAGGGCTGTTCCATCTCCCACAAGAGGTCTGCAGTGTTTGCATACAACTCCCAAAGTAGTGAGTCACTACTGAGGTGTTAATTAGGTTAACCTTTTGGCTGTCGGGAGCACTTGTTTGTAGAGGAGATTCCAGCAGGAATCAACTCCGCGAAAAAGTGCTACCAATAGCCAAAGGGTGAACCCCCCTTGTGCGTGCAGCCAGCAGTGCCGACTACAGACAGGTGGCTGTATGTACACAGGGGTTGACCCCCTCACTACCAGTGGATGCAGGCTGTGTGTCTTGGGAATCACTGTCAATTCACATCAAAGAGCCCCCCCCCCCCCCCCCCCCCACCCACCCTCCCCCCCCACCCCATCAAACAAACACTGATACAAAGTAGTTTCAGCAAGAGGCATAGATCCTCATGAGCCCCCGCAATTGCGGGGGCTCATGAGGATCTATACCTCTTGCAGTTGCGTGGTGTTCAGTTTTTATCAGCATTGAAGGGGTTAAACGAGTTTCCTGCTGTATGAACACACCTGAACGCCCGGATGACCAGCCCGTACAGCTCTTTGTCCTCGGCCAACCAGTCCATCATGGCGTTCCAAGGCACATCTCCAACGTACGACTTGTACAGGAAACTCGGCCCCATCATCTTATCTGGCACACAAAAGGCGTACGGTATGTTAGTTGTTACCACCTTCGCCATTACTAGAGGTCGTTACTCGTGGACATTTCCACACAACATTCTACCTGTAGTTTCAAAATAGTAAACTGGAGGCGGCTTAGTAAACACGTGACACAGTAACCCTTTGGTTGTGGGTAGCAGGTTTTGTCTAGGCGATGTTTTCTGCAGGAATCATCATGACAAAAAATGCTACTGACAGCCAAAGGGTTAAACACACTATGCAATGGAGTTCCTCTTCTGAGACATAAATTACAAGTCAGTAATAATACTAATAAATTAATAATAATAATAATAAAGGAGATTTGTTAAGCGCTTATTCTAAAAGTAGCTCTAAGCGCTGATACAATGAAAAGGCTAACAGCTAACACGCACACACACAACATACGCACGCACACACACGTGACCGTGGTGATGAATTGTGCATGGCTGGGGAAATGAACTAGTGAAAGGCAGCGTTGTAGAGGTGGGTTTTGGGAAGTGATTTAAATGAGAGCACTTGACAATTACGGACCAGGGCGGGGAGGCTGTTCCAAGTGGCGGGGCCAAGATGGGAGAAGGCACGACTGCCACGTGTTTTACATTTGAAATTGGGAAGACGAAATTTACTTGTACATTGTCTTTGTAACAAACACGTTCAATTTAAAGACATTCACAACTAACAAGGAAACTTGCCGAAAAAGGACGTACGCCACAACTTAATTTGTTTTCACCCCTACGTCACACGCGGACCAATCTCTTCAGCGCAAACTGTACATGACCGAGCTACAAAAACCCTTGTAGCGACTAATGGTCGACGTTTTGTAGCCCTCTTTCTGACGCGTCTTGGATGCCAGTTTTGTTCAAAAAAAGAACACCAAACGTTCTAAAGTACAAAGTTACTTAGCGTTGTTAAAAAAAAACAGGCACACTACTGGAGACGGCAACGTCAGGAAAGATTTTAAAATACGTCATAAGTCTATTACGTATAAATATATATTCCTTTTACGTCAGTCATGTCTGGCGCGATCCAGGTCGGCAGATTTTTTCATGATTTCTTTTACGAAAATAGTGGAGGAATGAAAACAAATACGTTACTGGTAGCAGGGGCTTGCTGCACAGACCCTTGTAGGCCTTTGGGAGGTCAAAGAAACCATTGTACCCCGAAGGCCTTTGGCTTTCAGGGTACAATGGTTCCTTTGACCTCCCTCAGGCCTATAAGGGTCTGTGTAGCAAAGCACTTTGACCAATAACTTATAATGTTAGACTTGTCCTTTCTTAGTGTGTTTCTTTCTTTGTTGTGAATTTCTTTGTGCTTGACTAGCTTGGTCACCTTTTTGGTCTGGACACAAGTATCATGATAAAAAGCACTTTTGGCTTGAAATCAAACCAGTCAGATAGCCTATAGATCTATAAGCATGTATGAGAATGCGGACACCCATCTGGAAGCGAAATTTGAGACCATTCATTGAACCCTATGCGTGTGGGTATCAGTTTTAGTCGCGATGTGACTATAACCGCTACCAGCAACCAAAGGGGTTCATTTATAATCCTGGGTGACAGTGTAAAAATGGAAATGACTGAAAATGACCCGCAGACTTACTGCGCCCCATAATCCGTGGCCAGCAAGAGAGACAGATTCTCATGATCCCCTGTGGATGCAGCAACTCATGAGAATCCGCGCCTTTTGCAGATGGGACAGGCAGTGTGAAGAACTGTTCAGTCTGAACCACAAATCTCAAAACTCAGCTTTCTGGGATTTAAAAAAAACAACCGACTCAGTCTCCAGGACTGAAGACTGTCACCCAAGCGAAATTTGAGACCATTCATTGAGCCCTATGCGTGTGGGTATCAGATTTAGTCGCGATGTGACTATAACCACTACCAGCACCCAAAGGGGTTCATTTATAATCCTGGGTGACAGTGTGAAAATGGAAATGACTGAAAATGACCCGCAGACTAACTGCGCCCCATAATCCGTGGCCAGCAAGAGAGACAGATTCTCATGATCCCCTGTGGATGCAGCAACTCATGAGAATCCGCGCCTTTTGCAGATGGGACAGGCAGTGTGAAGAACTGTTCAGTCTGAACCACAAATCTCAAAACTCAGCTTTCTGGGATTTAAAAAAACAACCGACTCGGTCTCCAGGACTGAAGACATGACTCATTTAGCCCCGACACACCACAGCCAGACATGGATCGAGCATGATAGTTCAAGGGTGGTGCCAGAATAGCTTGGTGCCTGCAGGCGCCAAGCTATTCTGGCACCACCCTTGAACTATCATGCTCGATCTCTCTCCAGAATTGTAATGCCATCCTTCAGAGGGCAACTTCAAACTTTGGAGGCTTCGGTCCTGGCCCAGAATGTGCTAAATCCCCACCCACCTGGAGTGTCAAAGGCGGAGCAGCATGCCATGATGAGCTGTGAGTAGCAGTTGGTCAGTGCATCGTCCGCCCCAACATCGATGGCCACCTTCTCCCCCGGCAGGCCCGTGGCGGACCAGTCCAGCAGCCCCAGCACGTGGCGGTACCAGTCGACAGGGAAGGATGCCATATGGCGTGCCAGCTGGGAGTGCTCGATGGGCAGCTCTCGCCACTTGCTGGGCAGACTCATGTGGGAGGAGTACTGGCACTTGAAGTCGGGCGAGCCGGCCAGGTTGGTCACTGGCTTGTAGATGTGGTTCCCGTTTCCACGACTGGACGGGTGCAAGGGGTGGGGTCCACCCAGTCCACCACGAGGTCCGCTCACAGGTTTGGGCCGAGCGACGTCAGCTGCGGGCAAACCAAAGTCTAAATCATCCAGCAAGTCGTCCAGATCGGCCTGTTCCTTATGCGGGTTGAGCATGGTTGTGACGGATGTCACGGCTGGGTTGATGGGTGGGACGGCTGAGTGGGCCACCTTGGCCTGTTTCAAGGACTTTTTCTTTGTTTTGGGTTTGTCCAGGTCATCATCAGACCACAGACTGTCAGAAAAACTGTGGATGGACGAGCTCCAGGAACTTTTCCTGGCTTTCTCGATGGAATGAGCCGAGGGTGGGCGTGCCTCCTCTAAAGGTGGGAGACTGAAGGTGTTTTTGGAGCGTCCATCAACGCTGATAGGCGGGAGACTGCTGACTGTGCTGTGTTTTGGCAGGATAGGGGCCAGGGTGCGTGGGGGTTGGCTGGCGCTGTTGGTGTTGAGGTTGGAGGTGTGGTGGTTGTGATTGATCTCCATGGTGTTGCCGACCTTCGCCTTGCCCCCATTACCCTTAGGGTGATGATGGCAAGGTGCAGGACAGCAACATGGTCCCTTGGGCCTGGACGATTTGGCCCCGCCTGACACCTCCATCAGTTTCATTTCTGACATCTTCTCCTCTTTCTGCTGTTTCTGTTTCCTTTTCTCCTCTTCCTGCCTTCTCTTGGCCTTGTTGACGTGCTGCAGGATCAGCCACACCAGGCTCTTCACAAAGAACCTCAGCACCATCTCCGCCCCATTCGGTGAGTCTATCACGCCTGTCAACACGTTCCTGGCATCGGAATACGTATGCACGCAACACGCATCAACCGGTGTGAGAGAGTGGAGGGGGTATTCGTTGAACGCTAACAGAGGAAAGCCATTCTCATTTTCAAAAGAGGATTCAAAGATTTCGTCTAGGCGTGCGGCCTCGGCCGTGTGGCAGGAAGTCTCCTGCAGCTCGAGGCCCTTGATGCTGACGCTGCAGTAGGCCGCCCCTCGTTCCAGCACCATCACCCACACCAGGCGGTCCTGGTAACGCACCAGGTAGTGGTTCCCCACCTGTGGCTCACCTGAGTAAGGGACACCAGGTTGTGCTGATTACAAAATTGTATCAAATACATGCAAAATTTGTTGAATCCCACTAAAGTTGATAAGAAAGTCTATAAGAACACAGTCTAACGCACTTAACCCCAGTATTTCCCACATTTTGGAAGTGTTACCGAATGACTATGTACCAGTTGCAGGTGATGGATTGAGCATGATATTTCAAGGGTAGTGCCAGTTTAGCTTGGTGCCTGTAGGCGCCAATCCAATCTGGCACTACCCTTGAATTATCATGCTCAATCCATCACCTGCTGTATGGTGTCGGGGCTAAATGGGCTAAACGTAAAACAGCCAGGAAAGATGTCTTTTGGATATTATCCTAACTTGATGGTACAAGATAACTTATGCACAGGTGATACGATGCAATTTACACTTATGATCACAATAAAAAATGGTGGCCAGGACAAGAAACTGACTGATAAAATATTTCACCTTTTGGCTGCTGGCAGCGCTATTTGGCGTCAAAATAACATGCTACTGGCCGCCAAAGGGTTAACAGAAGACTCACCTAGGCTGCCACTGGCAAAGCCCGTGCTCAGTGCTTTAGCCAGCATAGGAGCCAGTTGTCTGTAGTACACTGTGTCACCACACGAGTTGGCCGATGCACCTACTGCTTCAGGCCAGAATCGCTGTGGCCTTGGGAACGCCACGAAGAACACCGGCAATGTGAACAAGGGCAACAATGGCGCTGAGAGGACCGAGGCCACCACCATGATGGCCAGAACGACCGGGAAGAAAATGAGCGAGAGGAAAAGTGTGGGGGCGGTGGAGCTGCGGCGCTGTTTCTTGTCACGCCAGGAGGACAGGAGGAGCGCCAGAAAGAAGTACAGCTTGTTGGAGAGCTGGTACAGGCGGTCGCGCACCAGTCCGGCAATCAGCAGCAGGGTGGGGGCGCCCAAGGTCTGCACAGTGGAGTTGGAGGTCAGGGTGACCAGCACGATGTGCACCACCGACATCTCCAGCAGGGCGTGCGCTGTACTCTGCCATGCCTGCACACGCAACAAATATAGGTCAGTCTCAGTCTTACGCCTTTCAGTATATTGCGTTATCCAACATAACAAGAACAGGTCTGTGGCTCCCTTGGGGATGCCCGGTGAGCAGAAATAAAAAATTTTCTAAAATGTATTTTTGGGAAAAATACTTACCGACGGCATTACTACTAGGAATACTTCGCTTAGCTTAACAATTTTAGCCCAAAAAAACTCGTTGTGTACATTACCATAGGGGAGGCAATCACTAGGGGTGTCGTTACCAGGACACCCGGGGTGGCCTCCCCTTCTCCCTATCCGGTGGCGCGCTTACCGTTTCCCGGCAGTCTCTGAGTCTTAGGCTCAAATGCGGCAAGCGCGGAAGGCGGGAGGGACCTCTGAGTAATGCCGTCATTAAGTATTTTTCAAAAAAATACATTTTAGAAATTTTTTTATTTATTTTCTAAAATCATTACCGACGGCATTACTACTAGGAAGAATAGCAAATAGGAGGAGGGTGCCGCAGTTCCTGGGCCACCTGTCCCACGCCAAGCGCCTCTGCGCGTAAATTGAGGGTCCCACCCTACGCACCCACTCCCGACAATTTTAGCTAGGTGTTACCTACGGCGCCAGAGCCGCCTGGAGGGAGTGCTGCGCTGATATGTCCCCCAGTAAGGCCAGGTTGTTGCGCTGGCCACATAGATCTCATAGGTAGAAGAGGGCAAAGGTAGATTCGGCCCGCCAACCCACGGCTACCACAATGTCGCTGACCGCGCAGTTGCAGTCAAAGGCGATGCTCGTTGCCATTGCTCTGACTTCATGTGCCTTGATACGCAAGGTCTTGGTTTGTGCAGGGGCGAGCTCTTTGTATGCTTCCCGTATCGCCCAGCAGAGCCAGGATCAGATCGCCTGCACAGATATGTCTCGTCTGCCTGGAGCCTAGGGCAGGAATAGGCGCAAGCGCCCTTGTAATAGTGGCTTAGTTCTGCGCAGGTAACTTTAAGCGCTTTGACGGGGTCCTGTAGGCGGGATTCCCCATCCTGTTCCGTTGTCCTGAGAGGACGGATGGACAATACTTGGAGCGCCAATGCTGGGAGGCTTTCTTTGCCAGAAACGTAAGGTCTGTGAAGAGCTGTATCGAGCCGTCTTCCTGTTAGGTTTCCCCGCAACGTCAGCGGAAGCCTTGCTGATGATGGTGCTCGATCCGGTCCGAGAGGTCTGTACCAGCGCTGGTCTGTGCTAGGTGTCAATAAGTGCCTGCTACCCGGTAAATTCGTATGATGCCGAGGGGTCCGATCTGCTTGGGAACCCCTAGATGAACTCGGCCAAAATGGGGGTAGTTCGGTCTGTGGGGAGAGATGCTCCGCTGCACATCAGGCCTGTAGTACTCTCCACTCTCCCTCGTGCCCGTACTGTCAGAGACTCCTTGAGTCGCTGCAATCACATCCACTGTCACACCCGAGAAGCCTCTTGGTGTAAGTGCTGACTGTCCATCTCCCAGCGTGCCGCGCCAACTGCTCTGTGTCTGTACAAACAGTTGCTGCCAGGGTTGCGATCATCTTGGACGCGGAGCTGAGGCTGGGGTTCACCGCGCGTCTCCAAAGGACTGTGATCCAGCTGAACGGTCATCAAAGTCCTAATCCCCATGCCATCCCTGGGCTTGTGGAGCCCCTATGTACCCGTCCTGAGGGAGGGAACGCGCTGCCGCATCTTGACCCATATCAGCCTGAGGCTAACAGTTTCAATTGTGCCCTGCCAGCCCACAGGCTTTACTTGAAGGCTAGCCCGGATTAGCGTGAAGCCTAGCGGCACCAAGCCACTCCGGCGCTACCCGTTAACTATTCTTATTCGAACGTATGTCACCCTCTGGTGAACAAGATAAGGGTTAAGATGACTTCCACCATACCTGTCGTTCCCAGGAGGTTATCCAACCAAAGATTAACCGCCCCCAACGGCTTAACTTCAGTGAACAGACCAACGTGAGAATCCGTATGTAAAGGTGGTTGGCTATGCAAGGAGTCCGTTCCTCGAAGGAGCCCATTGAGGCTTGTGGATCCGGTCTGGAGGCGACAGAGGAAGCAGCTTCCTGTTGCACTACAGGAGGACCGGCCTATCATCGGAGACTCCTCACACGCGTAGAGTAGTTGGAAGTCAGCTGGGTGTAGTAACACTCTTTACGCTGCCGCTGACCCTGCCACAAGGGGAATCCGCATGTATGTTGAGCTGACCTTCAACGTGTCCGACGAGTGCTGGCCCGATCTCTGCACGACCGGCAGAAGTGCTACACGAAGAAACCCCGAACTCTAGTAGCCAGAGCGCACCTGTAACTTCCGTAGTGTCAGCCATTGTTGAGTAGCCGGAGCGCACCCGTACCTTCCATAGCGTCAGCCATAGTTTCCATCAGCCGAGCACCAGCTGCACCGCCATCACGCCAGCCAGCGGATGTACCTGCCTGCGTGTTCACTCATTGCTATCCCGCTGTTATCGGTCAGGCACTCCCTGCCTAGGCGGCAAACTGGGTTCTGGTCCCACGTCGGACTTGCCTCCGATGCCCCCGGAATCCGCATCATCGGCGTTGCATCAGCCAGGAGTCCGGGTCCTCCCACGCTTCGCCATCTGGTCCAGAGGGCCGGCCGTTCAAGTAGTTGCAAGCGCAGGGATGAAGCAACTAGTAAGCGCCAAAGCCATTACTAGACATCACCTAGTCTCCAGGTCCAGGATCCGTCAGGGCCTACTGTAGCCTGTCGGGCGTCAGGGTCTCAGCCCACCTCTGTGGTCCCCTTCTAGGCAGGGCATCACGAAATCGCTCAGTAGCTAAAGCTTCCATATTGCCACCACTGACTGGAGCGAGTGGAGACAATCCTGCCGAGGTGACAAGGGATCCTGTGCTGTCGCCTTATCATCTGCCAAGTCAGTCCCACCGAAGAATGTCCTCGCGCGGAGTCTTCCACCACTGTGTTATCCCCAAAAGACGGGTGAGCGTGGAACCTGTCACAACAGCAAGTCCCTTCATATCCCGTCGCCGCCGGCGATCTCCGCCAAGGAGTAGACTGCGGGGTGGTATGGCATCCTAAATGCTGTCACTAGTTCCGTGCATGTCCCGCTCTGATGGACCGAGGCTGTAAAGTCCCAGGTGTTTTCAGACACTTGCTAACAGAAGGCTTCACCCTCTCGATGAAACCCCGCGTCCGCTAGGGGGAAGCGGACCTCGGGCGCAGTCCTGACCAAGCCTCGCTTCCGCTTCCTCGCGCCCGAGTCTGTAGTCTTTGGGGAGCCGCCGACAGCATCCACGCCTCCTTATCCACCACTAGCACAGTACCGCCTAGAAGACACTCCACATCACTGCCGGCGGAAGTAGATGTTCATCCTCTCTGGTCATCAGGAGACTTCAGAAGAACCTCTGTTGTCCGCCGCCGTCTTGCCGAGTGGTCGCCCAATGCCTCCGCTAGATCCCGAAGTCTGCGAGGGAGCGACGTGACGCACTGGGCCACTCGATGCATCGGTCATCGTCGCAGCTTTCCTCTCAGGGCGATGACCGCCAGCGGAATGATGCGACGAACCCAGACGCTTCGTCCCAAGAGCGGCGAATCTGCGATGTGTTGGAGCGTACCAACCGTCTGGTAGGCGTGTCCGTTGTCTACCCCCACTCCGAACCACGTCATCCGGGTGTAGACCTCCTCGACCTCTGGTTCTGGATGTAGGCCACCACTGTCGAGCTGTCAGAGATTACGCGTACTCCTGCCCCAAGATACGCTGCTCCCACCCAGAGAGAGCGCGAGTCCCACTGCTTTCCCTCCAGCCTGTGGAAGTGTTAGACGGATTGATCCCTCGTCCACGTACGAGGATATCCTGACTTGTGAGCCGCTGCTTCCACTCGGAGAGAATGCGGGGCACACTGCTTTCACTCCAGCCTTTAGAAGTGTTAGACGGCTTGATCCCTCGTCCATGTACAAGGATGTCCTGACTTGTGAGCCACTGCTTCCACTCGGAGAGAATGCGGGGCACACTGCTTCCATCTCCCGCCTGTTGGATGTGTTCGTCCGCTTGATCCTTTGTCCAATACGAGGATCCTGACTCGTGCGACGCTGCTTCCCACGGAGAGAGCGCGAGCCGCCCTGCTTCATCTGCGACCTGTTGAGATGTTTGATGGCTTGATCTCTCGTCCAACGGCGAGGATATCTTGACCTGTGCGCCGCTGCTTCCTGGCGAAAACGCGAAGCACACTGCTTCCAATTCCAGCCTGTTGATGTGTTTTCCACTTGATCCCTCGTCCCCTCCGAGGATCTTGACCCGCAAGATGCTGCTCCCACTCGGCAGAGAGGGGACCCACTGTGCTGATGGGTTCACGCTCGTTCCATAATCCAACAGGCTGAGGTCGAGTGTTGAAAGTGAGGGCGATTCAGTCCTGCCGCTGCCATCTCCATGATCCCGGCGCCGGTGTCGAGGCTGTCGTTTCCCCGAGAAAATCGGCCCTTAATCTCTGGTCTGAAGAACGGCCACTCTTGCCGGGCGCCTCTGATGCTCAGTGTCACCGAGAGATCCCACGCTGCGCCGTACCCGCGCTTGTCCGCTGGTCGGAGAGGCGAAGAAGGAAGGAGTTCCCAGGCAAAAGGTATCTGTAGCGCCCTTCCTCCTGCTGCTGCGGTCACCCGACCGAACATGAAGGCTTCCTCCCCGCGTAATGCAGGTCCATGGCCACTGTGAGTTCCTCTCTACCTCCTAGGGTGGAATGTGGGTGCGTGGTTTGCACCACCTCTCGTCGACTGCTGACCGAGTTAGTTCTTCCCAATAGGGCTTCGGACATGGGGGATCCGCCCTGTGCATTAGATCTCGTCTGTGGCTCCACTCTTCGACTCGGGACCCTGAAGCCTGTGTCATTCTCCATGTTCCTATGGGGTGGAGGAGGTGTCCTGGTGGTTCACTCACGACGGGGATGCACCTCCCGTCGGCTGGCTCCAATGACCAAATGTCCGTCCTGCTATGGACAGCTTCAGCCAACCATATTCTGTCTTTGCTTCCTTCCTCATCTTCCGTCCTCCGGGGGTTGGGCCTCGGTCTCGCAATCATTATCTGTCTTTGACTCCTTTCTCGTCTTCCTATTTCCTTCCGTGGGGACGAATCTCGTCGCGGCCGTTCTCTCATATCTGGGCCCTCAAAGCGGAGGGGTGGAGGTGTCCCTGTCTGAGAGGTGCGTTGTAGACGCAGCCCGGTGACGGCGCTGGTCCAGCCTAAGGCTGGCAGGCACTCTCCTCTCAGAGGGGAGGGAGTCCCCCGCTTGGGCTCTCTCTCTCTCTTTCACCTGGGGGTGATAATCTCGCCCAATCTCTCTACTGCGGGGGGACCGAGCTCCAAATGCCGACATGTGCCTAGGGGACGTACCCCATCGTTGGCGGTCGAGCATATCCGGGGCCTCTACAAGGCGGGGTGGAGCTCCTGGTGCCCGGGCTTGGACGGGGGGGGGGGGGCATGCCCCGAAATCATCCGCTGAAGGCGGGTAAGTTTTCCACGAGGCACCGGCGGGGGTAGTGGACCCCTTTATTCACAGTTCCGTATGATTCTGCCTTTTTCTGCCCTGCTGTAGCGTCCTTTCTTGACTTCAGCTGCAGTGTTGATTCTAGGATTTCAGAAAAGTGAGCCCAAAGGCTCCCTCTAATCAAAAAAGGGAGCCCCTCAAGGTGTAAAAGGGAGGCCCTCAAACCGCGTTGCACTGCTTACTTTAAAACGACATATATACACACATTCATACATACAGTGGAGTCCGCTTAACACGAATTTCTGGGGACACGGAAAATCACTTCGTGTTAACCGTATTTTGTGTTAACCAATATGGCCTCAAAATTGATCACGGCCCTCAAGGAGAAAGTGTGCAAGACGTGTGCGTGAATGAGTACCAGGTTAAAAGTGCACGACATTATCGTACTTTCTATGCATATCTTCAGCTCGCTAGGAAAACACAAGGAAACGTGTACAGCTCGAGTATTTAATGTAAATCCATCAGGTAAAATCTATATTAAGTTACAATCCTCAGGTAAAAGCAACACAGGCTGAAGTACAATCCCGCATCGGTAAAAGGGTTGTGTTGGTACACGAATGATACAACATGAATACAGTACAGAAATGCTAGCCAATGAGAAGACAGATTACAACAGCCGAAGGCTATTCAGCCAATCACAGACTAGAGTTCGCTCTGATCTGTCATGTGTACTTCCACAGCGCGAGAGCGACACGTGAATTGGTTTTCTGTGAATGGAATCTGTGTTCGTGTTAAACAGGTGAATAATAGTGAAATTGCCCTGGCTCGACTCAGGCCACACTGCACCAAGACGCTCGAGCAGGCTTTTACGCAGCAGCGGTGCGGCCGCGCTGGTCGTGCAAAAAAGCGTCCAGTTTCTTTTTTCTGCGATTCTTCGGCCGCGCTATCGGTGTTTTTTTTGCGATTTGGAGCATAATATTGCGAGAAATCGCGCAAAACGCGCTCTAGAATCAACACTGAGCTGTGATGATGGCGGCGCCGGTCTCTCCCTTCGGTAAAACGCCCACAGCTGTGACCATCTTTCTTCCTCCCAAGTCCCGCATCCACGGCACGTCCAGCCGGAGGAGCCGCCCGAGCAGGGTAGGCAGACATCATGGCCCTCACTCGGCCATTGGAAGGTGCCACACTTGGTGCATGTCCGTACCTGAGTACAGTAACAAAGGACAGAAAAAAACCAAAACATCCAAACCAAGTGAAAGCGGGGAACCTCCAAAGAAGAACCGCGCTCCCGGTCGGCCCAAACATCACGGCCCGGTCACCGCTGCTGCCCGGTCGAAAACGGTTAGAGGCAGTCACCGCTACTTTACCTCACCCTTGCCAAACCGGTAATTCCCCAGAAACCAACACCACATAATCCATAGACCACGTAGGTAATCCAATCACCACACAATGCACATACTCCAACGTCCACGAAAGTCCAAACACATAAATCCAAAGTCCACAGTACACAACAGTAATCCACCTAACTAAAGCCGGAGCACGAAGTGCACACGGCCTGTCCTGAGCAGCTAAGCGAAGAAACTGCTGGGAAACGGTGAGCGCGCCACTGGATAGGGAGAAGGGGAGGCCACCCCGGGTGTCCTGGTAACGACACCCCTAGTGATTGCCTCCCCTGTGGTAATGTACCCAACGAGTTTTTTTGGCTAAAATTGTTAAGCTAAGCCAAGTATTCCTAGTAGTAATGCCGTCGGTAATGATTTTGAGAAAATAAAGTCCGCGGTCCGACATCACCCTTAGCTTTACTGCGCACGGCAGTGCGCAGGCTGGCTAAGGCTGATGTCGAACCGAAGACTTTCTGCTTATCAAGTGCTTTTCTTTTCACAAGCGTATATCATAAATTCAGAAGCACACTAGCATGATAGCGAATAATCAGGTATATCTTTAGAATAGCTCCTGGATACAGTGATATACTGAGGCTGACCTGTGCGTTTGAAAACTCATTAACACGGACATACTACTGGCCATGATACCGGTAAGTCAAGGGTGGTGTCAGAACAGCCTGGCACCTCAGCCTCCAGATGGCGAGCTATTCTGGCACTATCCTAGAACTATCATGTCTGAATGATATTTCCAAGCTGGTGCAGTCTTCATAGATGCTGGTGATTGTGTTCATAAATCAAGAATGAGATCTGATTTATTTACAATCCATTTAACCCATAAAGCTCTGCCAAGCTATGCAAGGATTTGAGATCTACAATAATATTTCAAAGTTGGTGTCAGTCGCGGGGCGGTCCGTGGCGCAGTGGTTAAGGCGCCTGCCACCAATTCCAAAGGTGAGCGGTTCGATACCGGGTTCCGGCGTTGGACTTTTCTCCTCTGGTAAGTGTCACCGTTAATTCGGGCGGACCGTCGGGGGTTCTTTCTCCGGGTACTCCGGTTCTTCCACCCCCCACACTTTGGTACCGGTCTCAGGCCACTTTACAAATTTCAAATACAAGCGATCAAAATTCTCTGTAACTTCAGTAGCTGACTGGCCCTTCATTTGTCTTGTACTGTGTTTGTCTTAAATGGCGTAAATCCGTGTCTGTTTCGTGAGTGTGTGTCTTGGGTTTCAGGCGCGGCGCTTTGAGTCGATTTCCCCAAAATTGAGAAAAAGCGCCTATATAATAACGGTATTATTATTATTATTATTAGAATAGCTTGGCGCCTAGAGGCAGTGCTATCTATCACCCTAGAGGCGCCAAGCTAATCTGACACAAGCCTTGAACTATCATGGTCGATCTGTCTTGAAGAACGGTGACATCAACATTTGAAGATATCTACAAAACTGGATCATTTTGTTCTCTGGGCTTCAGAAGTTGACTGTCAGCCCAAATGCTGAAGACAGATTGATCATGAGAGCTGAAGAGTAGTGCATTACAGCCTCACAAAGAGCCAAGCTAAATAGGCACCATCCTTTGGCTATTGCACTTCATGCCTTGCAGAAATCAGGCCCTGTTCTGATAAAAGACAGAGAAGCAGATTTTCACTTGAAAGGCAACGTGATGAAGCTTACCCAGCGAAATGCTCGCACAACACTAAACGTAAACCAGACAGCTTGAGCAGTGTTCAAACCATGCGTAGCAGACTGCACCATGACATCACTCTGCGTGATCCTGATTGACAGGTATGCTACCATTGTGAATGGAGCAGCTGTCAGGAAAAACAGACAAAGCACAAATAACTTAACTCATTCTACCCCATCACCGAAATCCCCAAATTTTGCCGTTGTCCTCTGAAGACTGCACTCTAGTGCAGGACACAGATCGACCATGATAGTTCAAGGGTGATGCCAGAACAGCTTGGCGCCCATAGGCGCCAAGCTATTCTGGCATCACCCTTGAACTATCATGGTCGATCCTTATCTTGCTGTGGCGTGTCTGGGGTAGAATGAGTTAATGAGTAAAGAGGTCATGAAACTACTATGTGAAGAGGTCAAGAACTACTACCCAGCAGGCAAAAGCCGTTGTGCCGACACTGGCTGAGGTTGACCTGCGCACAACTGTGTGCAGGCCAAGGACAGCCAAGATCAGCCTCATGACAATTTGCTCACTAAGTACCCACTTGGTTCAGTCATAATGTTTGTCCATCCAAACAAAAACAACAAAAAATTACTAGAGAATAGTGGGAAGGCAAATGATTTGACTCCCAAGCTCAGAACCATTCTTTGAAAACAACACCGTGTTAAACCATATTTCAGATCATTTTCAACTTAAAGAGTCTTTTGTTGACAAGAATAATAATGGTCACCTGTCTAGTGGCCACATCTGTCCTGTCCCTTTGGTGACCATTACATGCAGGTTTGACTGTCATAATAATAACAATAACAATAGTATTAATAAAAAAGTATTTGGTACCTGGCCTCCAACCAATGCGCAAAAGGCCATAAGGGCCAATGTCAGCTGCCGTTGGCCCACGCACAGCCGTGCACCAGCCAACGGCGGCTGACGTTGGCCTTTGCACACTGGATAGTTAGGTCCTCTAGTCATCTTACATAATAACAATTACAACGGCTGTGCATGGGCCAACGGCAGCTGATGTCAGCCTGATGGCCTTTTGCGCACTGGGTGGAGGCTAGGCACCATAAACATAGAATACAACAAGTCATGAGTCAATGATTATCAACACCATGATTTGTTGCAACACTTTCTACATTCAATCAGCTTATATAGTGTACACACAAAAAACAACTTACCCCAGTTCAAAATCAATCTCCTGAGTAGCCCCAGCACAAACAGGCGTCGCTTGGCGTTGATGTACGGCCGGTTCTTACGAGTGGCACTGTGTGGAAACAGGTAATTTCGCAGGAAACCAAACAGCAAATGGGCGCCTTGCAAGTCTCGAGAAACTTTCTCCACAACACACATCCCTACAATCACCCAACCACACACGTTCCCTTCCAGCGAAGATGAGAAGTAGTTCACAGCTGCCGCTTCACCAGTGACCAGTGTCAGCAAGACGAAGTGATAGAGAAAAGTCCACACACACCACGACCACAGGAAGCCAGCGTTGTTGCGCGACGTGGCCGAGTCCTGTAGAAACTGGCTGGTGGAGACCTTGTTGTTGGTGCGACAGCCTTGGAGAATCTGCGATCCCAGGCTGCCCAGGTCCGTGCTCAACAAATAGCCCATGGCCGCAGACAGCAGCACTGTGCCGAAGCACACCGGGATGAAGTAGGCGCCAAGAAAGACGCCAATGGAGACCACCACCATGACCGCCAGTCTGGAAATACAGGATAGAGGCAAATGGAGCTGAACATTCTGCGTAACTTCAGAGCAAAATAAATAGCACTGTACAGGCCTCCCATTTCTGTGCATCTGTATGTCTATGGCACACTAAAATTCAAAATCTCATACTGAAAATGTAAGAAAGGGGTAGGCAGACACACTTAAATTCTGCACATTAGCGTACGAGATGCACTATTCGTGTGCCACCATGCGCACCATAACGAGGCTATTTTAGCGATAAGTTGCCTTGAGTTCAATGATTTAACCCATTGAACACCATGGCCACATTTCCCAAATTTGGGAAGTGTTACCCAACAACTACATGCCAGTTGCAAGAGATGGATTGACCATGATAATTCAAGGGTAGTGCCAGCTGAGCTTGGCGCCTTCAGATGACAAGCTCATCTGGCACTACCCTTGAATTATCATGATCAATCCATCAGCTACAACTGGTACATAGTCGTTAGATGACGCCTCAAAAAGTTTGGAACTGCAGCCGTGCGGTTAAGAGTTAAGGGGTTAACTTCAGAACAAAATAAGACTGCACTTTAACTTAAAATAAGGAAGTTTTATTTTCGTTAAAAATGTGGATAATCAAACTGCGCAACACTATTGACTTGAAAGCACCCTGTGGCTGTCCACACCGCTATTCTGTCCACACCGCTGTAACTATTCCTGCAGGAATCCCCTGGACAAAGGGCACCGTGGACACCCTGTGGCTGTCCACACCGCTATTCTGTCCACACCGCTATAAATATTCCTGCAGGAATCACCTGGACAAAGGGCACCGTGGACACCCTGTGGCTGTCCACACCGCTATAAATATTCCTGCAGGAATCACCTGGACAAAGGGCACCGTGGACACCCTGTGGCTGTCCACACCGCTATAAATATTCCTGCAGGAATCACCTGGACAAAGGGCACCGTGGACACCCTGTGGCTGTCCACACCGCTATAAATATTCCTGCAGGAATCCCCTGGACAAAGGGCACTGTGGACACCCTGTGGCTGTCCACACCGCTATAAATATTCCTGCAGGAATCCCCTGGACAAAGGGCACCGTGGACACCCTGTGGCTGTCCACACTGCTATAAATATTCCTGCAGGAATCCCCTGGACAAAGGGCAGCGTGGACACCCTGTGGCT
The DNA here is from genome assembly GCA_036245525.1 of Semisulcospira habei. Taxonomy (NCBI): domain Eukaryota; kingdom Metazoa; phylum Mollusca; class Gastropoda; family Semisulcospiridae; genus Semisulcospira; species Semisulcospira habei. The sequence goes on from BTPG01000004.1 coordinate 57,887,552, forward strand.
GTCCACACCGCTATAAATATTCCTGCAGGAATCCCCTGGCACCGTGGACACGCAAAGAGTTCAAACAATAAAAAGGTGATCCATCAACTGAACAGCTACCTGAGGTTGGACGCCATGGGTGAACCCCCCAGCATAAAGACGTGAACCTGCTCGGCCACCCAGATTAGAAGAGCATCCACTGGTGGAAGCAGACCCAAGAACCACAAGAGTGGCAAACATGCAAACACGATGTGTAAAGCCTGGTTGGTACCCTTGAATTCTGAAAAATTCCTGGAAAAAAAAAAGATGACAATTAATGTGAAGGAGTGATCACAATGTAGACCACAGAGAAACAGGATGATACCGGTACCAGTGTTACTGATATTGTACCCCTGATGTTGTAGCAGACAATAAAATATGAAATGGTCTATCAAACGTCGCAGAAAACATCCCAACTGACGAAGTTCCATTTCCATACAGCATGCCACATACATTTCAACCCTCTGGCTGTCGGCAGCACTCTTAGTCGCGGTGATTCCTGCATATCACTGTGACTAAAAGCGCTCCCAACAGCCGGAGGGTTAACACAACTTTGTTAGAGAAAGATTGTTTTTAAGTATAATTTTACATACAGCCACCTGTGCTGTTAACACTACATGGGGTTAACCCTTGTATCCCCAACGCTGCATTTTACAAATTTTAACTGGGGTCATTTAACAGCTATGTACCAGTTCCAGCAGATGGACTGACACTGTGATAATTCAAAGGGTAGTGCCAGATTAGCTTGACGCCTTAAGGCGCCAAGCTAATCTGGCACTACCCTTGAATTATCATGGTCGATCCATCTCCTGCTAAAGTGGATCAAGGGTTAAATACACAATGGGCTTAAAACCTTCCACTTCACAAACATCCCCACCCCTAATAAAGGAAGAAAAATACTTACCAATAGACCACATGAAACGCCAAGCAGACCAGGACGTAGAAGGGTCTGCCGAGTGGAGACAGCTCATACACATCCATGGTGCGGAAAATGGCTGGCTCGGGGGGAGCAGTGGCTGTTAGCGAATACTGTGCAATACTCAACGTCAACCAGCCAAATATAAACAGCACAGCCGTGGCCCCATAATTATCACCATAGAGACTGTTCAGCGTCCATGGCAACAAGTACCAAAGAGTCAATCCACACATGCCACCAGAAATGAGTCCATGAAAGATGATGTTCAGTTTGAAATATTTTGGCGGTATAACGAACTCAATCGTCTCTGCTCCGCAACAGCTTTGGAAATCCACTTCGTCCTCTTCTGCCAAAATGCTCTTTTTGGTGATGGCTCTGGTGTTCTCTTTTTCTTTGATTTGAACCACGGTGCTGATGGTCTGAACCACGACGACAAAAATGACAATGCAGGCACCGTATAGGCAGCAATACAGCAGGAGATAATCGTTGATTTCACTGCTAGTGTACGCCAGCTCCAGTACAAGAGTGAAGATTCCGCCCAGTAGCCATGGCAATGCCCACAGGAACACCTGTGATCAAAATCAGACATTAACCCTTTTCATCCCGATACACCCAAGTGCTGCTTGAAATAAGTTTGACTACGGTAGTTCAAGGGTGGTGCCAGATAGCTTGGCGCCTCAGACGCCAAGCTATTCTGGCACCACTCTTGAACTGAAATGGTTGATCGATCTCCAAATCTGTAATGTAGCCTTCATAGGACAATGTGAATAAGCAATTTGTTTTTAAAAAATCAAACTCAGGATGTAATGGGTTAAATGCCATCACTGCTGAAACTGAAACACATGCAAACTGCGAGAGGCATAGACCATGACGAGTCCCAGCTAGTGTGCGGGTACATTATGTTCTCTGTCTCTTGCTGAAGTCATTAGCACTCTATATAACATGATGAGTCCCAGCTAGTGTGCGGGTACATGATGTTCTCTGTCTATTGCTGAAGTCATCAGCACTCTATATAACACTTAACCCTTACAGCCTCACACTGATTTTTTTAAAATTTGCTTATTGTCCTATGAAGGCTAAATTACAGATTAGGAGATCGATCAACCATTTTAGTTCAAGTTAGTTATTGGGGTTTAACGCTGAGCAGGCGACTAAGGCCATCTCATGGTGGCATTTTAGTTCAAGGGTGGTGCCAGAATAGAATGTAGTAATGTGTACTTACCTATATTTCCATCACTAAATAATGTTGGAATGTGTACTTACCTATATTCCCCTCACTAAATAATGTAGGAATGTGTACTTACCTACATTCCCCTCACTAAATAATGTAGGAATGTGTACTTAACTATATTCCCCTCACTAAATAATGTAGGAACGTGTACTTACCTATATTTATCCTCATTAAATAATGTAGGAACGTGTAATTACCTATATTCCACTCACTAAATAATGTAGGAACGTGTACTTACCTATATTCCCCTCACTAAATAATGTAGGAACGTGTACTTACCTATATTCCCCTCACTAAATAATGTAGGAACGTGTACTTACCTATATTCCCTTCAATAAATAATGTAGGAACATGTACTTAGCTATATTCCCCTCACTAAATAATGTAGGAACGTGTACTTACCTATATTCCCCTCACCCCACCCGGGTCTGCCTTGGGGGACTTGGGTGGGGTTAGGTATTTTTTAGTTCCCAGGGTCACCCTGGTCAGCCCCACAGGGTGGGTTTTTCTCTCTATTCTGGGGCATGTGTTTCTGTCTACCCTTTGTCCATTCACCTGTATTTGCCTTTTTAAAACTCTCCCTACTGTCTGCACTGCCTGTAGCTCTTGATATTGGATGTGTGTTGCTAAATGGTCTTAGCTTTATTTAGGCCCCATGTTGTAGGTTTATTTGACCGGCTGGCGACATACATTCAATTTTCTGTTTAGTTTTTTTTTTCACAAGCAGTGCAGGCACGTCCTGAGAAAGCCTTGTTGCTGTCGGGACGTTAAGCAATGTACAATCAATCAATCAACTATATTCCCCTCACTAAATAATGTAGGAATGTGTACTTACCTATATTTACCCTCACTAATAATGTGGGAATGTGTACTTACCTATATTCCCCTCACTAAATAATGTAGGAATGTGTACTTACCTATATTCCCCTCACTAAATAATGTAGGAACGTGTACTTACCTATATTCCCTCACTAAATAATGTAGGAACATGTACTTACCTATATTCCCTCAATAAATAATGTAGGAACGTGTACTTACCATATTCCCCTCACTAAATAATGTAGGAACATGTACTTACCTATATTCCCCTCACTAAATAATGTAAGAAATGTGTACTTACTTATTCAGTGCCAGTTCATGCAGACTGCTTTTCTACAATGTTTGTTAATTCAACACAAAACAAGAAAGGCAAAGCCGTTAGGCTCACGTGTATGACCAATTTACATATGTGTGACCTTAGTGACAAGGGCTGGCTTCTGCAGCAGCAAAATCCATGTTTTCTGAAAATGTAAGCACTTTTCATAATCTGTCAACACCCCATGACCCTTGACCTTTGTGATGAGTCGACTAAATTAGTATGCATGGGAAGGTCTTATCATAAGCTATCTTTGTACCAAATTTGGTTGAAAAATTTGGGAATACCTACAATTTTATCAAAAATCAGCATTTTACACACATTTGCCAGCCTCTTGTGACCCTTGACCTTTCCAAGGGGTCATCCAAATTAGTATGCATAAATAGGTCATACCATCAGGTATCTCTGTACCAATTTGGGTTTGAAGTTGTGAATAGTATTTCAGAAAAAACATCTTTTGTCAAAATATGGCTATTTTAGACTTATTTCCTGAGCTCTCATAACCCTTGATCTTTCTGAGAGATCAACCAAATTAGTGTGCATAGAAAGGTCTTCCCATCAAGTATCGCTGTAGCAAGTTTGGGTTTGAAGTTGTGAATAGTCGGGGGTTCTTTCTCCGGGTACTCCGGTTCTTCCACCCCCCACCCAACCTCCCCACCCCCACACTTTGGTACCGGTTTCAGGCCACTTTACAAATTCAAATACAAGCGATCAAAAATCTCTGTAACTTCAGTAGCTGAACTGGCCCTTCATCTGTCTTGTACTGTGTTTGTCTTAAATGGTGTAAATCCGTGTCTGTTACGTCAGTGTGCGTGTTGGGTTTCAGTTCGCGGCGCTTTGAGTCGATTCGCCCAAAATTGAGAAAAAGCGCCTATATAATAACGGTATTATTATTAATAGTATTTGAGAAAAAAACATCTTTTGTCAAAATATGGCTATTTTTCACCTATTTCCTGAGCTCTTGTGACCCATGACCTTTCCGGGGGATCAACCAAATTAGTACGTATAGAAAGGTCTTACCATCAGGTATCTTTGTACCAAATTTGGGTTTGAAGTTGTGAATAGTATTTGAGAAAAAATAAATTATGTCAAAATATAGCTATTTTTGACCTATTTCCTGATCCCCTGTGACCTTGACCTTTGTGAGAGGTCACTCAAATTGGTATGTTTAGAAAGGTCTAACCACAAGGTATTCTTGGGCCAAGTTTGAAGAATGTGGCTTGAATAGTCTCCGAGAAAATGCCAATGTTAAAGTTTACTACAACCGACGGCGGACGGACAACAGACGGACGACCACTGGCCCAAAACATAGACCATGGCTTCCGTTTTCACAACAGTTTAAAGGGTCTGTAGACCCTCAGGTATAAATTTTAGAGGGTACACAGACCCCCATCTGAGCATTATAGAGGGTCCGCAGATTTATTTATGAAAAACTGCATCATCTGTATGTTCCTTAAAATAAATTAACTCATTTCGCTCTCTCCTCTAAATGTGTTGTGACAGTGTGTGTGTCCTTTCCATGATACCGATTCTTTAACTGGTGAGCTGTCGCGCAAAATCCTGTCTCCTTCGCTCTCTGTCTCACTCTCACACACAGAAAAACATATGTCTATTTATTTATTTGTATGATCGTTTGATAATGTATTGTAATGGAGAATATAGCGTTTTCTGCTGAATGCGGCAGATTGACAACCAAAGTGTGACTTGCCTAAACTCTCTGTGTGTGTGTGTGTGTGTGTGTGTGTGTGTGTATGTGTGTGAACTGATGTACATAAAAGTTTATTTCAACCCATTTAACCACTCAGAAAGACGTGTTTCTCTAATTTTTGCCTAATAACTGTGCACCAGAAAATGGATCGACCACGATTTAAAATAAAAAACTTACAAACTTATTTCTGTTAAAATTTCTGGACTTGCTTTTTGAGTTTGCCTCAGTGCACATTGCGCATGCCATTTGTGTGCCGTCGTGCTTTAGCCATGGAAATACACGCTGCGCAGCCACGAACTCTGAAAACTGTCGCAGCTGCGGTGCCAAACACGGCCAAAGTGTATCATATCTGGTACTGTCGCTTGTCGATGGAGATGGCGGTGTCAAAGTGCAACTTTCTTCTTAGTGATTATCAAGATCAGACTGTGCTGGATAGAAGAATCCGAAGCATTCCAGCTTCCTTTGCTTTTTCTCCACCATTTACAACTTCGTTCAAGATCGAAAGTGAAACGCACGATGCCGTATCCCATAGCAGTATGTATGGTGACGTCACAGCAAGTAACGCATTCAACATGTAGCGCGCACTTTGTACTGAATAACATGCTGACACCACACATAACACCGAGTTTGCCCGCCCAGTTACACTCGCACGGACCCTGGAGTCGGGTCGAGTCTGAACGCAGCCGCGACTGAGCGAGCGGCTAAACGAACTGACCAACTCATCACTAAAAATAGAACGACTGTCACCGACCTCTGTTATGGTACGCACGGTGGCGCAAGGATAATGCGTCTCGGACGCAGATGCACTGCATTTTAGTGCATCTGACTACCCCTTAGTTACATTTTCAGTACGTGATTTTGAGTTTTAATGCGTCATAGACGCACAGACGCACTAAAACGGAAGCCCTGATAGACTCACTTTTGCTTGGCACGTTGAGCCAGAAGACCTTAGCCTGCCCCAGGAACAGGGATTCAACTTAGTGTCAGCAAGAGGTATAGATCCTCAAGAGCTCCTGCGAATGTGGGGGCTCATGAGGATCTATACCTCTTGCAGTTGCGTGGTGTTTCATTTTTCTCTGCACTGAACAGGATAATGAACAATAAAGTTGTATTCAACAAAACTAAGTCTTTACAATACCTGATTGAGATAAACATACGCTGGTGCATCATAGCCGAGCTTTAGCTTGGGGCCACCAAACACAGTTTGTGGGATCCTCTTCCAGACAAACTCCTGTTTGTATTCATTCAAGAGTGGGACGCCTGCACCCATTCTGAGTGATCCGTGGAGAATGTCCTATTGTACTTCAAGTGGACGTTGTGACCAGGCTTTTCTGGTCAATCTTCATTAAGCCTTGCCTATGGCTGAAAATGACAGAAAATTTTTTTTTTTTCAATGGCGAACATAATAGAAATAAATAGAAGTTTATTCACTACAGTAGGCTTCACTTTTAGCAATGTCAGAAATGACAAACGTTTGACATAACAAAGTCTTTTAGTTCCCAACCACACTTCGCTTATTACAAAACTCGGGGGGGGGGGGGGGGGGGGGGGGGAATGTAACAGAGTAATTCTCCACTGTTGGTGACTATTACCAGTACACTCATTCAGATCTAGCAAGAGTCACAGACACTGACCTAGTGTGCATCACTCTTTTCTAGAAATATGTTGACAATCGTAAAACACAGTCATAATTCAAACTTCTATCACTGTACACTGCACTGGTAATATATAATTCATTCTTCTTCTTCTTCTGTTTCCAAGCAACTTCAACACAGAAGATTAGTGTAGGTTTTGGGAGAGTGCAAAGCAGGTTAAAAAAAAAAAACAACTGTGGACACGCTAAATAAAAGTTATAAAATACATTGGGGGCAGGGGATGGAGGGGTGGGGGGGGGGGGTGATAACACTTGACAGGAATGCTAATGACATTCATGCTGCAGGAGAGAATGCTGATTACGTTACATGCCATCCAAGAAATATAAAGCCAACTATTTAATAATTGTATGGTGCATCTTTTGGGAAAGGACCACACAAGTCCAATGTACTGCAATTACTATCAAAATTATAAGATAACATATCCAGACATAATTTAACCAAACAACAGTGGAAAAATAACAAAAGTTCGCACATAAGATAATGGAAGTGAAAGTTCTACAGCTGAATACAGAATAAGGTGCTGTCAAACAATGCCTTTGTTAGTGTTACGCTTCATGACCTCATTGTGGAATTAACTTGCTCGATTTGTGTCACTGTCAGATTGTGCCTTTTCAATATTCCGACAACGTGAAAAGTCACTAATCAACATAAATTGCCCTTATCGAAAGCTGAAAACATTACATGACAATTTCTACTTAGTGAATGGCCACACCTGCTGTAAGCGATCGATCAAATCAATCATTAGTATGTTTTGATAGTGATACCAAATAAAAAGGCGATAATGTTATGAAGGCCCACTGAAATCTGATACACGGGCTACATTGACAAAACGTACACACAAGTAAAAAATCAGTATCCTTTTGAAAGAAAATGAGTCTCCTTACCGACATGTCAGTTGGGGTAGAACCAATGACCGATGGGTCGTCCAAGCCATTTGTTTCCATCGTCCCAACAGTCCCTAGGCAAGTAAATCATTTTCACCCCAGGCATTTAGAATTAGCTTTTTAGTTTCGTACATATTACCTACATTTTGTAATAGCTTACTTTAAACAACAAATCTACAAAGCATATACGAGGACATTAGTAAAGTTCACAAAGGTGTATATCGTAACTTTTAATATTGGAAGAGTGTGTTTTACTTTTATTCGATAATGCGGCTTAACAATCAAACAGCAAAATGGCCAAAATGGCTTCGGGAAGTGTGAAAGTCAGCGTCGAGGCTCTTCAAGAGCATCGCATTCAAGAAGTTACGCTCGATGGACAAGAAGTATATGTGCAGTAAGTGCTTTTCACCTTACTGTTTCTATCATACATGCCTATAATTAATAAATATTTGTAGATAACGCAGTACGAACGGTTTCCGATCTGCGTTTGTAGAGATCGAGCCCATTTTGCAGCATTTTTCGTGTTTCGTAAAAATTAGCAAACTTTCCTTTTACTTTAACATGTCTTTAAAACGAGAAACACATATTACGACAAGTATTTAAAGAATTGTATGATATAAGTATTTATTGTACTTTCAGGCAGTTGTCCATGTCAGAAAACCTGACACGACTGGCACACAAGATTGATTTCTATAAAGACGAAACGGAGGGCAAAGGCAAGCCAGCCTCAGAGGGTGAGAAGGAAACAGTAGAGGAGAAGCAACTAGCACCTTTCCAGCCGTCTCTCTGGCCATGGGACACTGTCAGAAATCACTTGAAGTAAGTTGTGTAGATCAACATATTTATTTGTTGTGTACACTGACCGTAAGTAACACTAGAATGCTGCACAATTCTGTAAACCCAATCAGAAACCAACTTATGACTGATGTTTAATTTCTTCATTCTACTTTATTCATTACATGGAAGAATTTCATTTTGCAGTAATGACTTTTACATATTTTATGTGCAACAGTATTGCATTTGTCTTTGATATCTCACTAAAGTATAAGAATTATCCCTTTGGCTGTCGGTAGCAGTTTTAGTTGTGATGATCCCTGCGGGCAAAATGTGGGCAAATTGTCTCCAGTGGTATTAATAACAATTAACACATCATACTATGTTTTGTTGAATAATTATTTCAATGTAAAATTCTACTACTTTTTAATAAACCTTGGGTTGAATGCTCTGATAAGAGCATTCAACCCAAAGCTTATTAAAAAGTAGGATCTCTCGTCAGCATAGGTTTGTAGAGATTCACCATCTTCTATGCTTTTCGCGTATGGGTTATGTTCTCCATATTCATGTTCTTTCATTTCCAGGTCAAGTTTAACGGAGATGAGTGTGTTGCTGGATGTGCTGAATCTGGTAAAGGAGAAACAATACCTTGTGGCTGACCCAGTCTCGCAGGATCCAGTGGAAACAAAACCTGCTATTCAACTTTTGGCAAAGAAAAAAGTAATAACATTTTTTTTTAATACTTTCTTCAATTCATGAGTAATTATACTTTCCAATTCACTATGGGAAAATACAGTTATGGTTACAGTTTTGTGACGTTATGAATTTGTTGTGTGCTAGTCAGTGAACATATTCATATCATTAGGTATGTTGCTATCAAAAGATGTTTCTGAAGTGAAGTACAGAGGTAAAGTTAACTCATTCAAGACGTGCCCCCTGCAGATATGTGGCATAAGCCGTGTATCCGGAGGTGGCACATCTCGAATGAGTTAACCCATTACATTCTGTGGCTGATTTTGTAAATATAAAAAATCGTCATATGAAAGCTACATTACAGATTAAGAGACAGATTAAGTGTATTAGTTCAAGGGTGGTGCCAGAATTGCTTGGCGCCTTAGGCACCAAGCTATTCTGGCACCACCCTTGAACTATCAGTCAAATTTATTTCAATCAATGTGTCAGGATGGAAAGGGTTAAGTGATCTGAATTATATAACACCAGTTATTGTTAACAGTTTTTGTAAATTATGCAGTAATGTAGAATCTGGAGCTACTATGAAAAACAATGTTTNCCAGAGTTTGTTTGCTGCATCACAAGTGTTGATCAGTGGAGCAGAGCGACTGAAGCGATCTCACGCGGACGCTAACAAGAAAAATTCCACAGATTTTCACTCAGAGTTGTTACGGCTTCGCAAACAGTGGAGACTCAAAAAAGTCAGCACCAACATCGTTGGAGATCTCACCTACAAGTCAGGTATGTGTTTCATTTTATACCCATGCCTCATCAGCAGGAGCCTTAGTTTCTCATGAGCCAACACAGGCCTGGAGAACGTTGGTCGTTGGTCCTTTGCCTGACATGTTCTGTCTGCCTGCCGCAGAAAGAGTTAAACTAGTACTCCAGCCCTGCAACAAGCGAAGGCCGTGTAGAATACAGACCAGTGTCGGTTTTGTGAGCACCAGTATTCCACAGGATTGGTCATGACACGGTTAACTCATTGAGCCCCGAATCCCTACAGCAGGAGTTGGCTCTCGACCATGATTTAAGGGTGGTGCCAGATTAGCTTGGCGCCGCCAGGCGCCAAGCTAATCTGGCACTATCCTTGAATCATCATGGTCAATCCTTCTCCTGCAACTGGTATTATAGTCGTTGGGTGACAACTCTGAAATGCAGCCGTGAGGTTAAATGGGTAAATGACCGAGTGAGATATTTTTGTGTCTTTTGTTGCCAGTTAAACGCCTGGTGACCACACAAGGTTCTCATGCCAACAATTGTCTTTGCTTTACAAGCATTTTCATTTATATAACTCTGTCTGATTTCTTGGTTCCAAAACTACTGCATTACATGCAAGCTGACTTGTCCCAATAGGTGATTTTCGTAAATCAGAAGTAGGTGAAAAGCTGTATGTCTTTTGATGTAAACGGTGAATCGATACTGCATGCTTTTCCAGGGTTTAAGTTTGAATCCGCGGTTTTGAGTTGAAGTGTGCTGTTTTAACCTGCTTCTTACTTTCGAACGGTGCCTATTGGTTTGTACACTGTATGGCTCAGTACCTGGAATATAAGTGCAACGCAGATGTGAGAGAGAACTCTAGTCCTGTCATGCACCTTCTTGTGTGTGCAAACACCAATACTGTGAACAGCACTGGTTACTGCGTGCACTACAAGGTTAGCCCTACTGTGAACAGCACTGGTTACTGCGTGCACTACAAGGTTAGCCCTACTGTGAACAGCACTGGGGCCGTATGCTGGAGTCGAAGATAATTTGACTCCAAGTTAGCGTCTTAACCCGGACTAGCTATCGCGAGGATTGCTGCGATGCTTCAGCGCAATGCACAAGTCGAAGTTAGAGCTCGCAATAGCTAACTCGGAAATCTATTTTAAGCATAGGAATCCCCCCTGCGTTGCGCATGCTCCGCTACAAATTTTCACTACCGGTGTAAAGTTCCTGTCGGCGAGCACGCGGATTTGTATACTGGCGTTTTTGCAATGGACACATACACCGAAGACAAAACCGAGAAGCGGGCTAGGAAGAAGAATTTCTCTGACCAGGAAATTCGCATCCTTATAGAAGAAGTGTCCATAGAGGGAATGTGGTTGCTCGGGAAGAACAACGCCCGTGTGACCAACAAGAAAAAAGAAAAGAAATGGCAAGAGATAGCGGAGAAAGTAGCAGCATGTGGGGTATCCAACCGGGAGTGGATGGAGGTAAAGGAAAAGTTTAAGAAGATGAGGACTGACGTCCTAAACCGCCAGAGGGAGATGCGGAAAACCGGTGGTGGAAAACCACCGCCACCCGTACCATATGAAGAATTGATTCTGCAGATCATCGGGGCAGAGTCAAACCTCATCCATGGCATCATTGGAGGTAAGTTCAAAGGTTGCACTTTTTTTTTTTTCCTCGTATAAAGTTACTGTGTTTTAAAACTTAAAATTTCAGACTCTTGTCCCAAATGCCGAATACTTTCAACTTACAAAGCAGTAGAGCACTTTCATTTACAAAGCAGTAGAGCACTTTCATTCTTTCTTTTGGTATTGTTGTGTCTGTGTCAACTGTCATGCTTTAATTTAAGAGGTTGCATAGTATGCAAGGTGTGTTTTTTATTTTGATTGCTTAGTTTAAATGGCCCTTGTATTTAAAATCAAAATAACTTTTAATTGCTAATATAGTGACACATGATTTTTTTTTTCAGTGGACGTTCCAACAGACAGCTTGCAGCTTGAAGAAAAGAATGGCTCCCGTAGTCAAAACCCCTCATGCCGTAACTCACGTAAGTCATTTGATTAAGCATCATAATAGTTACATATAACTGTCTGTATGTGATTGTTGTATTCACTCACTTTGAACTGCACTTATAATTATATTGACCATCATAGCAACAAGACTTTCTCAGGATGCGCCTGCACTGCTTGTGAAAAAAAAAACAAAAAAAAAACAACAGAATATTGAATATATATCGCCAGCCAAGTCTAATACCCTAAATAAACGTTAGATTTAGCAACACGCATCCACTCAATATCAAGAGCTATTGGCAGCGCAGGCAGTAAGGAGAGTTTAAAAAAGGAAAATACAGGTGAATGGACCAATGGTACACACAAGGGGAAAACCCACTCTGGCTGACCAGGGTGACCCTGGGAACTAAAAAGTAGTTAACCCCACCCAAGTCCCTCAGGGCAATGGGGGGTGGGGGGGGGGGATGGCAGTTGACTGTATAATGCACGTTCAGCTTTATAGGTAGAGCTCCCAGCGACCCATCAAACCCAGCAGACCTGTTGTGAGCCACATTTCACTGCCAGCTGACCTCACAAACAGATAACCATTATGTAATACGCGCTAAACGCCAAAGATTTGTGATCATTCGATCAATGCTAAGGCTGCAGACAAGGATAAAGTGTTCCATGGCTAAAAGTTTGGCCTTACTTTCTTTATACTTTATTACTAACATCAGCCACACACAAGACACACACACATGGCACATGTTTGGAGGCAGTGGATAATGCCACTTCTTTTATTTCATACTACTTACTAGTTGAACTTGAAATGCCAGTTACAATATTTATATAATTATGTTCCAGTGAATAGCACTATCATTTCCTGTGTGGATGACAGACACATTGACCGTGGACTTGAGAACGTATGTGAGTACCATATAAGTATATTTACTTCATTATTTGCTTTTAAAGGTAAATATGTGTGAATAGGTACATAAATCTACAAATATGTACAGTGTCATGATGTGGTGTACAATACTTCTCAGTTTGTTTCCTCAAAACACATTACCGATGACATGACTGTCTGGAAATAGTCTACTTGCTTACCAATTTTAGCCTAAGACCCAAAGGGTCCCCCCAGGAGGCTCTCGGGGATCCCTAACAGGGACGAGAGTAGCCTCCCCTGTCCATCCGGTCACGTGCCCGGTGGTGTCTCCTTTAGCCAGTTGTCTACTTCGCTGTTAGCGTTCGGACGCTTTTACCTGAGCCTCTGACCCTTGGAAAGACTGTGTACGGTTCGACCGTCCCTTACTGGCCTGCCTTCGCCTAGCCCTCGTCTACTGCTTCTGGCGTGGCCTCCGTCTTCTCTGTTAGCCCTCGTCTGTGCCTCGTGCACTTGGCTGGCCCTGGAACCTTCTAGGCTTCCGTCGCGCGGTGGTTGTGCTTCGTCACCCTGCCATTCCGCCATGGACAGGTAAAGTCTCGGCCGTTTCCTACGTCTCGCCTGGCTGGGCCGGACGTCGGGCTTCGCTCGAGCTACTGTTGTTTTCTCTCCGCATTTCACGGTGAGTTTCTTCATTTCTAAGCTTTATGGCGGGGTTCGTTTCCCGCCGCCGGTCGCCTTTCATGTTTGGGTATGGGTTGCAGTTACCAAGTGCGCCTCTCCCCAGTACGGCGACTTCCAGTGACCTACTGTCCGGTACTTTGTACTTCGTCACTCTGCCGTTCCGCCATGGAAAGGTAAAGTCTCGGCCGCTTCCTACGTCTCGCCTGGCTGGGCCGGACGTCGGGCTTCGTTCGAGCTACTGTTGTTTTCTCATTGCATTTCACTGTCAGTTTCATGTGTTTCTTAAATTTCGAAGCTTTAAATGGCGGCGTTGTTAACCGCCGCCGGTCGCCTTTCATGTTTGGGTTTGGGTTGCAGTTACCAAATGCGCCTCTCCCCAGTACGGCGACTTCCAGTGACCTAGTGTCCGGTGCTTGTGCTTCGTCACTCTGCCGTTCCGCCATGGAAAGGTAAAGTCTCGGCCGCTTCCTACGTCTCGCCCTGTGGGGCCGGACGTCGTGCTTGGCTCGGACTTCTGTTTTCTCTCTGCGTTTCACGGTGAGTTTCGCTCGTTCCTTACTTCGGACCTTTAACTGGCGGCGTTAGTTGCCCGCCGCCTGTCACCTTTCATGTATGGGTTTATGTTGCAGTACCAAGTGCGCATCTGCCCAGGACGGCGACTTCGTGGCCTGGTGTCAGCCACAGTCTGTCGACCGGGTCCCGCCTGCTCCTCTGTCATCGGCTGCGCTGGCTGCCCCTCTTGACTGGAGGTTCTCGGTCACTACGCTGGTTCCACCGCCGAGCGACCCGCGACTTTCCGCCTTCCTGGGGACCTCCCGCAGCACGGTGGGATTGTTCAAGCTCCCCTCGGACTTGGGATACCCCACGCCTCACGTCCCTGGTAAGTTTGTAGCTTCTTCGTAGACGCGTTAAGCCCGCTGACTCCTCCGGCGAGTCGCCAAGCCGGCTACGTGCCCCCCTCCTTAAAAAAAAGAGCCCCGGGCACCGCGACCTTGTCGCCTTAGTTCACGCGTCGGCCTTCGGCCAAACCTCAAGCCCGCTGACTCCTCCGGCGAGTCGCCAAGCTGGCTACGTGCCCCCCTCCTTGAGCCCCGGGCACCGCGACCCTTGTCGCTAATTAGTTTAAGCGTCGGCCTTCGGCCCTTCTTCTAAGCCCGCTGACTCCTCCGGCGAGTCGCCTAGCTGGCTATGTGCCCCCCTCCTTGAGCCCCGGGCACCGCGACCTTGTCGCCTGTTACTTACAAAAAAAAAAAAAAAAAAAAAAAGAAGAAGTTGACGCTTGGCCTCGAGGCCCTCCTGAGCCCGCTGACTCCTCCGGCGAGTCGCCAAGCCGGCTACGTGCCCCCCTCCTTGAGCCCCGGGCACCGCGACCTTTGTCGCTAATTAGCTTATGCGTCGGCAAGCCGCTGACCCTCCGGCGAGTCGCCTAGCCGACTACGTGCCCCCCTCTTTGAGCGCGGGCACCGCGACTTTGTCGCTAACTAGTCTACGCGTCGGTCTTCGGACCTGCTCAGCCCGCTGACTCCTCCGGCGAGTCGCCAAGCCGGCTACGTGCCCCCCTCCTTGAGCCCCGGGCACTGCGACCTTGTCGCCTATTGTAGACGCGTTGGCCTTGCGGCCCCTCCTAAGCCTGCGGACTCCTCCGGCGAGTCGCCGAGCCGCTAGGTGCCCCCGCCTTGAGCCCTGGGCACCGCGACCTTGTCGCCAATTCGTTCACGCGTCGGCCTTCGGCCCCAGCCTTAAGTCCGCTGACTCCTACGGCGAGTCGTCTAGCCGACTATGTGCCCCCCTCCTTGAGCCCCGGGCACCGCGACCTTGTCGCCTTCGTTCTCACTTCGGCCTCAGTCTCTGGGCCCGCTGACTCCTACGGCGAGTCGCCAAGCCGCTTGTGCCCCTTCTTGAGCCCCGGGCACCGCGACCCTTATCGCCTGTTGGTACCCTAGTCGGCCTTATGTCCCTCCTTCCAACCCGCTGACTCCTCCGTCGGGTCCCCCAGCCAGCTACGTGCCCCCTCCTTGAGCCTCGCGCTGCGTCTGGTTCGGCCTCCACGTACATCAGGACTTCGGGCCGTTTCCCCTGGCGCCTACGGCCTTCCACGTTTTCACCGGTTCTCGTCTGTTCACCGAAGGGAAGCTTCGTCGCGCTCTGTTAGCACTTGGATGGGTGCCCCCTGGGGTACACCCAGTGCAGTGGGGATCCATGTCTTCGCCCTCGTCGCTTGGATAGTTGCGGCGCCCGATGTTCGTCGCCTGCCCGCTCGACTACCTCCGGTGTCCCTGTCGACCTTCGCCTTGTGCTCGGCGCTGTTGTTCTCCTCGGGACATCCTCTCCCCCGCTCCCTGCACCCTTCGCCTCCAGCATCTCCCCGACCCTCTCCGGTGGATGACTGGGCGTCCTGCGTTCGCCGCTGGCCTGCTGGCGTCCTGGCCTCTCGCTCCCCTTCGTTCTCGCTGCCTCCGGTGGTTCCGCCGGCGCTCGTGCTTGCGGCAACCCTTCCCAGCTCTAGCGGATCTTCTGCGTGGCTTCGAACCCTCCGCCCTTGCCTCGTGGTGGCCTGGCTCCTTCCTGGTCATCTCCCCTGATGCGATGTCGCAGCTCTACCGTGCTCCTGTGGGTACCCGCGTTTTTCGGCCCTGCCTGGCAGTCTCTGAAGGAACCCTTCTAGGCCTGTGGGCCCAGCTCCACCCTTGTGGATTGAGTTCCCGCCCCTTCGGACCAAGGCCCTCGCCCTTCGCGCGCAGGTCTCCGCTCTTCCTTGGGAAGTTGCGATGCTGCTCGTCGCTCGCCACGGCTCCCCCGCCTAGGACCCTTCGCGTCGCCTTCAGCCCTAGGTCGTCGCCGCCAGCCTGGACCTACCCGTTGCTTATATTCGTCCCCATGCCTCCCGCCCCCGCCGTTGTCTTCGCTTGCCGTCGACGGGACCGGTTACAGCTCGGCCTCTCTGGTGTGGTCTCCCCCTCAGCCCTGGGTCCCTGCGTGGATCGTGGATGCCTTGGTTGCCCGAGACCTTCGATCTTCCGCCAGCCGTTCTCCTCCTTGGTCGACCTGCTTCGGCGGTATCAGTCAGTGGTCCCTCTTCGTAGGACACGGATGCTCTCCTCCTCTGGTTTGCTCGCCTGGTCGCCCTGGTCAGCGCCAACAGTCCGACCTCTCGCCCTCTCGCCACTTGTTCACCTGGGGATGGATTGGTGACCAACCGCAACTTGGTGCGTCTTCCCGAGCCTCGGATCCAGTTCGTGCTTTCTAGCCCGCGGGTAGCTGCGGACGCGGTGGTCCCCACCTGACGGCGGCTCCAGCTCCTCCTCCTGAAGAGTGCGGCGGCTGATCTCCTTCCCTCGGTCTTCTGTACTCCACCTCTGGAGGCCGTCCTCCAGCGATCTCCCTACCCTGGTGCCGATCTCTCCTGTGCTGCGGCTCATCGGCTTCGCTGGACGGACGTTCTTGGCTCGGCTCCCGGATTCCCCCTGACCCCACCACTGCCCGTCTCTCGCTGCGTCGTGGCCGGTCTTGACGGTTGGGGCGCTCTCCTTCTGCCGAATTTTCGCTCGTCGGCCGACCGCTGGCCCACGAACCTGACTTCGCGGCATGTCAACCCGCTGGGACTGGTTGCAGTCGGCAGGCCCTCGGCGCTTGGCGTTTCGATTTTCGGACTCAGGACCTCCTCGTCCTTCCGACAACCCCTCCTTCGTGGCTTGCCTTCAGATGCAGGAGGAACCCGCTCTCCCGACCTCTGCTTCCTCCTCTATCGCCCCTTCGCTGGTGCGAGGACAGCGACTTCTCCCTCCCAGCCCGTCACACTCCAGGTCTCCTGTTCGTCCTGGCTGCCTACCTCTTGCAACGAGGCAGCGTCTTCACACCGATTGCGCCCTACGCTGGGACATCCTTCCCGGGTTCTGCGCTTCGATCCCTTGGGACAGACTGGTCGCTTACACCTACCCCCCGGCGGTCCTGGTCCTCAAGTCCTGCTCAGCCTCCGGGGATGCAACGCAGTCCTTCTCCTGGTGGCCGTTCTCCTGGACCGGATTGTGGACTTCCGACCTTCTCAGTCTCGCCTCGGGCTCACCCTCCCTCTTCCCTCCCCCCGCACGATGCTCGAGCAGCGCCGACAGCCGCTCTTCCACCCCTGCCCGAGCGACTTCTCCTACACGCCTGGCGATTGTGCGGCAAGCTCTCTCTGCTGGAGGCTTCTCGCGTGCGACTGCAGACGCTATCGCTTCAGCCCGCAGACCTTCTACCAGACGTGTCTACGAGGGAAAGTGGCGTGCTTCGTGCCTGGTGCTCTGTCCGCCGCCTCTCCACCGTCGGCCTGACGACTCCTCAGCTCGCGGACTTCTTCGCTGGTTCGTCCAAGACCAAGGTTGGCTCCCCTCTGGTGCAGCAGCTACACCTCTTGATCGCCGACGCCTACCGTCACCTCGGCCGTCCCGACCCAGCGCCTGCAAGGACCTGCCCGACCTTATGGGGCGTTTTGGCCTGCAGCGTCCGGTCTCCCGCTCCCTTGTCCCGCGCCGGGACCTTCCTGGTCCTCCCCTGGCTGACTTCGGACCATTGAACCGCCCCTTCTGGCCGCTTCGCTGACGTGACTCGGAGACCTGCTTCCTGGTGGCCCTCGCCACGGCAGCCCACGTCAGCGAGCTCCACGCGCTCTCGTCTCGCCCTTCCTGCCTGCAGTTCCGGGTGGATGGCTCCGTTCAGCTTCTCCCGGGTCCGTCCTTTCTCGCTATGACTAGATCTCCCTTGACGGCGCCTCAGGTCATCGCTCTTCGCCCGCCTTAGGGGCCCGACCTTCCTCGGGAGACTCGGCAGCAAGATCCGGTGCGTGCACTCCGTATCTACCTGCGTCGCTCCAAGTCCGTACGGAGGGGACGGACTCATCTCTTCTTGCCTCTGACCGCCGGCAGAACTGACATCTCTGCCCAAACGATCTCCTCCTGGCTCCGCTGGGTAATACGGTCCGCCTATTGCGACCTCTCCCCACAGGGAGCCGAGGCCCTCAGGATACGCGCCCATGAAGTTCGCGCTATGGCCGCAAGTCTCGCCTTTGACCGCAACTGCGCGGTTAAGGACATTGTGGCTGCAGTGGGATGGCAGGCCGAAACCACCTTTGCCCGCTTCTACCTCCGCGACCTGACGGTCCAGCGCGACAACCTCTCTCTGGTGGGCGACTTCTCTGCGGCACAGCACTCCCTCCAGGCGCCCCCGGCGCCTTACGTATGCACTTCGCTAAAATTGTCGGGAGTGTGTGATCAGGAGTGACGGGCCGTCCTCGTCCCTAATGAGGTTTCAGAAAGGGATTCTGCGGCACCCTCCTCCTTTTTGGCATTCTTCCAGACAGTCATGTCATCGGTAATGTGTTTTGAGGAAACAAATTAATTTTTCTCTAAAATGTATTTTTTCGAAAAATACTTACCGATGACATGACTCGGAGGTCCCTCCCTCCTCCCCGCTTGCCGCTGGTAACTCCGTAGACAACTGGCTAAAGGAGACACCACCGGGCACGTGACCGGATGGACAGGGGAGGCTACTCTCGTCCCTGTTAGGGATCCCCGAGAGCCTCCTGGGGGGACCCTTTGGGTCTTAGGCTAAAATTGGTAAGCAAGTAGACTATTTCCAGACAGTCATGTCATCGGTAAGTATTTTTCGAAAAAATACAT
>BTPG01000004.1:57906541-58244617 GCA_036245525.1 Semisulcospira habei
AAATTTTTCTCTAAAATGTATTTTTTCGAAAAATACTTACCGATGCCATTACTCGGATGACCCTCCCGCCTGCCCCGCTAGCCGCTCCTCAGTCAAATGAAAGAACTGGTTGGATTGGTAGTGAGCTGGCGCTCACCTGTCGGCGGGGTAAGGGAGGCTACCCGGGTACTAGACCACGGTACCCTTGGTGGCCTCCCCTGGCTCTAAGGGTACACATCGTAAGTTTTTGGGCTAAAATTACGCTAGCTATAGGTTGTTCCATTGTAGTAATGGCATCGGTAAGTATTTATTTCATCAAAAACATTACCGATGACATGACAAATGGGAGTGTCTACTACGTGCTCAAATTCTAGCCTACGAACCCGTTGTGTGCACACACAACCCGGGAGGCACTCGGGGAACCCTCCAGAGGGGCCAAGAGTTGTCTCCCGGACCTGCCTATCCGGTTCCGAGTCACCTGACTCGCCAGTCAGCTACGTAGGCTCACGACCTTCGGACGTGTTCTAGCCTCGCGCTCCCTTCGACCGGTCGGTCTTGGTGCTCGAGTTCGCCGTGACTTTGGCTTCGCCTGTTGCTTCGCTTCTGCTTCGCTTCTTGCTTCGCTGCAGCTTCGCTTGCACTTCTTCGCTTGGCGTCCTCCTTGGTTGGCTTCGCTTGGCGGACCTGCTGGTTCCCGCCATTTCGCCGGTGGCGACATGGACGTCTCTTCTCCCGCTACCGCTTCGGCAGAGAGGTAGGATAGTTAGTTGGGCCCGGAGCCGGTCCCCGGGCGGGGTACCGGCCTGTGCCTTTGGACTCTACCTTGTTCGTGTTGTGTGGTTTTTGTTGAGCGGGGACTCTTAGCTCGGCGGGGCCCTGGTGCCCTCGCCTTTCCCCTTTTGGGGTGAAATTACGGGCTTCCCCTGGTAGCCTTCGGGGAGCATTGTTTAAACCAGCTGCGGCGCGTGGCTCATGTTGCATCTCCGGCCTGGCTGGGGTATGCTTGGTTCGAGAGCGCACTCTTAGCTTAGAGCGCTACAGCATTATTGCCTGGGGGCACGGCCCTTTCGTCCCTATTGTCGTTTGGCCCGCCGTGTGATGGCCTTAGTCGCCTGCTCGGCGTTAAACCTAAATAACTAAACTAAACCTATTGTCGTTTGGCGCACATTCCTCTCCAGCCTGGCTGGGGTAGGCTTTGTTCTGAAGACGCAAGCTTACCTTCGGGCGCTACAACAGTATAGCCTGGGGGCACAGCCCTTTTGTCCCTATCGTTCGGTACGGTTCCCCTTGGTAGGACGAGCCCTGTTGGTCTCGACCACGTACCGGCACGTTGTTTGTTTGGTGTGTTGCAGTGCCCTCCTGATGACCTGCACGCAGTGTGGAGGTTTCCAGTGGCCCTCGGATTCGCACAAGGTCTACCTGCCGTGTGTCGGCTGTACATCTGAGCGTTCTTGTGACGTTTGCGCCGTCTGGCCGGAGCTCCGCTGGTCCCAACTTTGGAGCTTCTACCGACGTGAACGCCCGACACCTGTGCCTGTTGCAAGACCTGCGGAAGTGCCGGCGGTCATCTCAGGCGCCCCGACCGCTCTTGCCCCCGATGGCCCCAGTCTGGAAAGATCTCCACAGCGGACACAGCAAGGTAGTGTGCGGAGTCGGGAGTTCGAGGCGCGGATTCCCAGGAGGGAACGCGCTTGGACCAAGCCTTACGACAGGCAGAGAACCCATCTCGAGACAGAGGTCAGTTCGGAGAGACGTGCCTCGCGCCGTCCATGGTCAACCGGTCCCCACTCGTCTCCTAGGAAGGCCTTGGATCCTCCTCGGCCGCTGCGAGCCCGCCTCGCCACAGAGTCCGGCTCGCGGAGACATTCGCGCACACTCACCACTCCACTAACTTTGTCCAGTTCCTCCTTGCGATCGAAGTCTGACCACCACTCTCGCGCTCCTTCGCGTGAGCGTCGTAAAGTTCGTGATTCTTCTCGTCATCTGGACCATGGGCCTTCGCGCTCTCCCTCTTCGCGGCGTTCGTCCCACGTTCCCCGCCGTCTGCCTCGTCCCTCCCGTTCCCCTTCCCCTCGCCCAGCCTCTTTCCTTCCTCCTCGTTCCCGGGGATCACGGTCTCCAGCTCGTAGTCGCTCGTCTGGTCGCCGCCGCCGTTCCCGCTCCTCTAGTGCGTCGCGTCGCCGTCGCGGACGTCGCTCTCCCCTGCGTGCTTCGGCGCCTTATGGCTCCCCTCGTCCTCGTCGAGCTGCTCGCTCTCGGAGTCACGGTCGCCGTCCCTCTTCGACGGCTCTCGGCGGCGTGGACGACGATTCGTTGAGTCTTCTCCCTGATGATTCCATCTCGGTTCTCCTCGGAGGTCTCAGCCGCTCTCCTTCGCCGCTCTCTCCTTCGGATGCGTCGACAGCCCACGGGTTACCGGCCTCCTCCCGCACAGAGGTTCTTCTGGCCCTCGACGAGGTCGCTCGCCTCATCTCCGCCACGCTTCCGGCAGAGGACTGCCCTCCATCCCCCCCCCTGAAGAGGAAGCCTTCTGCCTTCGTCGACGCGGGTAGACAGGTAAAGAAGTTCAAGACTCTCCCTCAGCCCCCCTCCTTTCGTGAGCTTCGGGATGTGTTCTCGGCCCACCTGTTGTCTGACTCCAGAGACAGTAATTTCTTCTCGGACCACAGATGGCCTCCGGACCTCGACATGTACTTCCGCCAGCAGTGGTACGCCGGCCATTCCCAGGCCTTCCTCTGCCCTCTCCCTCCGGTGGATCCAGCCGCCGTGGTACAGGCGGGTGGGGCCTCTGCCCTCAGACGCGCGCTCCCCGCGGGTTTGGACAAGACGGCTTCGCTTGTCAGGAATTCCTTGGCCTGCGCCGGCTTCATGGAGCTCCTTACGCAAGCCTTCCTCCGGCGCGTGGAAGATTCGTGGCACCCGTCCCTGACCCCCCTTCTTGGCGACCTCCTCATCCTCGCTGAAGCGGCCAGCCGCGCCGCGTATCACTCTTCGGTCAACGCTATGGCTGCAGCCGCCAATTGTGATTTACTCCGCCGCGACGCTGTCCTGCAGGCCTGCCGGGGAATGCCTGCCGACCTGAAGACCCAGCTGCGTCGGGCCCCCCTCGGGGGACCCCTTCTCTTTGGTGACACCTGGCAAGCCGTCAAGGATTCCAATGCGGACAGGTGGCCTCCCAAGTCTGTTCCTCGGCGCTTTCAGTCAGCCCGCAAGGCCGTGGGTCGCCCCCTGCGGATCTCCAGACCCGTCGCCCCGACGTCAACAGCCCAGCTGCAGTCCCTGCGTCGCCGTCGCCCCGCCTTCGGTCGCCCCGGCCAAGCTAACGCCCCCGCCCCCGCTTGGCCCCGTCCCGCCCGTCGCCCTGGGCGCGGGCGGGCTCAGTGACTCCTCCCCTCCTCCGCCTCCGCCGGCCGTCTCGGGTCCTCCAGTCGGCGGCAGGCTCGCCCTCTTCAGCGACGAGTGGCGATTACTGATTCCAGAAGACCCGTGGATTTTAGACACTGTTTCCTGCGGCCTACGGATCTCCTTTCGTTCCCCTCCTCCTCTGCGTACGACTCCGCTGTGGACCGAGATCCCCGCAGACCCGCTCAAGGAGTGCGCCCTACGGGGGGAAGTCGACTCTCTCTTGAGGAAGGATGCCACAGAGGTTGTGCGCCGCGCAGACTCGCTGGGATTTTACAGCAGACTTTTCGTCGTCCCCAAGCCTGGCGGCAAGTGGCGCCCAGTGATCGACCTCTCAGCCCTAAATCGCTTCATCGTGGCTCCTTCCTTCCACATGGAGACGGCCCGAGCCCTGCGTACCGCGGTGCGACCCATGGATTACGCCGTCAGCCTGGATCTCTCCGACGCTTACCTACACGTACCCATACATCCGGCCGCCCAGAGGTATCTGCGCTTCGCGTTCGATGGAACCGTTTACCAGTTTCGAGCCCTACCCTTCGGCCTCAACCTCAGCCCCTGGGTCTTCACCCGCTTGATGGATGCAGTTATGGCCAAGGCACGGCAGTCGTCTCTCAGCCCTATGTCCAACTACCTCGACGATCTCTTCCTGAGGAACCACGTCGAGTCCGTCTTGGAAGAGGACAGGGATACACTGATGCGTCTGCTGTCGCGACTGGGGTTCCTCCTCAACGTCGGGAAGTCAGATCTCACGCCCTCGCGCCGCTTCATTCATCTCGGAATGGATTTTGCCACCGATCTCAACGTTGTTCGCCTCCCGGATCCCCGGATTCGGAAGTTGGCCACCTTCGCCAACCAGCTAGCTCAGCAGGAAGCAGCTCCCGCCCGAGTTTGGCTTCAACTCCTCGGACTGATCAACGCAGCGGCGGACCTTCTCCCCCTGGGTCGCCTCTACGCCCGCCCCCTTCAGCTGCACCTCCTGCTTCTCTGGAGACCCTCTTCTGGCGACCTTACCACCCTGGTCCCGGTTTCCCCCCTGGTTCGCCCTCATCTTCTACGCTGGACCGACACGGCTTGGTTGGCTTCGGGAGTCCCTTTGTCCTCCCCCCCCCCCCCCCGCACCTCTCCCTGTGTGTCGACGCGAGCCTCTCGGGGTGGGGAGCCCACCTGCTTCCTCAATTCACCTCGGCTTCCGGCCTCTGGCCCCCGGAGTTTGCGGACAAGCACAGCAATTGGTTAGAGCTGCAGGCAGTCTGGCAAGCCCTCTTCGTTTGGGAGACCCAGCTCAGGAACCAGCGGCTTCTCGTCCTCTCCGACAACTCGACGGTGGTGGCCTACATCCAGAGACAGGGGGGCACCCGATCTCCCGACCTCTGTATGCTCCTCTTCCGTTTGATGCGCTGGGCCGAGGAACGCGACATTACACTCCTCGCACGACACATTCCTGGCCGCTTGAATGTGTTGGCGGACTCGCTCTCTCGCCGCGGCCAGTTGCTCCACACAGAATGGACGTTGCGCCCGGATATCTTCCAGATGATCTGCGCCCGTTGGGAGACTCCCTTAATCGACCTCTTTGCTACGAGGTGGAACCGCCAGCTTCCCCTCTTCGTCTCCCCGATTCCAGACCCGCTGGCCTGGGCAGTCGATGCCCTCTCGATTCCTTGGGACGGCCTCATCGCTTACGCGTACCCCCCGACAGTCCTCATTCCCAAGGTCCTCCACAAACTTCGAGGGAGCAACGCAGTCCTGCTTCTGGTCACCCCGCTGGCTTGGGCCCGGTCCTGGACCACCGACCTACTCAACCGCGCCACCTCTCCTCCCCTGCGCCTTCCCACGCCCCGTTCCATGCTCAAGCAGCCCAGGCAGGCTCTCTTCCACCCTTGTCCCGAACGCCTGTCTCTTCACGCCTGGAGGTTGTGCAGCGCGCCCTCACCGCTCGAGGCTTCTCTGGTGCAGCAGTGGAGGCAATCGCTGCAGCCCGCAAGCCGTCCACCCGGCGTGTTTACGAAGGGAAGTGGCGCGTCTTGTGTGCCTGGTGCGACGCCCGTCGCCTCCTACCCACCGGACTGACTAACCCACAGCTAGTGGACTTTCTCCTATGGCTCTTCGAGGTCCAAGGTTTGGCGCCCATCACCATCAGGGGATACTTATCCATGGTCGCCGACACGTACCGCCATCTCGGCCTTCCAGACCCCGGCGCCTGTAAGGACCTCTCCGACCTCATGTCCAGCTTCAGCCTCCAACGTCCGACTCAGCGTTCTCTCGTTCCTCGCTGGGACCTACCTTGGGTCCTGACGTGGCTGAATTCTTCCCGCTTCGAGCCACTCGCTCTAGCCCCTCTGGCAAATGTGACACGCAAGACCTGCTTCCTTCTAGCCTTGGCCACCGCGTCCAGAGTTAGCGAGCTACACGCTCTTTCTACCCGCCCAGACTGCCTCCAGTTCAGGGCAGATCGCTCCGTGCAGCTCTTAACGGACCCCAGCTTTATTGCCAAAACAAGGTCGCCCCTAACTGCTCCACAGATCATCACCTTGCGGCCCCTGGGAGGGCCTGCCTGCTCTCCGGAGACTCGGCGACAGGATCCCGTGCGTGCCCTACGCATCTACCTGCGCCGTACCAAAGTTACCCGTAGAGGGCGCTCCCGCCTCTTCCTGCCCATACGCCAGGGCAAGACTGATATCACAGCCCAGACGATCTCCTCCTGGCTGCGCTGGGTAATACGATCGGCATACATGGATCTCTCCCCACGCGTAGCGCAGAGACTGAAGATCCGCGCACACGAAGTACGCGCCATGGCCACGAGCGTCGCATTCGATCGGAACTGCGCTGTCAAGGACATCGTGGCCGCGGTGGGCTGGCGAGCAGAATCTACCTTCGCTCGTTTCTACCTTCGGGATCTGGCGGGACAGCGAGACAACCTCGCCTTGTTGGGGGACCTCACGGTGGCACAGCACTCCCTCCCGGCGCAGCAGGCGCCGTAGGTACGCACCTAGCTAGTTACCTGGGAATTAGCAATGGGAGGACGGTCTTGGTCTCCGGTAGTACCGGGGCGGCACCCTCCTCCTATTCGTGATTCTCCCATTTGTCATGTCATCGGTAATGTTTTTGATGAAATAAATGCATTTTTCTTTAAAAGGTATTTTTTCGAAAAATACTTACCGATGACATGACACGGAGGACCCTCCCACCTGCCCCGCTTGCCGCTGGTGAGCCTAGTATCTGACTGGCGAGTCAGGTGACTCGGAACCGGATAGGCAGGTCCGGGAGACAACTCTTGGCCCCTCTGGAGGGTTCCCCGAGTGCCTCCCGGGTTGTGTGTGCACACAACGGGTTCGTAGGCTAGAATTTGAGCACGTAGTAGACACTCCCATTTGTCATGTCATCGGTAAGTATTTTTCGAAAAAATACCTTTTAAAGAAAAATGCATTTTTCGAAAAAATACATTTTAGAGAAAAATTTAATTTTTCCAGAGTTTGTTTGCTGCATCACAAGTGTTGATCAGTGGAGCAGAGCGACTGAAGCGATCTCACGCGGACGCCAACAAGAAAAATTCCACAGATTTTCACTCAGAGTTGTTACGGCTTCGCAAACAGTGGAGACTCAAAAAAGTCAGCACCAACATCGTTGGAGATCTCACCTACAAGTCAGGTTTGTGTTTCATTTTATACCCATGCCTCATCAGCAGGAGCCTTAGTTTCTCATGAGCCAACACAGGCCTGGAGAACGTTGGTCGTTGGTCCTTTGCCTGACATGTTCTGTCTGCCTGCCGCAGAAAGAGTTAAACTAGTACCCAGCCCTGCAACAAGCGAAGGCCGTGTAGAATACAGACCAGTGTCGGTTTTGTGAGCACCAGTATTCCACAGGATTGGTCATGACACGGTTAACTCATTGAGCCCCGAATCCCTACAGCAGGAGTTGGCTCTCGACCATGATTTAAGGGTGGTGCCAGATTAGCTTGGCGCCGCCAGGCGCCAAGCTAATCTGGCACTATCCTTGAATCATCATGGTCAATCCTTCTCCTGCAACTGGTATTATAGTCGTTGGGTGACAACTCTGAAATGCAGCCGTGAGGTTAAATGGGTAAATGACCGAGTGAGATATTTTTGTGTCTTTTGTTGCCAGTTAAACGCCTGGTGACCACACAAGGTCCTCATGCCAACAATTGTCTTTGCTTTACAAGCATTTTCATTTATATAACTCTGTCTGATTTCTTGGTTCCAAAACTACTGCATTATATGCAAGCTGACTTGTCCCAATAGGTGATTTTCGTAAATCAGAAGTAGGTGAAAAGCTGTATGTCTTTTGATGTAAACGGTGAATCGATACTGCATGCTTTTCCAGGGTTTAAGTTTGAATCCGCGGTTTTGAGTTGAAGTGTGCTGTTTTGACCTGCTTCTTACTTTCGAACGGTGCCTATTGGTTTGTACACTGTATGGCTCAGTACCTGGAATATAAGTGCAACGCAGATGTGAGAGAGAACTCTAGTCCTGTCATGCACCTTCTTGTGTGTGCAAACACCAATACTGTGAACAGCACTGGTTACTGCGTGCACTACAAGGTTAGCCCTACTGTGAACAGCACTGGTTACTGCGTGCACTACAAGGTTAGCCCTACTGTGAACAGCACTGGTTACAGCATGCACTACAAGGTTAACCCTACTGTGAACAGCACTGGTTACTGCATGCACTACAAGGTTAACCCTAAGAGCGTTTTCCAACATCTAACACCTATGTACCAGTTGCAGGAGAGGGATCGACCATGATAATTCAAGGGCAGTGCCAGATTAGCTTGGCGCCTGATGGCGCCAAGCTAATCTGGCACTGCCCTTGAATTATCATGGTCGAGCCAGCTCCTGCTGTAGAGCGCTGAGGTTTAAAGGGTTAAGAAAACAGCTGCTGGCATCTTCTGTGGTTGACTTGCTTTTTGTTGATGTATTTGTTTTCAGTGGGGTCTCGGTTTTGGCAAGGAGGGTCATTTGAAGTTCGAAAGAGTACTGAAGGGGATCGTGTTGAATCGGTGGACGGCGACGGCAGCAAAAGCACGGTGGAGGTGACGGTGCCCAGCGAACTGGAGGGGGTGGCGTACATACAGGTGGAGGTGAAAACTGTACCAGGTCAGATTTGATCTTGCATTAGATTCTGTTGTCATGCCTCAGTTAACTCAGAGAATAACCCAGCGGAGAAAAAAACACGCTTAGATAAGACCATTACAACACAATTTATGAAAGTGTATTTCTTTCTCCACTGCGTTCTTCTCTGCATTTTACACGCTTGGCAATCACCTTTTTGGTCTGGATTTCACAGTTAATGTTTGTTTTCAGACATGATGGATCTGACCAGCTGTACATTGAAGATGCCGCCTGGCCTGAGCTCAGTTCCGGAAAATGCTTACTGGCAGTCCAAGTTGGACGCAGCGCAAAATGTCCTTTTCTGCAAGGAACTGTTTGCGCAGGTATATGTATGTTTCTTGAAAACCTGTTTTGAATCCTTCACTGCCAGGGCTTTATTAACCCTTTGGCTTTCGGTAGCAGTTTTGTCACGATGATTCCTGCTGGAATCATTACGACTAAAACCACTACCACCAGCGAAAAGGTTTAACATCATCCATCCACTAGCAGCATAGATCCTCAGAGTCCCGGCAGGCGTGGGGGCTCAGGAGGATGAATGCCTCCTGCTGGTTCCGCTTTGATCTATCGATGTTCCTCGTGCGGATCAGTTCTTGGGCTTTCAGTCTGTAATGGCTTCACAGATGCGCTTTACGCATATTAGGTACGTGGTGAGCCCTTTCCCCGCCACTCGACACAGACTGCTTCTGAAATGTTGATTAGCTCATTCTGCCCACGACACACCACAGCAAGATATGGCTCAACCACGATAGTTCAAGGGTGGTGGCAGAATAGCTTGGCGCCTATAGGCGCCAGGTTATTCTGCCACCACCCTTGAACTATCATGGTTGATCTGTCTCCTGAATTAAAATGCAGTCCTCAGAAGAGAACTCCAAAATGTGGGTATTTCATACCTCGGGCACAATGAGTTAATTTCCTCGCCAAGGAGCCCAAGTCGTTCAAGGAACGTGGATTCAAAGTGGCTTGAGCAAGAGGCAGAGATTCTCATGAGCCCCCGCAACTGCAAGGGGCTCATGAGAATCTATGTCTCTTGCAGTTGGATATTCATTTGTTTCTTCAAAAACATTACCGATGACATGACTACCAGGAGTGTCCACTCCTTGCTCAATTCTAGCCTAAGAACCCGTTGTGTAAACACAACCCGGGAGGCACTCGGGGAACCCCCAGAGGGACCGAGAGTTGTCTCCCGCTCCTACCCACCAGCCCTATTCACCTGTGAACTCCAGTCACGCTTCTTAGGCTCACGCGTTCAGACGTGTTGTCTCTAGCCTCTGGACTTAGAAGTTTTTCGACCGGGTCGGTCTGCTTTGCTTGCTTCGTCTTCGCCGGCCTGGGATTCTGCGCGTGCGACGTTGGTCGACTGCAGCTTCGGTCTTGTTAAGGGTTCCCTCTCTGGCTTGCCGGTCGGGCTGCGGGTGTCATGGAGCTTTCTCCTTCTCGTACCTCTCCGACTGACAGGTAAGGTAGTTAGAGGGCCCTCGGCTGGTTGCCCGGGCGGGGCACAGGCACGAGCAGCTTGCTTTTTGCGTCGCTTCTCCCTCAGTTGGGGTTTTTGGACCTCTGTTTGGTGGCCTGATTAGCTGAAGAATGTTGGCGCCGGTTTTGGCGGGATTTCGCGCCATTGCCAGATGCGAGCGGTGAGTCAAGTTACTGTATCTCGGCCATACCTAACGTTTTTTCGGCTTTCGGTTTAGACACCCCTCGTTATGACGAAGGCTTGGATACGCACCTGTCCCGGCAGGGTTTGTTTTCCCTCCGCCGTAGTTTTAATTAAATGTTGATGGCAGGTGACCGTACGTTGGTTAATCGGGTGCATAACACCACAGTAGCTTGGGGGCCTAAAGCTTAACGGGGTGATTGGTGGACGCTTGCCGAGTGCCTTCATGTTTTGTGTGTTGCAGTGGCTTACTGATGACATGCACAAAATGCGGAGGCTTCCAGTGGCCGTCGGATAAACATGCAGTCTGTCTCCCCTGCGCTGGGTGTGCGTCCGACCATACGTGTGACGTCTGTGCTACATGGCCGGAACTGCGGTGGTCTAATCTCTGGAACTTTTATAAGAGAGAGCCTTCTACCCTCGCGGGTACCTTGAAGATTTCCGAGACGCCTTCCGCTGTGCCCCCGGCACCGGACGTGCGAGACCAACGGGATCCGACGCAGATAACGCCACTGAGTAATCAAGGGACTAGTGCACGGAGTGGGAGTTCGACCGTCAAGACCGCCTCCGTTCGAGAGCGCGCCCGTACACATTTGGTGGAAAGAACCCGCCTCTCCCAAGAGCCTGGTTTGGTGGGACGCTCGTGGCGTCCCTCCTCCACCGTCGTTCCCCACTCGTCTCTGAGGAAGCCGCCGGGATCCCGCTGGAGGTCCCCTGGCCAGCCAGTAACCCGCCTCTCCCAAGAGCCTGGTTCAGAGAGACATCATTGCACTCGTCCGGAGCCTCCTGGTTGGGAAGAACGTAGGTACAGGGGTTCTGCTCGACGTTTCCGCTCTCCTTCGCACGATCGTAGGAGGAACTTCTCGCCTCATCGCTCGTCGCACCGGGACTCACCTCGCCGCAGACGGTTTTCACCTTCTTCACGTCCCCCCTCTCGGTTGGACCCCCGCTCGTCCCGTCCCTCTTCCCAGCGACCGGCCACTTCCCCCCCTCCTCGTACTCACCGCTCCGTTCCATCTCGTCGCAGCCGTTCTCCTCGTCGGGATCCGCCTTCGGCTCGCAGGAGGTCCTCACCGCATCGTTCAGACTACCGCTCTCCACTGCGGAGGGAGTCTTCGTCCGCTGCGGTTCTCCGACGGGATTCCCGGCCTCGGAGCCCTCGTCGCCCTCTTCGGTCGCCGGTTTCCGGACAGCGGGACTTCGACACCCTCAGTTTGGCACCGGAGGATGCTTCGGACTGGTTACTTGGAGGTCTTAGCCGTTCTTCAGCTTCTCCCTCTTCGGCCTCCAGTGTGTCGGCTTCCGTCAGACAGGTCTCTTCTTCCCGGATGGACACGCGGCTGGCACTGGACGGAGCAGCCAAGCTGACCGCCGCCGCCTTACCGGAGGATGTTTGTCCAGCTTCACCTCCTGTGAAGAGGAAGATTTCCGCCTTCGTGGACGCGGATAGGACGGTTAAGAGGTTCAAGTCCCTCCCACAGCCGGCTAGTTTTTTGGATCTGCGGGACGCCTTCTCGTCTCACCTGCATGCGGAGACTCGGAACTCGGACTTCTTCGCGGACGGGAGATGGCCTTCCGCTCTGGACATCGCTTTTCAGCAGGACTGGTACGCCGGCCATTCGCAGTCGTTCCTCTGCCCGCTTCCTCCAGTGGATCCCGCCGCTCTGATGCAAGCCGGAGGGGCTTCTATGTTGAAACGGTCCTTCCCACGGGGACTGGATAGGACGGCGTCGCTGGTCCGGAACACGCTCGCCTGCTCCGGTTTCTTGGACTTGCTGACTCAGGCTTTCATCCGACGTCTCGAGGAAGCTTGGCAACCTGCTTTGTCTCCCCTCCTGGGAGACCTACTACTCATGGCGGAGGCTGGGAACCGCGCTGCTTATCACTCATCGGTCAACGCGATGGCGGCTGCGGCTAACTGCGACCTCATGCGACGAGACGCCGTCCTACAAGCTTGCAGTGGTATGCCGGTCGACCTGAGTACTCAGCTACGTCGGGCCCCTCTGGGAGGGTCTCTGCTCTTCGGGGATACTTGGCAGACGGTGAAGGACTCCAACTCCAACCGTTGGCCTCGCAAGACTGTCAAGCAGCGCTTTCCTCCCGCCCGCACGGCCCTGGGGCGCTCCTTGCGGGCCCGGAAACGTGTCACCGCGGACCCGTCTGCCCCACCACGAGCTGCGCCGCGCCGTCGCCCGTCCTTCCGTCGCCCTGGCCCAGCTAACGCCCCTGCCCCCGCCTGGCCCCGTCCCGCCCGTCGCCCTGGGCGCGGGCGGGCCACCTGACTTGTCCCCATTTCCGCCCCCGCCGACCGTCGTCGGGGCTCCAGTCGGCGGGAGGCTAGCACGATTCAGCGAGGAGTGGCGCTCGCTGTTTCGAGACGAGCCCTGGGTTTTGGACGTAGTCACCAGAGGATTA
This sequence comes from Semisulcospira habei, assembly GCA_036245525.1. Classification (NCBI taxonomy): domain Eukaryota; kingdom Metazoa; phylum Mollusca; class Gastropoda; family Semisulcospiridae; genus Semisulcospira; species Semisulcospira habei. Next base: position 57,919,117 of record BTPG01000004.1, read on the forward strand.
CGGATCTCGTTCCGCTCTCCTCCGCCCTTGCGCTCCATTCCTCTTTGGACAGAGGTTCCGTCCGACGCCCTCAAGGCCGCCGCTCTGCGAGGAGAAGTCGCGGCTCTCCTTTCAAAGGAGGCCACAGAGATAGTGCAGCGTCCGGACTCGCCCGCCTTTTACAGCCGACTGTTTGTGGTCCCCAAACCCGGCGGCAAGTGGCGGCCAGTCATAGATCTGTCGGCGCTGAACGCCTTCATCGCGGCCCCTTCCTTTCGGATGGAGACGACCAGGGCTCTTCGTGCGGCGGTGCAACCCATGGACTACGCGGTCAGTTTAGATCTGTCCGACGCCTACCTACATGTCCCCATGCACGCTTCGGCCAGGAAGTACCTGCGCTTCGCGTTCGAAGGAGTGATTTACCAATTTCGCGCCCTGCCGTTCGGTCTCAACCTCAGCCCCTGGGCCTTCACCCGCATCATGGATGCTGTAGTGGCCAAGGCGAGGCAGTCGTCGTCAAGTCCGACCTCGAATTATCTCGACGACCTTCTTTTGAGAAATCAGGAGGAGACCGCGCTTGCGGCGGACAGGGACGCTCTTTTACAGCTGCTTTACCGGTTGGGTTTCCTGGTCAACACCGGAAAGTCGGACTTCACCCCGGCGCGCCACTTCATCCACTTAGGCATGGAGTTTGTCACGGACCGCAACAGGGTACTTTTGCCAGAGAAACGGATTGTGAAGTTGTCCGCTCTCGCCGCGTTGATAGATCAGCAACAGGCAGCCCCCGCCAGGGTCTGGCTTCAGCTTCTGGGCCTGATCAACGCAGCGGCGGATCTTATCCCCCTCGGGCGTCTCTACTCCCGACCGCTACAACTTCATCTCCTACTGCTCTGGCGTCCCTCCTCGGGCGACTTGACCACGAACGTCCCCGTGTCCCCGTTGGTACGCCCCCACCTTTTACGGTGGACCGACAGAGCCTGGTTGGCTCTGGGAGTCCCCATTTCCTCCCCATCCCCGCACCTCTCCCTGTGTGTCGACGCGAGTCGGGCTGGTTGGGGAGCCCACCTGCTTCCTCAGTTCACCACGACGTCCGGCCTCTGGCCTCCGGAGTTCGCGGACAAACACAGCAACTGGTTGGAACTGCAAGCGGTGTGGCAGGCCATCATCGTTTGGGAAGAGCAGCTCAGACACCAGCATCTTCTCGTCCTTTCGGACAACTCGACAGTGGTAGCGTATATACAGAAGCAGGGAGGAACTCATTCACCCGAGCTATGCATGCTACTCTTCCGATTGATGCGATGGTGCGAGGACCGCGATCTGACTCTCAGCGCTTGCCATATTCCCGGTCGCCTGAACGTCTTAGCGGACTCCCTTTCTCGCCGAGGACAGCTCATTCACACGGAATGGACGCTACGCCAGGACATTTTCCGGATGATTTGCTCTCACTGGGAGACCCCGATGGTGGACCTGTTCGCCACGAGGTGGAATCACCAGCTTCCCCTCTTCGTTTCCCCAGTACCGGATCCCCTGGCTTGGGCGGTCGACGCCTTATCCATTCCCTGGGACGGACTCATAGCGTACGCCTTTCCCCCGACAGTCCTTGTCCCCAAAGTCCTCCTAAAGCTGCGAGGAACCAATGCGATCCTGCTCCTGGTCGCCCCGTTCGCTTGGACTCGTTCCTGGTCCACCGACCTGATCAGCCTCGCCACGCACCCTCCGCTACTGCTCCCCACGCCCCGCACTATGCTCAAGCAGCCACGCCAGGCGCTGTTCCACCCCTGTCCGGAACGCTTACTGCTACACGCCTGGAGGTTGTGCGGCAAGCCCTCTCAGCTAGAGGTTTCTCGGGTGCTGCAGTGGAAGCGATCGCTACAGCTCGCAAGCCCTCGACTAGACGTATCTATGAGGGGAAATGGAGGGTACTCTGTACCTGGTGCAGCGACCGTCGTCTCTCCCCCACCGAACTGACAAACCCCCAACTTGCGGACTTCTTCCTCTGGCTCTTCGAAGACCAAGGACTGGCCCCTATTACCATTCGGGGATATCTCTCGATGATTGCCGACACCTACCGGCACCTCGGCCGCACGGACCCCGGCGCATGTAAGGACCTGGCAGATCTTATGTCACACTTCGGACTACAAAGGCCTGCCTCTCGCTCTCTTCTTCCCCGCTGGGATTTACCATGGGTTCTTACTTGGCTAAACTCACCACGTTTCGAACCACTACCGTTGGCCAGGCTTGCGGATGTGACGCGGAAGACCTGCTTCCTGCTGGCGCTTGCCACCGCGGCACGAGTAAGTGAGATACACGCTCTATCAGTCCGGCCTACATGCCTGCAATTTCGAGCTGACCACTCGGTCCAACTGGTGACCGACCCTGCCTTCATTGCCAAGACTAGGTCTCCACTGACGGCGCCACAGGTTATCACCTTACGACCGTTACGCGGGAAAGACTTCCCCAGTGAGACCAGGCAACAAGATCCTGTACGAGCCCTCAGAGTGTACTTGCGACGAACCAGAGCCGTCCGGAGGGGACGCTCTCGCCTCTTCCTTCCTTTAAAAACAGGAAGAAACGACATTACGGCACAGACAGTCTCTTCCTGGCTTCGCTGGGTGATTCGCTCAGCATATGTCGATCTCTCCCCTCAGGGAGCGAAGAGCCTAAAGATTCGGGCGCACGAAGTACGGGCCATGGCCACGAGCGTAGCCTTCGACAGGAACTGCGCTGTCAAGGACATCGTGGCTGCGGTGGGCTGGCGATCAGAATCTACTTTCGCCCGCTTCTATCTACGGGATCTGGCAGGGCAGCGAGACAACCTCGCCTTGGTGGGGGACGTCACGGCGGCACAACACTCCCTCCCGGCGCCACAGGCGCCGTAGGTATGCACCTATTAGGGAGGGCAGAGTGTCGGAAGAGAGGAGGGGGCCATGAGCCTAGAGAAAACCATCTGGGGGTGCGGCACCCTCCTCCTGTTCGGCATTCTCCTGGTAGTCATGTCATCGGTAATGTTTTTGAAGAAACAAATTCATTTTTCTTTAAAAGGTATTTTTTCGAAAAATACTTACCGATGACATGACTCGAAGGACCCTCCCACCTGCCCCGCTTGCCGCTGGTGAGCCTAATTTCGTGACTGGAGTTCACAGGTGAATAGGGCTGGTGGGTAGGAGCGGGAGACAACTCTCGGTCCCTCTGGGGGTTCCCCGAGTGCCTCCCGGGTTGTGTTTACACAACGGGTTCTTAGGCTAGAATTGAGCAAGGAGTGGACACTCCTGGTAGTCATGTCATCGGTAAGTATTTTTCGAAAAAATACCTTTTAAAGAAAAATGAATTTTTCCTCAGCAGTTAAGGGGTTAAAGTGATGATTTTGACTGTTTTTGTGAAGAAGACTGTGTGTGTGTGTGTAGTCCTTTACATGAGGATATTTATATAATCATGGGTGACAGTCTTAAGTCCTGGAGGCTGATTCAGCTTTTTCAAAATCCCAGAAAGCTGAATTACAGCCTTTTGGTTCAGACAGAACAGCCCTTCGGCCAGCCTGCTCCATCTGCAAGAGGCGTACATTCTCATCAGCCCCTGCGTGCACAGGTCTGTACTGGTGCGTCTCGCAGTACTGTACTGGTGCGTCTTGCAGTACTGTACTGGTGCGTCTCGCAGTACTGTACAGTTGCGTCTCGCACTGTACTGGTGCGTCTCGCAGTACTGTACTGGTGTGTCTCGCAGTACTGTACTGGTGCGTCTCGCAGTACTGTACTGGTGCGTCTCGCACTGTACTGGTGCATCTCGCAGTACTGTACTGGTGCGTCTCGCAGGGGCTCATGAGAATTGATGTCTCTTGCCGGCCATGGATTTCAGTCATTTCAGTTGTTCGCACCGTCGCCAGTATATAGAACACTGTATACTCTTTGCAGTTGGCAAGAGAGGCCGTGCAGGTGAAATCAGCCACTCCACACATGGTCATCAGCAACCAGATCATCACCAATGTGAGTTGCTTTTGTGTGTTCCCTGGTTATGCTGTGTACTTTGACCAATGTGACTGGACTTTGACCAATGTGAGTTGCTCTGTGTGTTCCCTGGTTATGCTCTGGACTTTGATTTAACCCATTCAGGGCCAGTGGATGCAGACTGTGTGTCTGATTCTTCTGAAGTCTTTCAGGGATGCAGCTAGGCGTTGGACATCGGTCATAGTCCAATTGCAGGGCTAAAATGTCCGATTGACCCTTTTAGCCTCAAGGTCCCATTTCTTTAAATTTTGGAGGTGTTGCCTAACGACTATGTATCAGTTGCGAGAGATGGATTGACCATGATAATTCAAAGGTAGTGCCAGGTTAGCTTGGCGGCTAAAGGTGCCCAGCTAATCTGGCACTACCCTTGAATTATCATGGTCATCCATCTCCTGCTATAGGGACTCGGGGCTAAGTGGGTTAATGTTGGTGCCAGTTGGTCCAATGTCCTATTATAGTTGCCTCGAAGCTGCCTACGTCCGATCACTTTTCTTTTGTCTTGGACTTCATATTTTACGTAGCACATTAGTAGTCTAACGTCTGCATTGCACGCAGTGACTGCTCACGAAACACATCTTGTGTGTACCTGCAGTGACCACTCACGAAACACATCTTATGTGTACCTGCCATACTGATGGGCAACACAAATGTGACATCATTCGCGTCATCAGAAACGCTGAAATGTTTCCGATTACTCAAATGATGTCACATTTCTTTTGCTTGTTGGAATTAAATGTTTATATGGCGGACGATGTGTCCTATTCATGTTGGCAAACTCAGGACATCTGACCCATCTGCGGAAAAGTCTTGTTGCATCCCTGGTCTTGTGAATTTGAGCCAAAAAGCTTCAGCTGTCCACAGAACATCGATACATGGTGTCAGCAAGCGGTGTAAATCCTTATGAGCCCCCTGCAGTTGCGGAGGCCCATGAAGATCTATGTCTCTTGCAGTTGGATTGGGTTCACTTTTGTTCAGCAGTAAGGGGGTTAATTTATTTCAAAAACATAGTACAAAAGCGTTTATGCATTTTGATTCTTAACCCTTTTATCCCCAAGGTCCAATTTCTCAAATTTTGGAGGTGTTACCTATCAACTATGTACCAGCTGCAGGGGATGGATTGACCATAATTCAAGGGTAGTGCCAGATTAGCTTGGCGCCTGAAGGCGCCAAGCTAATCTGGCACCACCCTTGAATATTATCATGGTCAAGCCATCTCCTGCTGTAGGTACTCGGGGCTAAATGTTAATGCATGCACATTGTAAAGAAAGATAACACATCCTATAGAAATGTCATTGTCAGCAAAACACATACTCCCCATGAGCTCATGCAGTGGCCGAGGCAAAAGTTCTGTTCGTCTTACAGGTGTGTGTAGTGTAGAGGATGACCATTTATCTTTTATTTGATTTTTGCAGGTATTCCCAGGTCATCAGTTGTCCATTGTACTCTGTCACTACACAGGCAAAGAAAAAAAGGTGAGATTTAATTTAAAGGTGAGATTTAATTTTGTTATACACATCCACATACACACAAATATGCAAGCTAATTGTTGTTGTTGGTGGTGGTGGTGGTGTGTTTCTGTGTTAAACATTCCCATGGTCGTCAAGCAGGGTGGGAGGATTGCACGTATGGCTGTGTGGCCGTGTAGATGGCCACACTCCCACCTCAGATGATTTTAGGTTGCTACGGGAATCATTGTGACAAAAGCTGACAGCCAAAGGGTTCACACCTTGACTGCTACCAATAGTAACATTCAGCAGTTGCACGTCGTTTCCACAGACTGACGGTAACATTCGGCAGTTGCAGGTCGTTTCCAGACTGATGGTAACATTCGGCAGTTGCACGTCATTTCCAGACTGACGGTAACATTCGGCAGTTGCATGTCGTTTCCACAGACTGACGGTAACATTCGGCAGTTGCGCGTCGTTTCCACAGACTGACGGTAACATTCGGCAGTTGCACGTCGTTTCCAGACTGACGGTAACATTCGACAGTTGCACGTCGTTTCCACAGACTGACGGTAACATTCGGCAGTTGCACATCGTTTCCACAGACTGACGGTAACATTTGACAGTTGCGCGTCGTTTCCAGATTGACGGTAACATTCGGCAGTTGCGCATCGTTTCCACAGACTGACGGTAACATTCGGCAGTTGCGCATCGTTTCCACAGACTGACGGTAACATTCGGCAGTTGCACGTCGTTTCCACAGACTGACGGTAACATTCAACAGTTGCGTGTCATTTCCACAGACTGACGGTAACATTCGACAGTTGCGTGTCGTTTCCACAAACTGACGGTAACATTCGACAATTGCACGTCGTTTCCACAGAGGAGTATTGTCAGTAGCAATCAAGGGGTTAAAGGTGCAATCCTCAATATTTTTGGGTGCACAAATTGTCGCCAGCTTTTGTCAGTGGTGCAGGTTAGTGTGCGAAACACTGTATATGTCGGTCCTGGTTGATGGGGTTGTCACCCATGCCATGCTTGTGTTTCAGGTCTGCTTCAAGCTTGTGTGAGCTTGTTTAACCCCCTTACTGCTGGAAGATGTCAACACCACCCAACTGCAAGAGGCAAAGAACTTCATGAGCCCCTGTGGATGCAGGGGCTCATGATGTTCTTTGCCTCTTGCTGGCCCTGTTTATATCTGTGTTCCTTGGACTGAGAGGAATATGAGAAGAATACAGAGGTGCCTACCTTACGCGCTAGCTCGTAATTTTACGCATTTTCGGCTCAATTTACGGGAATACGACCAGTCCCTCTAAAATACGCAATTTACGTGAGGGGGGGGGGGGGGGGGGGGGGTGGCTAATTGTGGACTGAAGATCGGCCGTTAGGCTCCCAGCCTCTGGAACCAGAGACTGTCACTAAACTTTGCACGTGTAGTCCGCTACACACTGACTAGCCAAGGCAGCAAAAATACTCGCACACAGCGCGCCAAGCGTGCACTGCAACACTGAACTCTGACTCGCGGGTAGTAACTAGCGATAGCAGGGGGCTCCACTGCTACAAATGCATGCAACGTGTGCAGAAAGGACTTTTTGTTGCTCACAGTGGTGCGTATAAAAGTATGATATTCAAAGACATTTGGAGTCCGCTGGGCACAAGACCAAGGCAGTAGTACATCCCCAAAAAGCACTTTTTTGTTAACCCTTTCGGCCCGGCAAACCGCTGTACTGGTTGGCGGTCTTCCCGGAAAACCGCTAGAGCGGTGTCGGGTGTTTTATATCGCGCACCCGGTGATAGGCGAGCCTCGCCGCGCGTGTGGTGACCTCCCCCTTCACCCGGCACTGATGCATCATGTTTTATTATTACACTACAGGGTCCTGACAGTGCGTGCGTACTTTTGTACGTGGTACACGGTCAGCTTTGCGGCGCTAGCATGCGTATTACGGTCGAAATGGCGAGTGAATGTGTAGATATTCGGAGTGATAAAATTTTGTATTTGGAGACATGGTTTCAAAAGCAGATCTTTAATATATTGGGACTCGTGTGTCCACCTACCGCGTGGCAGCATAACCACGTGTTGGCAGTGTCAGCTGGAGCGATCGACGGTTGAGGCACTGACAACGGCAATGATGTACAGCTTGATTCTGAAGCTGAATTTGGAGGTTCTAATTGATATTCCGTTCCTCTGATGCTACACCTTGGTGCACATGCAGGTGACTCTGGACACCGACTGACACACATTGGTCACACGTGTAGTACGTGCATCGTCTTTACAACACTGGTACTTCCATCCTATCGTGTATGAGACACACCATCGTTCAATGCCGCTTATTACATGTTGTCTAGACTGTGGATATACCGTACAGTGGAAGGTGTAAACATTGACATCTGGTGACCAGGTATGAAGGAGCCATACAGTGTATCGGCACACTGGAAATGCATGGACACTAACGTGTCGCAGTAACTGATGCCCTATTTACTAACAGCGACCTGTCATGCACGAAAGACATGTTTGGCTCACGTGTGAAGCAAACGTGAGTCTATGTTCTGAGCCAGCGGTCGTCTGTCCGCCGTCGTGCGTGGTAATACAATACAATACAATACAACTTTATTGTCTGTTCGAGTCCAGGCACGACAGAAATTTGCCTTTAACGTTAAACTTTAACGTTGGCATTTTCTCGGAGACTATTGAAGCTACGGTCTTCAAACTTGGCCCAAGGATACTTTGTGGCAAGACCTTTCTAAACATGTCAATTTTAGTGACAGTTTCTCACAAAGGTCAAGGTCACAGGGGATCAGGAAATATATCAAAAATAGCTATTTGGGGACATAATTTCCTTTTCCTCAAATACTAATTCACAACTTCTAACCCAAACTTGGTACAAAGATACCTGATGAAAAGACCTTTATATGCACACTAATTTCGTTGATTCCTCGGAAAAGGCAAGGGTCACAAGAGCTCAAGAAATATGTCCCAAATTACCATATTTTTACCTTAAAAAAAGTTTTTTTTCGCAAATACTATTCACAACTTCAAACCCAAGCTTGCTACAGCAATACCTGATATTGTGTGAATAAAATAGCTAATACAGTAATAGTGTGGATAAATGTCTTTATTTTTAATTTGTTTGCTGTGGTGTATTTTTTTCGTTGCGTGTTGCGCTGAAATGATTACACAAAATACACATTTTTAAGCAGCCCATTACACAAAATGGTCTAAGAGGGGTAGGCACCTCTGAGAATATGAGAGGAATATGAGACTTTCAAAGACATCATTTGCATCTGCTGGCAGTGATGGGGGTTAAACTGTTCTTGAAAATATGAATTGAAATGTCAGGATCTTCCGTCTTGGAGGCTGATTCAGCTTTTTTCAGAACAGTCCTTCAGCCAGCTTTTTCCATTCGCAAGAGGCGTGACTTCTCATGAGCCCCTGCATCGGCAGTCACAGTTACATCCTGCATCCGCAGGGGCTCGAAAGAATTGATGTCTCTTGCTGGCCATGGACCATGGGATGCAACTAGGTGTCGGACATCGGTCATAGTCCGATAGCAGGAGTAAAATGTCTGATTAATGTAGGTGCCAGTAGGCCAAATGCCCTATCGTAACTGCCTCCAAGCTGCCTGTATCCGATCACTTTTCTGTTGTCTTGGACTTCATATTTTACGTAGCATATTAGCAGTCTACGTCTGCATTGCACGCAGTGACCACTTACGAAACACTCTCTTACTTATGTGTACCTACTATACTGACGAGCAAAAGAAATGCGACACCATTCAAGTCATTGGAACACTGACGTGTTTCCGATGACTTAAATGATGCCACATTTCTTTTGCTTGTCATCAGAAAAGTCCCATTTCTTTTGCTTGTCAGTATTAAATTTTTGATGGCACACATTATGTCCTATTCTTGTTAGCAATTCCTGGACATTTGACTCATCTGTGAAAATGTCTGGTTGCATCACTGGGGCATGGTTAGTCTGTGGGCCATTTTCAGGCATTTAAATTATTACCCATGCAGTCATGACCAAACTCATAAGTGACGTTTAGACTTTGCACCAGGCCCCCCTGTCAGCCCAGAAGCTGGAGCATAACCATGTGTTGGAGCATTCCCTGCACCAGCTTCTGCACCAAGTGCACCATCGCAATGTCAGTGCCGACCCTCCGCATCCTGTCAATGCCACCCTCGGCATGAGCAAGCGACGCAGGCTGGCGGGGCCCGACTGTCTCACACGCCAAGAGCTGGTGGACATGACAGAAAGGTAGTGTGCCCAGCGTTATGTTATATTGCTCGTCGTTGGTAACAATGATTTCCCATACTCTGTGCTTGACACTTAGTGTATACACTTCACAGAGCCATGCAATCTGCAGGCTATCCGTGAACCCTCATCATACTGAGGCTAAAAGCTTCAAATATGTACACTGCCACATGCAAGCTACATTATACTACTGACAGATAAGAATGTAGACCAATGGCTTTAGTTCAAGGGTGGTGCCAGAATAGCTTGGCGCCTAGAGGCGCCAAGCTATTCTGGCACTACCCTTGAACTTTGTTTTCTCAAAACACATTACCGATGGTATTACACTTAGGAAATGGCTCTTAGCTGGCCTAATTTTAGCCAAATTTTGGTTGTGTCCGTATAAGGGGGTGTTGGCAGGAGTGGGGCGCCATAGACCATGCCAAACCCGAATAGCCTCCCCTTACTCACATCCGGTACAAGATTACCCAGCATACCCCAGTTTTAGTTCTTAGCTGGCAGAAGTAGGTTGTGTCTGTTCGAGCTCCGCTTTGGTTCTTGGCCGGTCGTTTTCGACTTTGACTGTTCGTTCGTTGGGACTTGAACTGTGGAGATGGTGGCGTGACTGGGGGTAGTAGTGCTCACGCTGTGCCGCCTCGTCGACCTGTGTGTTCTACGGGCCTACGGCTTGTACCATGGAGACTGTGACTGGCGGCTTCCGGACGCTGCTTCGGCCTGCGCTCCGAACCGGTCGGGCTGTGTGGCGTGCTGTTACGATATGGTGATACGTGGGTTTGCTCCTTTTTTCCGCCATGGCCAGGTAATATCTCGGTGAATGCCCTCGACCGGCGCCCTTGGGTGGGAAGGAGCGCCGAGCGTCGGCACGCGCTGTACACTCGTTTGATTCGACTACATATTCAATTATGTCCGATTCGCCAGCGCGCGCGCGTTGTTATTGCGTGACCTTAGAGGCCACGCTCGCTCTTTCATCTTGTACCCTCTTGTTGCAGTAACTAGGTTCGGATCTGCACGATGTGTGGCGACTTTCAGGGCCCCTCGGACGAGCATGCGGAGGGCCTTCCCTGAGCAGGAGGCGAGTCGACCCGCACTGGTGAGGTGTCCGCCTCATGACTGGAAGAGAGATGGTTAACGCTGGGGGGCTTACCTCCATTTGCGTCCTACTCTATCAGAGGTCGGCCGACAGTGATGTCCAAGCTAACAAGGAGGGACCCACGTCAGGAACAGGGACTTCGTTGTCCCGCACAGAGATAGGGACTTCGTTGTCCCGCAGAGAACGTTCGACGTCTCAAGTCAGAAACAGGGACTTCGTTGTCCCGCACAGAGATAGGGACTTCGTTGTCCTGCAGAGAACGTACGACGCCTCAAGTCAGAAACAGGGACTTCGTTGACCCGCACAGAGATAGGGACTTCGTTGTCCCGCAGAGAGCGTACGACGCCTCAAGGCAGGAACAGGGACTTCGTGGTCATGCACAGAGATAGGGACTTCGTTGTCCCGCAAAGAGCGTACGACGCCTCAGGTCAGGAACAGGGGCTTCGTTGTCCCGCACAGAGATAGGGACTTCGTTGTCCCGCAGAGAGCGTACGACGCCTATCCGAGATCGCCGGGCATTGATGTCCGAGTTTACAAGGTGCGACCCAAGTCAGCAGCAGGGACTTCGTTGTCCCGCAGAGAGCGTACGACGCCTATCAGAGACCGCCGGGCATTGATGTCCGAGATGAACAAGGTGGGTCCCAAGTCAGAGGCAGGGACTTCGTTGTCCCGCAGAGAGCGTACGTTGCCTATCAGAGATCGCCGGACACTGATATCAGAGTGTAACAAGGCGAAACCCAAGTCCGAAGCAGGGACTTCGTGGTCCCACAGAGAGCGTACCACGCCTATCAGATCGCCGGGCAGTGACACCTGGCAGGGACAAGCTGGGACCCAAGTCAGAGCAGTGGCTTTGTTTCCCCACAGAGAGCGTACCACGCCTATCGGATACCGGGCAGAGACGCCTGACAGCCACAAGGTCGGACCCAGGGCACAAGCAGTGGCCTTGCTGTCCCACAGAGAGCGTGCGACGCCTATCGGAGATCGTGGCCACGGAAGCAGTGGCTTGGTTGCCACTTCCCTCATACGAAAGTAATAAGTCGTGGCTGATTCTCTGTTTGTCTATTGACAAGGGGTATTTACCTAAATATTACTAAATTGCGTTGCTACCTTAGTGGCTTGGTTGCCCAGACCTGTTTACCATACACATTCGGCATATTGAAGTACACTATTTTGCTTGGGGTACACATACATGTGCACGTTATACACATATACACATTTTGGAGAAACTGACAACTCACTGGCTTGTGAATAATACACATGTGAGTCCAAAGTACACTTTTAGTCAGTTGAAAGTACACTGACTGCACCCAGGGGGTAACCAGGTCGGCAAGTTGTCACTCAGAGAGCGGTCGGCGTCTTTCAGAGCTCGCCTGTCAGAGACGCCCAAGAGTAACAAAGGGGACCCCAATCAGAAGCAGTGCCTTGCTGTCCCACAGAGAGAGTATGTCGTCGGTCAGAGATCGCCGGACAGAGACGCCCAAGTGTTTTAAGGTGGGACCCAAGGTGGTCCCGGACCTGTAAAGCACAAGATACCTTGTTCTGGGCTCTGGTCAGCAGGAGAGGTAGCTGACAACCTCTACTTGCATGGCTAAACCAATGATTCTTCCACCGGCCCGGGACCCGGCCTCAAGAGTGACCCGCTCCACTGTCCTTCCGCAGGCCAGAGTGGACAAACAGCAGGTGGACAGAGCATCAAGGTGGGGCCCATGTCAACGGCAGTGACCTAGGCGCCCTGGCCCAGTAAGCTTGTAGTCACTGACTGCGGAGGGCTGGCGTCGGCTACCGTACCTACGATGCTTCCAGTCCCGGGCCAGACGACAAGTCATAAACGGACATGCAGAAGCGACTGCTCGGCTTCTCAGGCGCTGGACAGTGTCTAGTGTCTGTGAGAGCATGTGGGCGCGGTAGCAAACACGTATGCGTATGTACGTTTATCGTGGTGCGCGACACAGGGGTTAAAAGGTTGCTTTCCCAGCGGTTCGCCAGGCCGCTGGGGCGCGACACCTCTTATCTTTCCAAGGTTAGGTTCCTGGAACCTCTAATCCGATTTCTTTGCCTTGGGCAATAGAGATGAGAAAACAGAGGGGTATTCTGTCTCCCATATTTTAATCTAATTCAATAACTTGATTATCCCTTAAGGGCTATTACAATCAAATTGTGCTCATGCATTAAGCATTGATTAATTTAATTTTTCTTATTATTAGGTTGGGCGCCCTCGCCCGGGCTGCTCACCAGTTTTTTATGGCTTGTGGCGACCGCAAGGGCTACAGGACCACTGCACTTCGCACTGCAGGATCCCGACTCGGTGATGTTGGGCCACGCCTCGCGCCGACCATGCAGACGAGAGCCGCTCTAGATGCAGTGCAGAAGAGACAACCTCACGATGGGATCCGGGTTCCGGCGTTCGCTCATGATCTTCAGTTCCCCTTCGGAAGCAGGGACTCGCCTCACAGAAGCCAGGGGTACGAGAGGAACAGGAGACGCCGTCCCAGTTCCATGGCTCGCTACGCAAGGGAAAGACGGGCTCTCAGAGTTTTCGCCACCGTTCGGGGGAGCGGCCCCCTGAGACTACGTTGTTCCTTCCAAGTGCGGGGTCCGCCTTCGTTGGATCGCCGCCGGCCGGAGTTCCCTGGACTTCGGAGGGGTTGGACATCCCTTCGCCTGCGGGCGGAACATACAATTCCCGCTGGACGCCAGAGGACGTCATTCGCCGTGGCTGGACGAGGTTAGCTTCTCTACGTCGCTACGCTCGCAGTTCCGAGAGGTCTTGCGTTCGCCGTCTACTGCGAAGATTTACAGGAGAGTCTACTCGGGCCGGGGACTACGCAGGTCCCCTCATCGCGTCCAAGCATTCAAGTCCCTGCCCCTTCTGGTCGGCTTCTGTCTCCGCTTCAGGGCGCCGGGGGAGGCGCTGGTGGCTTCAGCTGGATCCTACTTCTTCCGCTGCCAACGGTTGCTGCGTCCGTCCTGATCGATTACGCGTGGCTGAGTGGAGAGTCGGCCACGCAGGGCACCGCGCAGTGGAGAACTTCTTGGCCCCCTGGGCAGACCGACAAGGAGGCTTTCAAGGCCTGTCACTCAGCTGATTCACGCTGCGGGCGCCGCCGGATGTAGCAGCCTTCTTAAAACACTGTGGACCGTCAGACAGGATTGGCAGGGACCACTCTTCCGCGGAGGCGCGGTTCGTCCGATGCACCGGATTGGGCGACTTACATCCGAGAGACGGAGGCGGCGACGGGACGCCAACGGCACACTCCTGTAAACGTCAGGGACAGCATACTCCAGGCGCGCGAGGGATAGAGGTCAGCGCGGGTGGAGGACTGGTCCGACAGACTTCACTGCGGACGCCGTCTTCATCGGGGGTATGCACACAGTTCAGATTAGCTCCGCCTGAGATGACTTGCGGCTAGTCGCTTCATTTCCCCGACGGGGTGCTACTCTTCGCTTGGGCCTGGCCGTAGTCAGCGGTGACCAGGCACGCTTGTCGCCTCCTTAGACGACAGCTTCGGGACCTAGCGGAAGTGTTCGCTTCCCTGGGTGGCGGCGACTTGGAGTTCCGGCAGGCTGCAGCGCCGGACCGGAGCGGATGGACTTACCCTCGGTAGCGCCTTCAGGAAGTTACCCATTCGGCGCTGTGGATCCTGCGGCGGGGGGCGCAAGTACAGGGAGTTAGACGGGACAACTTGGCAGGAATTAGTTCCTGAGAGGTCGTTGCGCTCGGGCCTGTGGCAGTAGGGTCGACGCAGCTCTTACACTAGACGGTAGATTGGAGCACGATCTTCGTCCTTCGACTCGACACAAGTGCCTCGTCATCTCGGCAGATACCAGACAAAGACCTGAGAGCAGCGGTGCGTCTCCAGGACCTGGGACAACTCGAGTTTCGAAGTCGTAACCAGTTGGCAAGCCGGGCGGTAGGCTGGGATCATGCCCACTTCGCCATCGACTAGAGGGCCGACGCTACGGGACAGGTACTACGTGTTTTCTTCGCCGGGATTCCGTCGAGGATGGAGTGCGTGGTCGTCCTGTTCGAGTGGGACTCCCAGTAGACGGAAGCAGGGCAGTGTAGGAGGGACTCTCAGTCCCTCCTTCAGCTCTCTTCGGACGGATGACTTACTAGGGGATCACCGTTCAACCTGACACCTCCTCTGCTTGGAGAAGGAGGGCGTAATTGGGAGAGGCTAGTGCGCTGGAGGCCTGCCGCGCGGGGAGGCGTCGCTGTGGCCAGATCTTCCAGCTCCACTGCTCGCCATCGAGATTGAATGCCGAATTATACGCTTGGTTGTCCGCCATTACTTGTGTTGCTGGTTGGTGGATGTAGGTGCGCACCCGGAGATTGGGCAGCAAGCCCTCTTCCACAGAGGCTTCCTACGGCGACCATGGGTGCTACCGAGACAACCCGCAGACCCTCAACCAGTCGAGTTGCGAGGGTAGATGACGAGCGCTGTGTGACGGGAAGGACAACCTTCTTCCTTCCGAACTGGACGAAGCCCCAGCTGGCAGGGTGCTTCCTCGGGGTTTTTTCATCTCCTCAGGACGGCCCCCTTTCACCGTTCAGGACTATCTCACCATGATCGCCGACTCCTACAGGCGATTTCGCTCATCAGACCCGGGTAGCTGCAAAACCTCACTTTCAGAGGCTCCCTTCGCTTGGAATGCCCCGCTGTGCTGCGCAGGGACCAAGTTCTACCTTGGGGGTTTACGGGATCTCAACCTCGTCTGTTGGAACCCGGCACATGACACGCCTGACGGATGTTTCAAGGAGGAGAGCTTCAGGGCAGTCCTTGACTCAACCTCCAGGCTCAGTACTATACACGCTGTCCACACACCCGGGTGGCTGGCAGTGCCAGTCGACCGGTTCATGCTACAGCTACCTGACACATCTGCCTGGACGAGACGCGGCCTACATGACGGCGACAGTTGTTTCGCCCTGCGCGTGTTGGGTGCCACAAAAGAAGCCGGGAGAACAGACTTCAAAACCCGGTGACAGCCTTACCTCTTCCAGGGTCAGTATCCGTACGCGCTGTCGTCACACACACACAGATGGCGGGCTGTTACGGACGGAAGGCGCCGTGCAACTACTACGGTACCAGCCTTCAGGGCCACGTCGTGGTCGCCTTGGCTGCCCTACAGTCTATGTCTGTCTGCCCGTACGAGTGTCAGATTCCACTCAGTAGCCCAGACAATAGGAACCGGTGAGAGTCTTCCGTGTGTACCTGCGCCGGACCAAGCTGGCGCAGGGGGACGCACACACCTGTTTTCTCCCTCTGTCCACAGGTAGACGTGGTATCTCAGCCCAGACCTGCTCCTCCTGGTTCCGGGGAGTTATCCGCCCGGCCTTCCAGGACGTTGACCTGTTGATGCCACATGTTGCACATCGCGGCGCACGAGGTCAGAGCCATGGCCGCAAGTTCCGCTGCGACAGCACCGGTGCAGTCAAAGTCTTGTGGCGGCTATGAGTTGGCGAGCGGAGTCCACTTTCGCCCGCTGCTACCTGAGGGACCTCTCCTCCCAGCGACAGATCCTCTCGCTGGTGGGAGACACCGCAGCAGCGCAACACTCCCTCCCGGCGCCCTAGGCGCCGCAGGTATCTTAGCTAAAATTATCGGGAGTGTGCTGCAGGAGGGCGAGTTTGTGGGCAATGTGGTTGGCAGTAGGGGCGCTATAGCGGCACCCACCTCCTCTTTGTGATTCTTCCTAAGTGTAATACCATCGGTAATGTGTTTTGAGAAAACAAATGAATTTTTCAATTAAAATGCATTTTTTTGAAAAATACTTACCGATGGTATTACTCGAAGGTCCCTCCCTCCGGCCCCGCTTGCCGCAGTTCGCTAAGAACTAAACTGGGGTATGCTGGGTAATCTTGTACCGGATGTGAGTAAGGGGAGGCTATTCGGGTTTGGCATGGTCTATGGCGCCCCACTCCTGCCAACACCCCCTTATACGGACACAACCAAAATTTGGCTAAAATTAGGCCAGCTAAGAGCCATTTCCTAAGTGTAATACCATCGGTAAGTATTTTTCAAAAAAATGCATTTTAATTGAAAAATTCATATTTTAGCCAAACTTATTTCACACACTGGTGTATTCCGAATGATAAGGGTTAATGGAATATTCTCCAAACTTGGCGGACGAATTGTGACAGGGACTAAAAAAAATGGAAGGCAATCCGTCCCCGGGACCGACAAATCTTGAGAAAAATTGAACTTATCCCTGCCACGTTTCAAGTTTGCGAAGGACTATAGAGATGATGGATTTTGTTACATGCTGTCCGTCCCCATGAGGGACAATTTTAAATCCTGGTGTAAAGCCTGAATCTCGTCAGGCAAACAATTGACTGATGCAACAAGAGGCGAAAGAAATTGCAGGCACTTATCAGGGCTCTCAGAGGCCACACTTTTGATGTGCACTAAACACAGATTGTGTAAGCACATGATGTTGATCAGCAAGCTATAGAGTAGTGCTGGATGAGTCAGCAAACTATAGAGTAGTGCTGGATGAGTCAGCAAGCTATGGAGTAGTGCTGGATGAGTCAGCAAGCTATGGAGTAGTGCTGGATGAGTCAGCAAGCTATGGAGTAGTGCTGGATGAGTCAGCAAGCTATGGAGTAGTGCTGGATGAGTCAGCAAGCTATGGAGTAGTGCTGGATGAGTCAGCAAGCTGTGGAGTAGTGCTGGATGAGTCAGCAAGCTATGGAGTAGTGCTGGATGAGGCAGATTTTGTTAACTCATTTAACCCAAGGCTGCCTTTGCCTTTGCAAAGTTTTGGAGGTGTCACCTTGTATCTATGTACCAGCTGCAGGAGATGGATCGACCATGATAATTCAAGAGTAGTGCTAGATTAGCTTGGTGCCATCAGGTGCCAGGCTAGTCTGCCACTATCTTGAATTATCATGGTCGATCCATCTGCTGTAGATCGTCGGGGTTGAATGGGTTAAGGATTACAAGAGCAACACACATTGTGGAAATATGCATGCTGTCAGATGTATCTACTTTTCACATTGCTCTTTGCATTGCATTTGCAGCAAGTTTCCACTGGCCAAGATCTCAGCACACACACTCTGACACAAGCGAAGCACAGTCTTTTTGCAACCAGAAAAAGGAAGCCTTTGAGCGTGACACCGCTTTTTGAGTCAGGTGTTAAATCAAACTGTTTCTTTTCTTTTCAGTGAGTCCCTGCTGTCCCAGATTATCAAACAGACCAAGCACGGCGTCCTGCGCATTCGTTCGATGCACGTGATTGACAACATGGCTATCAACATTCAGGACCCTCAGATCACGTCTCACTGGGGATGTCTCAACAGCCCGCTGGAATCCTCCGTCAGAATCTTCATCACGTCTGCTGGCTATGAAAGCGTCAGGTGAATCATCTCAAACAATTGTTGACGTAATCCACACCAAGAAAGTGACTGTTAAGCGTGTTAACCAATACCATCTCGAGGCTGATTTGGCAACATTTGTTTATTGTTCTGCGAAGGCCACTTTACAGATCGACCATTTTAGTTCAAGGGTGATGCCTGAATAGCTTGGCGCCTGAGGCGCCAAGCTATTCAGGCACCGCCCTTGAACTGTCGTAGTCAAATTAATTTCATGCAGTAGTGTATCAGGATGGAAAGGGTTAAATGCAAGAAAGAAAGAAACATGCTTGGTCAGGCCCTGTACAGCACGATGTATTAAGACATTTAGCCCCGAATCCCTAGAGAAAGGAGATGGCTTGACCATGATAATTCAAGGGTAGTGCCAGATTAGTTTGGCGTCTGAAGGCGCCAAACTAATCTGGCACTACCCTTGAATTATCATGTTCAATCCCCCTCCTGCAACTGGTACATAGTCATTCAGTAACACTTCCAAAATTGGGAAAAGCACCCGTGGGGCTGAAAGCGTTGAACTGAGTTGTACCTGCACTTTCTAAGCATGTTTCTGTCTTGCATGGGACTTTCCTGGCAGTTGTGCATGTAACCTGTCTGATTTCCCACCTAGTCAAGATAGAAAGGGAGCTAACCTCTTGCAGAAAGATTTAGCATACTTCATTGTAGTGTCGTAAATTTCACCGTAATAGGTCATTTAAACATATTGAGCCCCAAAATGCTCATGCTGAATTTCAGTGTTTAATGACACGTTATCACGACTGAGTAGTAACTCACATTGTCTTATGTCAGTTATGCCTGAACATGTATTTGACACCGCCATGAGATGGCCTTAGTTGCCTGCTCGGCGTTAAACCCAAATAACTAACTAGCTGTATTTGACAATTAAACACTTTCTGGCTCTCATGCGATAGCAAATCGAGTATTTACTGGGCCATTCGTCGTCTGTCAGGCGTCCAGCATCCATCTGTCGACTGTGGTAAACATAAATGGTGGCATTTGTTTCTGCTTCTCTGAATTGTCGTTTGCATCATTTAAATACCTGTATGTGCTTTGAATGTTTATCCCAATGTTTCTCCATGTGTTCTTAAGTACGGTGTCCAGGACCTCCTTTGTGCTGGTGATTGGGGTGGATTCCATCCGAGTGGTGATGAAAGATGGACGAACGTGCTTGCTTTCCTTCGAGGACAAAGAACTGCAGGATCTTCTGGCTTGGCAGGTGAGATAAAACTTGTAAATGAATGTGTATGTCACGCTTGGTATAATTTATCATTAACCCCTTGTGTACACAGCCACTGGTACTGTAAACAGCATAGTTGTCTGTGTGCACAGACACCGGTACTGTAAACAGCACAGTTGTCTGTGTGCACAGCCACCGGTACTGTAAACAGCACAGTTGGTCTGTGTGCACAGCCACCGGTACTGTAAACAGCACAGTTGTCTGTGTGCACAGCCACCTATACTGTAAACAGCACAGTTGGTCTGTGTGCACAGCCACCGGTACTGTAAACAGCACAGTTGGTCTGTGTGCACAGCCACCGGTACTGTAAACAGCACAGTTGGTCTGTGTGCACAGCCATCGGTACTGTAAACAGCACAGTTGTCTGTGTGCACAGCCATCGGTACTGTAAACAGCACAGTTGGTCTGTGTGCACAGCCACCGGTACTGTAAACAGCACAGTTGGTCTGTGTGCACAGCCACCGGTACTGTAAACAGCACAGTTTTCTGTGTGCACAGCCATCGGTACTGTAAACAGCACAGTTGTCTGTGTGCACAGCCATCGGTACTGTAAACAGCATAGTTGTCTGTGTGCACAAGGGGTTTATGTACCATCGTATCATTAACCCTCAAACCGCTGAGAAATATTGAACACCACCCAACTGCAAGAGGTGTAGATCATGAGCCCCCCGCAGTTGCACTAGCTTACCGCAGTTGCACTAACTTACCACAGTTGCCCTAAGTTACCACAGTCGCCCTAACTTACTGCAGTTGCGGGGGCTCATGAGGATCTACGCCTGTTGATGACACCACATTGCCACAAACACGCCGCGCCGCATCATATACCTTGTCCTCTCTCTCAGGGTCACCAGATACGCTCTATCCCTTCTTGTTTGGCTGGCTCCAAACTGATCAGATCAACTCATGCTCTGCTCTAATATCATCTACTACTACAAGTGAGCTATCACAGGCAATCTCGCTCAAGAGATGGGGAGCGTCACATAACATGTGCCTTTTCTTTTTTGTGGTCTGGCGATTTGGTGCCATATCAAAGGGTAAAGGGATCCAGTTGTTTGACTCCCAGATCACCTTGGTGCCAGGGTACTTAACTTAAAACTGGAATTAACAAACATTTGCCTGTTTGTGCAGCATTGAGCGATTTCCTTTAGTATGTATAGAAGGAACTCCTCCTGCTTGCAGAGTTGACACTACTCTTGAACTGCAATGGTTGACCCACCATCTCCAGCTGCAGTCTGGCATTGCTGTGGTGTGATGTGTATCATTGCTGTGTTGTGATGTGTGTCTCCGAGTGCTCAGCATGCTGCCCTGGAACTACTGAACTGGAACTGCAAATGCTTCTCGGGCCATCGTGGGCTGCAGCGGGCCTGCGCACAGGTGAGGACCCACTGCAGCCCACTTTGGCCCGAGGACCATTTGCTTACTGGAGAACTGCTGTGTTTAGACATCGCTATGGTATGTGTTTCAGATTGCACAGCACCACACGTCAGTGGTTCAACAGATCGCACGCTACCAGGGCTGGCAGATCCTGTCCGCAAACAACTCTATTGGCAGCGGAGACATGGAGTCATTTGCCACCGCTTCCGCCATCACCATCGCCTCTCCGCGCGGAGACAAGTATGTGCAGTTTTATTTGTAACCCGTTGGTTGCGGGTAGCGGTTTTAGTCATGATGATTCCTACAGGAATCATCACAACTAAAACCGCTACCGATCAAAGGGCTAAGCCCTTCAGTACAGCGACGTGCAGGAATCATCACAACTAAAACCAATACCGACACCCAAAGGGCTATGCCCTTCAGTACAGCAACATGTGCAGGAATCATCGCGACTAAAACAGCTACCCACACCCAAAGGGCTAACCCCTTCAGTACGGCGATGTGCAGGAATCATCGCGACTAAAACAGCTACCCAAACCCAAAGGGCTAAGCCCATCAGTACAGCGACAACATGTGCAACCCATGTATTTGTAACCCATGCATGCTTGATATGGGAAGATATGGCTCGACCATGGTAGTCCAAGGGTAGTGCCGGGTTAGCTACTCTGGCAAGACCGTTTAACTATCATGGTCGATCTATCTCCTGAACTATGTTAATCTTCAGAGAGCAACTCGGACAACTGAATTTCACCCTTAGGGTTCAGAGCATTAACCCTTTGCGTGTCAGTAGTGGTTTTAGTCACAATGAGTCCTGTGGGAATCATCAGGACTTAAACAGTTACCAACATACAGAGGGGTTAAATATAGTACAGTTTCTTGTAACAAGGCCGTATATAACAAATTCAGTTACAACACTTTTTCCGGCTACACTTTATATGTCCATTACTTTACGCGATGCTAACTTCAAATATAACAACAAACATTTGTGGTTCCCTTCACACTTTGTATATATCTGAAGTTTATTGTATGTGTCATGATTCTGTGTCTCACGGTCTAATGTCTTCCTTTCAGGATCATTTCATTCCGCAGTGGACCAACCAGCGGCCAGCAGCTCAAAGTCAAGATCCTCGATCCCTCGGCCGACAGTCACCCATCTCCTGCTGTCACAGATCGCAGCTGGTTCGAGCACGGTGGCTCCTTCAAGGAGGTGAATTTGGAGAAACTGGAGGGCAGAAATCTTGCCAGCAAAATCGACATGCTCATGGCACATCTTTCAACTACATGAGATCTTTGTCAGCAGCGTTTGTGCATTCTGACACTTGAAGCAGTATGTGTGGGCCATGGAAGTACTCTAGCTTAAGGGTTGTGCCTGATCAACAGGGTGCCTTTGATGCCAAGCTGATCAGCAGTATCTGTGACTTATAATAGATGATGGTGCCTTGAGAGGTTGGTTCGAAGCTAATCAGGCACTGAACGTGAGATATCGCAGACTGTCTGTCTCCTGTAGGCATTTTGCAGTATGAGTCGGTGTGTACTGCAAAAACAGTTTGATAATTCATGGGTAGAGCCAGATTAGCTTGGTGCCATCAGTCGGTGTGTACTGCAAAAACAGTTTGATAATTCAAGGGTAGAGCCAGATTAGCTTGGCGCCATCAGTCGGTGTGTACTGCAAAAACAGTTTGTTTGCAAGAGTGTCTCATAATGTCCACAGCAATCCAAATTTCTATTTATATGTTGTTGAAAACACATGTCAATTTACCTTTTGGTTGTCGGTAGCGCTTTTTGTCGTGATGATTCCTGGAATAATCACGGCGACAAGACTTCCTACCAACAGCCAAAGGGTTCATTGGAAAAGTAACGTTCTTCGTCCTACGAGCAGCAATGGAATATGTAGGACAAGCTCCATATAATCGAACCGTTGTCACAAATAGTCCATGTACGTGTATTAACCTCTGTGTGCGTATGTGTGTGGGCGTGTGTGTGTGGGCATGTGTGTGTGAATTTGCATATTTTTGTGCATGATTGTTTGAATGATGCANTTTTTCTTGCACGCGAGTTGTGAACGTTGCAGCGACAGCCTCATACCAAGTGTAACCCTTTGCGTGTCGGTAGCGGTTTTAGTCGCAATGATTCCTGTCGGAATCATTGCGACTAAAACCGCTACCGACCCGCAAAGGGTTAGGTTGATCATTTCTCCTCTGTGTTGTTTCTCACCAGTATACAGTGTACAGTTATGTCAGAAACCCACTTCATTTTGCGACTGATGGAATAAATGGGACAGGTTTCGACATGTCTTTGAGGTTGTGTGTGTGTGAACATACTGATCCTTAAGGTTGAAATCTTATAATTATGGAGGTTGTCCTGTAAAAATTACATTACAAAGCCAAATTATTTTAGTGCAACCTTTGACCTGTCACTGACATCCGTCACTCCGTACCTTGTTGATATGTGTCAGGGATGAATGGGCGTAGCCATGTGCATGTACTTATAACTGCGTTTAACCCCTTTGTGTACCGGTAGCAGTTTTAGTTGCGGTGATTCCTGTAGGAAGGGTCAGGGTGTTATTCCTGTAGGAATCATCACGACTAAAACCACTGACATGCAAAGGGTTAAGTGTTTTTCTGCATATAATTGTGTTTAACCCTTTGCGTGTGGGTAGCGGTTTTAGTCGTGATGATTCCTGTAGGATCGACTAAAACCCCACTACTGACACGCCAAGGGTTGAAGTGTTTTTTCTGCAAACTTCACATGTACAGTAAAGCTTGCTTATCAAAATGGTTGAAACACTCTCTTGGCTACAATACCTTACTTTCCTGTGTCACGCTTCATATGAAAACTCGCTGTCGGTACACACTAGTGTGTATGGAAAGATGGTATGCACACAAGGCGTGAGAAGGCTACCAATAATACCGGTTATTATATAGCCGCTTTCCAATTCAGCCAATCGGCTCAAAGCGCCGCGAACTGAACCCAACATGTACGCTCAAGTGACGCACACACATTCACTCTGAAGACAAACACAGTACAAGACAAACACGGGACATTCACATGGTGCGAGGGTGAGTTCAGCTACCGAGGTTTCGGAAATCTTGATCGCTTTATTTCAAATTTATAAAGGTGGCCTGAAACCAGCACTAGAGTGCAGGCGGAAGAAGAGCCCGAGTACCCGGAGAAAGAACCCACGACGGTCCGCCCGAATTAACGGTGACACTAGAGGAGAAAAGTCCAATGCCGGAACCCGGTATCGAACCGCTCACCTTTAGCATTGGTGGCAGGCGCCTTTACCACTGCGCCATGGACCACCCTTGTCTACTAGTCTGCAGCTGAGCACCTGTGGTCGGATACAACAACAAAAGTTGTACTGAGACAACGCCACAGTTTATCTCTGTGTAAATTATTTCTCTGATAACAAACTTCTGACTTCACCCATATCATACTGCGGCTAAAAGCTTCAAATTTGTACATGGCCATATGCAAGCTACATTATAGTACTTACAGATAAGGATATCTCCTTCCTTCTTCTTCTTGGCTTGACTTAGCGAACGAAGATTCTATAGGGCTTGCCCACATCGTCTGCAGGCATGTTCGTGGCTGCGGAGGCCAATCCGGAACAGGCAGGTTCGACCCCAGTGACTGCAGAGGAAGATCTGGTCAAGGTTCTGAGTTTTGACAACTCTGTTTTTTCTCCTGAGCCGCTTGTCCTTAAGGCTAGCTCTGCGAGAGTCCTCAAAGGAGACGGCTGCCTTGTAAATGGTGGAGCGCCAGGTGTAGCGGTCCGCAGCAAGCGAAGACCACTGGCAGGCACTAAGTGACTTCTTGGGACCGTCTTTGTATCTCTTCTTTGGTGCCCCTCTGTCTCTGTGTCCAGTGGCGAGCTCGCCGAACAGCGTGATCTTGGGTAGGCGATGATCCTCCATCCTGGAGACGTGCCCCGCCCAGTGAAGCTGTGTCCACAGCAGCAAAGCCTCAATGCTCACAGTTTCCGCCTGTTCAAGGACCTCCACGTTGGTGACATAGTCACTCCAGTGAATGCTGAGGATGGTATGCAGGCAGCGCTGGTGAAAGCGTTCGAGGAGTCGTAGTTGGCTGCGGTAGAGGGCCCAGGACTCGGAACCATATAGCAGGGTGGTGACGACAGCTCTGTACACGCAGATCTTGGTGCCTTTTTTCAGCTGTTGATTGTGCCACGCCCGCTTGAATAGTCGCCCGAAAGCACTGTTCGCTTGTGCCACCCCCCACCTGGGTCTGCCCTGGGGGACTTGGGTGGGGTAACTACTTTTTAGTTCCCAGGGTCACCCTGGTCAGCCCCACAGGGTGGGTTTTCTTCTGTATTCTGGGGCATGTGTTTCTGTTTACCCTTGGTCCATTTACCTGTATTTGTCTTTTTATAACTCTCCCAACTGTCTGCACTGCCTGTAGCTCTTGATATTGGATGTGTGTTGCTAAATGGTCTTGGCTTTATTTAGGCCCCATGGCGTAGGTTTATTTAACGTATTGGACCGGCTGGTGACATACATTCAATATTCTGGGTTTTTTTTTTTTTTTTTTTCACAAGCAGTGCAGGCACGTCCTGAGAAAGCCTTGTTGCTGTCGGGACGTTAAGCAATGTACAATCAATCAATTACAATCGCTTGTGCCAGCCTGCTGTCCAGCTCCTTGTCCAGCTTGGCGTCTGACGTGATGATGCAGCCAAGGTAGGTAAACTTGTGTACAGACTTCAGTTCGGACTTGCCAATGGTGATGTGGGGGGCGATGCTCTTCCTTGGGTGCCGGCTGATGAAGGACTTCTGTCTTTTTCAGACTGACCTCGAGTCCAAAGAGCTGGGCAGCATCTGCGAAGCAGGACGTGATGCGCTGCAAGGCTCTCTCTGTGTGTGCAATGAGGGCAGCGTCATCAGCAAAGAGCAGCTCGCGAATCAGTCAGTCTAGGGTTTTGGTGTGGGCCTGCAGTCCTCTGAGGTTGAACAGGCTGCCATCGAGACGATACCTGATGTACACTGCGTCGTCATCGTCGAGGTCAAGAGGCTCTCTGCCTGACACAAAGGGTGGAGGCCCCAGGGGACGAGTTGCGTTGGTGGTGCGGGTAGTGGGGAACTCTTACAGCGCCTCCCCCGGGATCACCCTAGTCTAGTGCCTCGGCCTTTGTGAGGCACCCTCGTGTGTAATCCCTCCGGACTAGCATAGCATCCCTCTATCCCAAGACCGTCCATGCGTGGTCCCTGGCCACATCCTCTCCGATGTGACCCCAAAACTGGGCAGCACTAGCCCCCAGGCTAAACACGGCGGATCTAGAAGAGAGAACCTTGAAAATAAATCATTGTCCTGCTGCCTTGCAGGCCTGGTCGCTTGGCTGCGGAAAGGCTAAAGGAGGAAAACCCTGACATCAAAGCCCCCGTGTCTCCAGGGAAGGTTTTTGAGCCAGAGACTAGGACAAGGACAGTCTGATATAAAACCTACGACCCGAGAACCTCGATGCCACCGACCCAGCTTGCTAGGCCATGGCAGACGAACCAAGGGTTTAAAGGGTGGGGCCAGTACTGCGCACACTGCACTCCACCAAAAAGCTCCACCGCGCAGGCTTTAGGAAATGCCCACGGACCATGACACCGACCTTTCCAAGTCCTGTAGTGATGGGCAAGGGGCAAAACGGCAGGTGAAAGATGTCACTGGAAGCCGCAGTCTCAAACTTGCATGCAGGCGGTTCAGGATATTGGTCGCCTGATGTTGACCTGGGGATGACAACATCACTCGGCACACCCTTAACGACCAAGCAGCCTTCTCTATGGACAGGACTGCTTGCTCCACACGGAGAGGGGCCTAGAAAAGGTGGCCTAACCAAAGCTCGTCCCTTCACAACCCCAGTTGGCTAGCCGCGGTCAACGGGCATCTTCTCCTGCGGTCAGAAAACAAGAAAAAACAACGGATCCACTCTCATGACGACCACGACCGGACTCAACGTAGCATGCTGGAACATCTGAACCATGCTCGACACAGCAGACAGCAGACGCCCTGAACGTCGCTCCGCCCTCATTGCCCATGAATTGCGGAGGTTAAACATCGCCGCGCTCAGCGAAGTACGCCTCCCGGACGAAGGCAGCCTCCAAGAACCTCGCGCTGGCTACACCCTCTACTGGTCAGGCAGGCCTGCATCAGAAAGACGGCTCTCAGGCTTGGGCTTCATGGTCAAGACCCCCATTGCGACTAAGCTGGAAAACCTACCAACGGGTCACTCCGACCGCATCATGTCCATGCGCCTCCGACTGAGACACCAGCAACACATCACCCTTCTCAGTGTGTACTCCCCAACCCTCCTGGTAGAGCCTGCAGAAAAAGACAAGTTCTACTCTGACCTGCGCAGCCTCCTACAGAGTACCCCTGCAGACAACAAAGTCATCGTCCTTGGCGACTTCAACGCCAGAGTGGGCCAAGACTCTGAAACCTGGAAAGGAGTCCTCGGAAGCATGGCGTTGGGAACTGGCCGCCTACTGTTGGAGTTCTGTGCAGAGCAGCAACTTGTCATCACCAACACTACTTTCCAGCAAAAGGACGGTCGAAAGACCACCTGGATGCATCCTCACTCCAAGCACTGGCATCTTATTGACTATGTCCTAGTGCGTCAGAGGACCGCAGTGATGTCCTCCTCACCAGAGTGATGCCCAGCGCAGAGTGCCACACTGACCACCGCCTTGTCCGCTGCAAACTCAGGCTCCACCTCAAGCTGAAACCCAAGAAAGCCCCCCCCCCCCCCCCCTCCCCAAGAAAAATCTTGATGTTGCCAGCCTTCAGCGTGACGACAAGAAAGCTGCCTTTCAGACAGATTTACCGCGCATGCTCAAAGACACAGTTGAGACTCCTCCCCTGAAACACTCTGGGAACAACTGAAAACTGCTATTGTAAAATCTTCTGTGGAAGTCTTGGGCTTTGCTAGAAAGAGGAACAAAGACTGGTTTGACGAAAACGACTTAGAGATCCAGGAATTTCTAGCAACAACAAAAAAAAAAGAGCCGCCCAACAGGCCCACCTAGCCCAGCCTTCCTGCCCTGTGAAGAAGTCTGCCTTCCGCCTCATCTGCAGCAGTCTCCAGCACAAGCTTAGAGAGCTCCAGAACGAGTGGTGGTCCAGACTCGCACAGAGAACCCAGCTTTGCACTGACAACGGTGACTACAGGGGCTTCTACAAAGTCCCCTGCGAAGCGCTGATGGACAGGCACTCCTCACAGATAATGCCTCCATCTTGAACCACTGGTCGGAATACTTTCAGGACCACTTCAGCACTGAGCGCACTGTTCAAGAAACAGTCATCCTCCAAATCCCACACCTCCCACTAAAGGTTGAATTGGACGAACTGCCCACCGCCGAAGAGACCCTCACAGCCATCCACCAGCTCAAGAGTGGCAAAGCAGCAGGCATTGACGGAATCCCGCCAGAGCTGGAAACATGGCGGCCCAGCACTGCACAACAAGCTCCACGACCTCTTTCTCTGCTGCTGGGAGAAAGGAACTCTACCAAAGGATCTCCGTGATGCAGTCATCATCACCCTGAACAAGAACAAAGGAGAGAAGTCTGCCTGCTCTAATTATCGTGGAATTACCCTGCTGTCCATTGCCGGGAAAATTCTCGCAAGGCTGCTCCTATATCGTCTGGTACCTGCCATCGCTGAAGACCACCTCCCAGAGGGCCAGTGTGGCTTCAGAGCCAACAGGAGTATCACCGACATGGTCTTTGTGCTGAGACAGCTTCAGGAGAAGTGCCGCGAGCAGAACAAAGGGCTGTACATAACGTTTGTTGACCTAACAAAAGCGTTGGACACTGAGCAGGCAAGGCATGTGGCAGATCCTGGAGCGACTTGGCTGTCCCCCAAAGTTCCTCAACATGATCGTCCAGCTACACGAGGACCAGCAAGGCCAGGTCAGACTCAACAGTGACCTCTCAAAAGCATTCCCCATTCTCAACGGCGTGAAGCAGGCCTGCGTGCTGGCACCGACCCTCTTCACCATCTTCTATATAAGGATATAGACCCGATGGCTTTAGTTCAAGCGTGGTGCCAGAATAGCTTGGCGCCTAGAGGCGCCGAGCTATTCTGACACTACTCTTGAACTATTTTAGTCAAACTTACTTCACAGACTGGTGTATTCCAAATGATATGGCGGGGATAACAACAACAGCAAAATGTTTCCCCTAGCGATTTGTCACGTCCAAAGTTTTCTGTAATTACTTTCATCTTGACTTTGTCGGTGAAGTGAACAGCTTCACTCAGTTTCGCAAGCACGAGACCTGCGCGTTGAAATCAACTGCAAACAAAGAGGAAAAGGCAGGAAAATACGCTCCCCACATCAAAACTAAATCTGGCCTCTTCACTGCTCCAGTCCAGGGTGTTTCGGCTAGACCCTTTCTATTGCAAGAGGCATAGATTCTTCACTGCTCCAGTCTAGGGTGTTCCGGCTAGACCCTTTCTATTGCAAGAGGCATAGATTCTTCACTGCTCCAGTCTAGGGTGTTCCGGCTAGACCCTTTCTATTGCAAGAGGCATAGATTCTTCACTGCTCTAGTCTAGGGTGTTTCGGCTAGACCCTTTCTATTGCAAGAGGCATAGATTCTTCACTGCTCTAGTCTAGGGTGTTCCGGCTAGACCCTTTCTATTGCAAGAGGCATAGATTCTTCACTGCTCTAGTCTAGGGTGTTTCGGCTAGACCCTTTCTATTGCAAGAGGCATAGATTCTTCACTGCTCTAGTCTAGGGTGTTTCGGCTAGACCCTTCCCATTGCAAGAGGCATAGATTCTCATGAGCCCCCGCACTTTCGGGGGCTCATGCGAATCTATGCCTCTTGCTGGTAAGGTTTGCGTCTAATTCCTAAATCTGCGCTTTCTTTAATGGAGCACTGTATGGACAGTGTTTGAACTGCCTCTTCAAATGTCATGAGGCCGGCAAAGATTTTCATGTGAATCTGTATTTTGATTGCGTGGATCAGCCTATCTTGCATTTATATCTCTGCTCCTTTGCTGGAGGCGATTGCTCTGGTGTTTGTGACAGTGTAGCGACAGTGACTCGGTAGCGAATACGGAATACTTACAGTCATGCCCCATTCCACATAATCCGAAGGCGAGCCCGCATAACAGAAACGCCGCTTACACGGATATTTCCCTGGTCGGATGTCATCGTTATCAGAGGGGATTTACTTGGGGCGGCGGCCAGTACTGGTGGCAACTTTTAACACGCGACGTTTAACCCTTTGCTTGTCGGTGGCAAGCTCTGCCGACATGCAAAGGGTTAACCCCAACTGTCGCAGGCCCAAAGGGTCTAAGTGTACACGCCGTGGCGTAGGAAATGGCCCTGCTAGCCCGGCCTGCAGCCCCCCCCCCCCCACCCCCAAGAAAAAGTCAGTAGGGGTATTATCCCCTGTCTACCCCCAACTCAACTAGTTTTTGGACAGAAGATGTTTTCCGGATAAAAATATTCGCAGAAAAAGTCAAAACTGAGAAGAAAAAAATCATTCACTCAGTAATTTTGTTTGTAATCAGTCACTAATTTGTTTACAAACGAAGTGTTAAGAAGAACCCAAAGACGGAAGAGACACGCTTATAAAGACAGTTACAAAACAATTTATTAATATTTCGGGTAAATACCCTTCTTCAAAATAGACAAACAAACACGTATAGAGATCAGTCGCTACTTATCTTGTCAACGATGAAGAAATATGACATCGAGGTGTTACCGGCCCCCCCCCCCCCCCCCCTCTTAGACTTTTGGGAGGCTGGAAAGCAGCACGTCGGGCCGCGTGCTGCCACCCCACCCCACCCACCGCACCCCACCCCACCCGGCCTCCCCCCTCCAAATGAAAGTATCTTTGGCTACGCCACTGATATGAGAATTTGAATTATGTTCGCGCAGGTCTAGGCTACCCAGGTGCAAGACTGCGCAAAATGATTTCATTTGATCTGGGGTGTGCAGTCGACCGTTACCGCCTTCAATGAAACGCAACCTTCCACCTCCAACTTTATACGTGCAAAACAATATTTTAAAAAATCACTAATTCTGAAGTCCCACTACCGCCGCGACTGTTGAAAGATACACTTCTGTAACAGATGGTTACGAAACGCTACCGGGTCTAGTTATGGTTCATTTAGACACAGGACAATCCAGTTCACCACACTGACGTCGTCTGTATATCAAGTAACCTTACGATGACGCCACCCCGTTCTAGAAATACAACGCTATCCGCACGACTGAAAAACAGCTAAAAATAGACTGACGCGCTAACGGCAGCGCACAAAAATTAAGTGCGATTACGCGTGTGCGTTTGCTGCGTGTTCAAATTGCTGTTACAGTTTATTATGTGTGTTGACAAGGCCGCATAACAAACACAACTGGTGCTGACACGTGTCTTCAGATTTAGGCGTAATGCTACTTTACTGAACCACCGTGGACTGGCACACCAAAAGTTCACTCCCACCGTCCGGCCTATATTCCAAAGCGAAAAGGCCATGGGGCCGATGGCGGTCCCCGTTGAATGACCCGCTCACGATTGTGCACGGACCAATGGCTGCCGACGTCGGCCCGATGGCCTTTTGCGCATTGGGTCGGTGCCGGTGTGTCCTGTAGTAGGAGGTGACGCCGGTCTCACCCCTCAGTTTTGGCGTCATCCATCGGCCACTGGTGTCTCAGTTCAGTCTAGGCCGCACATATACCCAGCAAAGGTCCTCGGGCCTAATGCGGCCGTCGTGGGCCCGAGGACGTTTTACCGACTAGGGTGATATGCCCATGAATACGACTAACAGGAAGCTTGGGCAGAACACTAATGGTTTTCGACCGCCGGTCCGTCACTAATACCGTAATCCCTACTGGTTGTCTCCCTCGACTTCGCAACCCGCTCATTGTGTTCGTTTGGGTAGTCAGTTCTCATCTCATGTCCTACGGGGGGGGGGGGGGGGGGGGGGGGGGGGGGGGGGGGGGTGCTCCCGCTCCCCCATAGTCAAAGGTTATACAATCTAGTTGCCCAGGGCATGATATCTAGGTCTCGTTGTCCGGATATGATATCCTGAGCATTGTCGGTACCCTACCCTGCGGTCTTAAACAACTGTTCGTGCAACAAACTGACCTTCTTCTGACTTCGGAAATCGGCTATTGAATTCGGGCGCTGATGGAATACGCCAACATGACAACTCGGGTGCTGATGGAATACGCCAACATGACAACTCGGGCGCTGATGGAATACGCCAACATGACAACTCGGGCGCTGATGGAATACGACAACTCGGGTGCTGATCAGTGGAATACGCCAACATGACAACTCGGGCGCTGATGGAATACGACAACTCGGGCGCTGGTGGAATACGCCAACACGACAACTCGGGCGCTGATGGAATACGCCAACACGACAACTCGGGCGCTGATGGAATACGCCAACATGACAACTCGGGCGCTGATGGAATACGCCAACATGACAACCCGGGCGCTGATGGAATACGCCAACATGACAACTCGGGCGCTGATGGAATACGCCAACAAGACAACTCGGGCGCTGATGGAATACGCCAACATGACACACACCGGATTGACCTAAGGTCACAACTTTCGCACACGCCAACAGACGGCGACTCAACCCGGCCCCAGCCAAAGAGTCCGAAATAGCTCAGGCGCTAAAGCGTCGGAGCAGAAGAGCGAAGGGAATCGCCGGGTCGTGGGTTGGAATCCCGTCCCGGCCCCGGTAGCTGGACTCGCAATCCAGGGGGAAAAGACGGGCTTGTTCCATAGCATGTCCGTTGAATGGTCCTGGTAAATCAAAGTGGCACAGTTGGAGTGCGCCTGCGTTGCTCAGTGTTCAGGTCGTACTCCATAGGCAATAGATTTCCCTGTCCCCCATAACCCGCCCGTCAGGGCCGTCCATTATCACATCAGTTTTGGTGCCTTGGACGTTAAACCCCGAACTAACCAACCGGCCCCAGCCGATTTGGCTTCAAAGTTAGTCAGTTTGGTGTACCGGTATTAATCCCCTCGCAGGTGGCCTGACCTGGCGTAGGGTAGGAATTATTCTCCTCTGCTCAAAGGACACAGATGACACGCTCGACTTGAAAGGGGCAAACAAGACTGAGGCGAAGATACGATAGTTTCAATTCATGTGTCCGCGCTGGGCAGGCTCGGTATGGCCACCAGCGGGGCCGGAGGGTGGGGAGGGGGTGGGAGGTGGCCCAATCCTTGCGTAACTTCCGGCTCAGACTAAGGAGGTTTTAGTCCTGACGCTTCTTGCCCTAATCATGTATTCCACTTCGTATCCATGTTGTTGGGAACTCTTTGCCGAAAAACGAAATAACAAGGTTTCAGACACACAGCCTGCGTCCATTGGCAGTACAAGGGTGAAAGAAACGTCGCTTCCTGCCGTCGGACCCAAAAGCAAATGATTTTATTTATTTATATGAGGCGCCGCAGTGGAGTGTGCGGGCGGGGCATGGACTGCCCATTTATTACTTTCAGCCCTGACGCACTACAGCAGGAGATGGGTCGCACCATGATAATTCAAGGGTAGTGCCTGTCGGCGCCAAGCTAAATTCTGGCACTGCCCTTGAATTATCATGGTCGATCCATCTCCTGCATAGTCGTTAGATGACGCCTCCCAAATTTGGGAAATACGGCCGTCGGGCTGAATGAATTAATATTCTGGAATGTTGAAAGAAGTCAAGACTCGGTCGAACCAGGACTTGGGGCCCTGAGTTGCACGAGTGAACGTAGTCAGTTCTGCGCCAGCCACTTGCGCAGGCTCACTCAAGCAACGGTCCGTGGCGCAGTGGGGCGGTCCGTCAGTGGCGCAGTGGTTAAGGCGCCTGCCACCAATGCCAAAGGTGCGTGGTTCGAAAACGGGTTCCGGCATCGGACTTTTCTCCTCTGGTGTCACCGTTAATTCGGGCGGGGGTTCTTTCTCCGGGTACTCCGGTTCTTCCCCCCCCCCCCCCCCCCCCCCACACACACACACACCGCACACACTTTGGTACCGGTTTCAGGCCACTTTACAAATTTCAAAGATACAAGCGATAAAAAATCTCTGTAACTTCAGTAGCTGAACTGGCCCTTCGTCTGTCTTGTACTGTGTTTGTCTTAAATGGCGTAAATCCGTGTCTGTTACGTGAGTGTGCGTGTTGGGTTTCAGTTCGCGGCGCTTTGAGTCGATTTGCCTAAAAAAAATGAGACTAAAAGCGCCTATATAATAACGCTATTATTATTATTATTATTATTATTATTATTATTATTATTATTATAACGGCCGGTCCCTGTTATCTTGGTCCGACATCAGTCTCGGCCACGGTCAGAAGTCATAAATCTTCTTTCGGCGACTGACAAGACGAAACTGTCCTCGCCATTCCAGACTAAACTCCGCTCCGGCGGCCGCCGCCACCAAGAGGATCACAGGTTCAAACACCGCCACCAAGAGGCGTAAATCATGAGCCCCCGCAAACTGCCCCATGCGGCACTGAGCGGGATTTGAATTATCCCTGCAGAAGTATGACAAGCCATCAAGTGACGTCGAATCTCACGTTATCAGCAATGGAGGACAACTAAGGGAAACAACCAAAACAATGCACGAGCCGTATGTCATTAGTGTGGCCCTCTCGACCTGAAGGAGAAGTATCTACGATTATCGCCGGCACGATTTCCACCCGAACCTCCGTCCTCTGAATTTTCCGCTAACCTGATCAATGTCGCTCTTTCCTACACAGAATAATATTGGACGTGTCACGATACACACGGCTTTGTAAATGTAACACGCCCTTTTCAATCAATCCCGCATTTAACGGTCCCACGGCCGAATCATCTCTGACTTTGACCAGATTTTGGAGGTGTTGATCTAACGACCATGTACCAGTTTGTAGGAGATGGATCGATCATGATTATTCAAGGGTACTGCCAGAGGAGCTTGGCGCCTGATCAGTGGCGCAAGCTCATCTGGCACTACCCTTGAATTATCATGATCAATCGGCAATCTCCTGCTGCAGGGCCGGTTCAGCGTGGCTAATGGGTTAGTGCCTGAAAGCCGAACTTGAGCGGTGTATCATAATTATTAACTACTGCTTTTGTATTTCTTTCTAAGCTGAATGACAACGTTTCAGTGATGATTAGGTAGGCGGATGATTATGTTTTAGGGATTTTTCCACAGTTTCACACTGATTCAGTTAAAGTACGAAAACATAAGATGCTCTTGATTCCGCTCTGAGTGAAGGTGCCCTTTGAATCAATGTGGACAGCCAGCTTTAGACAATTCCTGGCCCTAGCTGAAAGTCTTTAGCAATAGTACAAGTAGCAGAATTTAAAAATAGTTTAAAAAACTCAACGTAAAATTCAGATGTCCTCTAAACCTGAATACATCTACATCCTCTGTGTGTGTGTGTGTGTGTGTGTGTGTGTGTGTGTGTGTGTGTGTGTGTGTGTGTGTGTGTGTGTGTGTGTGTGTGTGTGTCTGTGTGTGTGCGTGCGTGCGTGCATCCGCGGAGTCGCACGGGCTGTGCATTAACACTGAGCCACAAGTAACTTGAATACAATCTTTGGTCCGTCACTTGCCAGTCCGGCGGCGCCACCAATGGCCACAACTGATGTTGCAATCAGTCCACAACGGTCGAGCTTAGCTCAGTAAGACATTGCGACATTGACCAGGTTAGTCAGCTTCATTCTGAGGTTATAGGCATTCAGACCAGATCTCTGCGAGACTGCCGCAAGAGGTGGACAACATTTGAATGTACACCAGCGGACTGCCGTGGGCTCCTCGGCTGTGTATATCGTTCGTCTGACGTAAAAGGTGAGTTGTCTTGCATACGGTGTGCCATTTCTGATTCTGTACTACGGAATTACTAAAACAAAACTAACTCGCTCGAATTGTGCTGCACTCGGATACGCGGCTGCAGCCACCCGAGTATCCGAACGCAACACGTCTCAAATGAGTTAACCCATTCAGCCCGGCCCCGACAAACCGCAACAAGACACGGATCGAGGATGATAGTTCAAAGGTGGTGCCAGAATAGCTTGGCGCCTACCTTTGAACTGTCATGTTCGATCTGTCTCTAGAATGTTGTCATACAGTCCTTCAGAGGGCAACTTAAAAATTTGGGGGATTTCGGTCCTGGGGCAGAATGTGTTAATAAACAATGATTTATTTATTATTGTTATTATTTATCCTTCATTTTATTTTTCTTCAAAGTTTCCATATCATAGTGAGTGCTCATCTGGTATGCAGTTTTGACCCCCCAATGCGCAAAAAGCCATCGGTCAAACGTCGGACCGATGCTTTTTGCGCATTGGGTGATCACTGCCCCATCGTGGACAAGGCGAGTGGGAGGGGGGGGGGGCATCAGAGAATCCGTTCGTTCTTGTTTTTCACGGTTTTCGATCACTGACGACATATTTTGGCTTTGAAACTACTCAAGACTGGGAACATATTTCGTCAAGCATCACTTTTTTTTTTAAAGGCTACGCTCTAGATTTGAAATGAAATTGACATCAAAATACCAGTAAATAGAGGCATAATACAATTTCTCTATTAAAACTAAAAAAATTTAAAAAAACAACACACGCCGCCGCGGACCAGCACTGGCTGTCAATACGTCTGCTACTTTAGTCGACAATCATAAATTAAAGAGCAAAAGAAAAGTGACATCATTCGAGGCAGCAGTGTTCCCGATGACTCGAAGGATGTCACATTGCTTTCGCTCGAGTTCATAACAGACACTGAGACGTTGTTCGTAAAGCAGAAGTAGGTCAAAATCATAATGGCATGTGCTCACGGTCCCGGTGCCGAAAACTGTATATTAAAAGCCCGGACAAAGACATGCCACACCGCCTGTTTGCTCGGGCTATTAATTCATTCAGCCCGACGGCCGTATTTCCTAAAATTTAGAGGTGTCATCTAATCAGTATGCACCAGTTGCAGGAGATGGATCGACCATGATAATTCAAGGGTAGTGCCAGATTAGCTGACAGGCGCCAAGCTAATCTGGCACTACCCTTGAATTATCATGGTCGACCCATCTTCTGCTGTAGTGCGTCAGGGCTGAATGGGTTAAACCCATTGTTTTCGTGGAAACTGAACACGTGCTGTTGTTTACCTACCTTTGATTGTCGGATATCACTTATCTAACCAAAATTGTGTATAGGCTAAATATACAAATCTGTCCTTCACAGA
The DNA here is from genome assembly GCA_036245525.1 of Semisulcospira habei. Classification (NCBI taxonomy): domain Eukaryota; kingdom Metazoa; phylum Mollusca; class Gastropoda; family Semisulcospiridae; genus Semisulcospira; species Semisulcospira habei. The sequence goes on from BTPG01000004.1 coordinate 57,956,023, forward strand.
GTGTGGGTCAGTCTATCGATTCCCGTTTGAGCGACTCAGGCGTAGGTAGTTTTCAACAAACGAGATATGAGCTAAACAAGAAAAGAAAAGGAAACAAAAACACCCGGGGTTCATAGGTTTGTCGGTAGTCCGCTATTTATTGTACTGACACTTGTGAAATCAACAATGTTATGGACCACAGATTCGTCTTCACACCTGACTGTAGATATATCCATATGGTCCGGGACCTCGTGTTGCGTGCCTTCACAGAAAATCATAAAATATAAGGTTCTGTCGACAACATTTGTTGATGTTGGGGGGGGGGGGGGGGGTTGGTTTCAGTGTTTGTTTGGTTGTTGTTGTTTTTTTATTATTATTGTTTGTTTGTTTGGGTTTTTTGTTGTGGGGGGGGGGGGGGGTGTGTCTGATTCAGTGAATCCTAGTGGTATTATGTGTTTACTGTATTTAGAATATGATATTTTGGCTCTAAAAACAAAGTGGAAACTGGACCAGCAAGGCCGTCAGCGTGTCAATGCAGAGAAGAAACACGCTTTAACTAGTCAGTTACAACACAATTTACTAATATTTCAGGTTGTTTTTTATGTTTCCAAAATCGACAAACGAGCAAGAACACTTTTCATCTTATCAGCAGTATCGGTGCGTGTAGAAGTGACTGACTCGCTGGAACCTGACGCCACACCCTCCCCAATGAGCTAAAGGCCATCGGGCCGATGTCGGCTCGATTGATTTTGCGCACTGGGTCACTACAAAAAGGGTACATCACCGAAACAGCACTCGCGGCACTGACTCCCCTTCCCGCCTCAACGACGACATAACATGCAACTTGGAGTGAGTTTTTGTGTACGGCGTTTAGAGCACGGCTAAATGGAAGAGGTTGGTTGCAGGAAGGCATTCACAGGCTTAACCCATATCATACTGCGGCTAAAAGCTTCAATTGTACACACTGAGGCTGCCATATGCCAGCTACATTATAGTACTTGCAGATAAGGATATACAGGACAGGAGTTGCTGGAGCCGGTCTCTCGTAGACGGCCTATACCCGGGTAGGGGTGACACTCAGGCGTAAGTAAGTAAGTACTGAAGTAAGATAAGGATATCATATAGACCAATGGCTTTAGTTCAAGGGTAGTGTCAGAATAGCTTGGCGTCGAGAGGCGCCAAGCTATTCTGGCCCTTGAACTATTTTTGGTCAAACGTATTTCACACACTGGTGTATTCCGAATGGGTTAAGCTGCCCCACACAGTAAACGCCAAACAATACTCCCGCCTGCAGTAAAACCAGGAATCGATATAGATGAAAGGTAGGAGACGTGGGTTCCTACTGCAGCGGTACATTTCACCCTATGCTTCTGACATAGGGGTCCGTGCCGGTTAGTAGCTTTGACTAATGCAAATCCACTGCGCCACCGCGTGCGCGCAAGCGCCTATACTATAAGCTCAAGACAAAATGGATTTGCACCGAGTCAAAGCTGCTATCAACGGACCCCTATGGTTTCGTAGGAGTGGTTTCGCAACTGTTAACACTGAAAAAAAAAAAGCAAACACGATCCGCCAATAAACCGCAAGAGACACATAGATTTTCATGAGCCCCTGCAGTTGCCGCTGTGGACTTATGATAATCTATGCCTTTTAACTGATCAGTGACACCGCTGACCCAGTTAGCTGTTTTTCAGTTCTCCACGTTCCTTGAGCAACTGGGGTTTTTGGCGAAGAATTCGGATTTGAACCGCTGACAGATTTCAGAAACGCAATCTGCGTCCACTGGCTGTGAAGGGGTTGATGTGCGCAATGATTCGATTTCACTTCCGGCGCATTACCATACGCGATCGTGATACTTTTGTTATTCCTTTCACGCTGATTGGCGGCTTTTCCCCGCTTCACGAAACGCATCAAAGAATCTCGCCCAAACTTGACATTTTCACTGGAAAGGCGGACCACGTCAATGCCCAGTGCGCAAAACGGGCCGTCGGGCCCACGTCGGCCGCCCTTGGCCCGCGCACGGCCTTTGCGGACTGGTCTGAGCGGCCGAACTAATGGACGATTTGTTTGACCACTAAACGGGTAGCACTGTGTTTCAGATTAGCTGATGAAATTCAGTGTAATGAAACCTATACGCTGTTTCAGTGTGTGTGTGTGTGTGTGTGTGTGTCAGTGTGTGTGTCATTGTGTGTGTCATTGTGTGTCCGTGTGTGTGTGTGTGTGTGTGTGTGTGTGTGTGTGTGTGTGTGTGTGTGTGTGTGCCGTGTGTGTGTGTCGTGATTGTGTGTGTGTGTCATTTTGTGTGTGTGTGTGAGTTTGTGAGAAAGCGAGAGAGAGAGACCTAGAGTGTGTGTGTGCCGTGCGTGTGTGTGTGTGTGCAATGCGTGTGTGCGTGCGTGTGTGTGTGTGTGTGTGTGTGTGAGTGAGAGAGAGAGAGAGAGAGAGAGAGAGTTTTCCTGTTTAACCCATAACTGCCGGGGCAACGCGAATTCTACCCGGCAGCTTAGTGCAAGAGTCATAAACGCTCATAACCAAGGCAGTAGCGGGATCTCATGAGTAGTTATGCCTCTTGTTAGTCCGCCATGTTCTTTGCCAATGTCACTCAGCGGGCAATCGTGTCAGACGCGCAGTTCAGTCGTGATCACTGGCAGTGACTGAAGGGGTTAAATAAATATATAACTGCACCCGCCATTGTACTGTCCTAGTGGTCAATGTCATGACATTAAATGTCTAGATTTACTAGACGTTTGTTGCACATGCTTTAGAAATGAACTAACGAAAAAAGGGCAGATCTTCCCGACTGCAAATAAATCCCCAACAAAAGACAAAATTTGGAAGGACAAGCACAAATCAGCTGCCGCGGTGTTGGTTACTTTGGCCTAGACGCCAATGTTACAAACAAATAGTACTACAACCAGGAGGGCACGGTCGTTACGAAATGAAGCCCAATGAGATAGCTTAACCCATTTAGCCCCAACGCCCTACAGCAGAAGATGACTGAACATCAGATGACTAAGGGTAATGCCATCAGGCTCCAAGCTAATCTCACATTATCCTTGAATTATAATGGTCAATCCATCTCAGTCCTGCAATTCATTGTACATATAATCGTCAGGTGACACCTCCACAGGTTTGTGAAACGCGTCCTTGAGGTTACATGGGTTGAAAATCCTGACCGGCCAAAAGATGCCTGCCAAGCGTGTAAAAAACGGCAAGGAAAATCCCAGACAAAAAAAGAAACCCGCTTAGAAAGGATAATTACAACATTAACTCATTCTACCCCAACACCGAAATCCCCAAGTTTTGCCCTTGTCCTCTGAAGACTGCACTCTAGCGCAGGACACAGATCGACCATGATAGTTCAAGGGTGATGCCAGAATAGCTTGGCGCCCATAGGCGCCAAGCTATTCTGGCATCACCCTTGAACTATCATGGTCGATCCTTATCTTACTGTGGTGTGTCTGGGGTAGAATGAGTTAACACAGACGCGGGGTTGCAATTTTCCCCTTTCTTGGTGTGTTTTTTTCTTTCTTTGGATTTTCCAGCTACGGTAGTTTTACTTTACGTGCTAAGTTGCGGTGATTCGACGCGTGAGGAAATGTCTGAACGAGTGGACAAGACTGGCGCGTTGTCAGGTCTCCAAATTCATTTGCAAAATGTAGAAAGCATGCACGGAAGCGAGTCGACCCGGCAACCGGCCTCACTGCATTTGTTACAAGCATACGTGCACGCAAAGGTTGAAGACTCAGTACCGTATCTGGCGTGGCCTGTTCGGAGGGACTTGCCGTAGCCGACAAAACTACTGAAAATAGACAATAGGCAGCACACGACACTTCCCAAGAGGTACGTCACTATACATGTAATCTAAAATTGAAACTGTCAAACGTATGCAGCAGAACCTGCCAAAACCGCGGGCCATTACATCCTGAGGCTGATTTTTTTTTTTTTAATTTGCTCAGTGTCCTATGAAGGCTACATTACAGATTAGGAGAAATTGGAACAACCATTTCAGTTCCAAGCTATTCTGGCACCACCCTGGAACTATTATAGTCCAAATTATTTCGAGCAATAGCGTATCAGAATGAAAAGGATTGCTATCACCACGTTTCAGTAGGCGGTTTGCGGAAAGACTAAAAGACGGCCTCAAACCCATTCGAGGCGCTCCACATCATACGACACTTTCGCACCTAAATTCATGCGGGACGCCTTGAATGAGTCAAAAGACAAAATGAAGTTTATTTTTGTTTCTGAAATCTTTGTTCATTCAAAGACCAAAAGCCAGCACCGTCCTAGAAACATGGACACAAATTGGTCTCAGCAAGAGGCATAGATCCTCATGAGCCCCCGCAGTCGCGGGGGCTCATGAGGATCTATGTCTCTTGAATTTGGGTCGTGCTCGTGTTTTCTCGGCAGTGAATGGGTCAAAGACCATCATTTAGACGCCCCCCACCCCCACCCCCTTCACCCCCCCCCCCAAAAAAAAAAAAAAAAAAAAAAAAAAAAAAAGTTCTTCAGTGTGGTAATTCGATTACAGATCACGTTTCAGCTAAAAGAGACATAATTTGAATAGATCCGTCAAGGATAATATCAAGAACACTTGCAACTTTACAAGCAAGAACAACTTTAACAATGTTTTATTACACTTAGAGTTAGAGGGACTAGTTTTACTCCGACATTGGCGCTGTTATTGTTATCGTTTTATTGATAAGCAAACATAAACAATAACAAAATGTGAAAAGTCTCACACTACATTTGCTGTGGGGGGAAATAAAATTCTTATGCAATAAGAACCGAAAGTATTGTCATAAATACAGAAATGACATTTGTTGCCTCCATGTGTTACAGGAATGTCCGAAACCTATTTTCAACACGCTATGTTGATAGGCTTTTAAAAAATATATTATTTGGTATCTCTGAGATACCTTTTCACCCACACCCACACCCACCAACATCTTCCGAATCGAAAACTGTTGCATTCTTTAGTTCACGGGAGCAGACTTATGAATAATCCAAACTGTTAATTGTGTATGTCCCACCGACCTTAGCATACCGACGAGCAAAAGAAATTCGACATTTTTGGGATCATTGAAAACACTAACCTCGCGCTGGGACCATATGGCGTTGAGGCGCGTCCCCTGGGTGGTGGATAGGGGGTCCCTCGTGAGAGGGGTGCACCGAATGAAATAAGGTGCCGTGAACCAACATGGTCTAAGGGAAGGTGACCCCGACAGAAAACCCCTGGTCCTCCTAGTAAGGGGGTTGGGCGTGGGGGTAGCTTCCCCACCCTGCAAAAAAGGAAATAGCTACAAAAACGCCGACGAAAAGACTAACAGTAATTCCTTTCCTGGAGGAGGAAGGTTCTTCTACCAGAAGACTTATGACGTCCTGTGGTGAAAGCCGGAAGTCTTCGGAAGCCACAGGACCGAGCCGCCTCTCTCTATCCAGGGATACAACCATGGGCACATGGAACGTCAAGACCATGTACCAGAGCGGCAAGGCCGCCCAGATAGCAGCGGAAATGCAAAAGTACAACCTTTCCCTGCTAGGTATCAGTGAAGCCAGATGGACGCAGTCTGGCCAGAAAAGGCTGTTAAGTGGGGAGATGATTCTGTATTCAGGTCATGAAGAGGAGAATGCCCCCCATACAGAAGGTGTAGCATTCATGCTGTCACCAGTGACACAGAGAGCGCTGATGGGCTGGGAACCTCTTGGGCCAAGAATTATCACAGCAGCCTTTAGAACCAAGAAAAAGCTCAAGCTGAACGTCATCCAGTGTTATGCGCCCACTAATGACAGAGATGAGGAAGAGAAACAAGAGTTCTACGACCGACTCCAGAGTGCCTTGGACAAATGTGCGGAGCGAGACATCACCATCGTCATGGGCGATTTTAATGCCAAAATAGGGGAGGACAACACCGGATACGAAGAGGTGATGGGGAGACAGGGACTAGGCTCGGAGATGAGTGAGAACGGGGAGAGGTTTGTAGACTTTTGTGCTCTAAATCGACTTGTCATTGGAGCCAGCATCTTCCCACACAGAAGAATACACAAAGCAACTTGGGTCTCACCTGACCATACAACAGAGAACCAAATAGATCATATCTGCATTAGCAAGAAATTTAGAAGATCCCTTCAAGATGTTCGAGTGAGGAGGGGAGCAGATGTCGCCTCCGACCACCATCTGCTTACCTTAAGAATGAAGCTCAAGCTAAAGAAAAGCCGCACAGAGACAACAAGAAGACAGCACTATAATGTAGGCCTCCTGAGAGAAACTGGAGTTAGAGAAGAGTTCAAACTGGTGCTGTCCAACCAGTTTCAAGCGCTACAGGAGCTAGTAAATGAAGAGGAGGCGGTCACCACAGAGCAGCAGTGGAAGGCAGTTAGAGAGGCGCTGAACTCAACCTGCAAAGACACTGTAGGGTTCAGGAAACACCATCACAAGGACTGGCTGTCGGCACAGACCTTGAAGAAGATAGAAGTGAGGAAGCAGAAGAAAGCAGCTGTCAACAATAGTCGCACGAGAGCAGCCAAAGTAAGGGCACAGGGGGAATACTCGGAAGCCAGCCGCGAGGTGAAGAGTAGTATCAGGGCAGACAAGAGGGCCTACACAGACAGCCTGGCAGCAGAGGCAGAAAAGGCAGCAGGCAGCGGCAACATGAAACAGCTCTACGACATTACCAGAAGATTGTCAGGCAAGTATGGCCATACAGAAAGACCAGTAAAAGACAAAGAAGGCAAACCTATTGCAGACAGAGCAGACCAACTCGACAGATGGGCCGAGTATTTTGAAGAGTTACTGAACAGACCTAGCCCACCCGACCCCCCAGACATCCAGCCGGCAGAGACCGACCTACCCATCAGCTGTGACAGACCCAGCCGGGAAGAGATCAGAAAAGCAGTGGCATTCTTGAAGAACGGCAAAGCAGCAGGCCCAGATGGCATCCCAGCGGAGTCTCTGAAAGCAGACCTAGAGACAACAGTTGAGATGCTGTACCCACTGTTTGGAAAGATCTGGGAAGAGGAGGTGATGCCGGCTGACTGGAAGGAGGGGTACCTAATCAAGCTTCCCAAGAAAGGCGACCTCAGCAAGTGTTCCAACTACAGAGGAATCACCTTGCTGTCAGTACCAGGAAAGGTCTTCAACAGGATCATCCTGGAGAGAATGAAGAGCTCCGTTGACCCCCAGCTGAGAGACCAGCAAGCAGGATTCAGGAAGAACCGATCATGTACAGACCAGATCGCCACTCTCCGCATCATCGTGGAACAGTCTCTGGAGTGGAGCTCCCCGCTGTACGTCAACTTTGTGGATTATGAGAAAGCATTTGACAGTGTGGACCGAGAGACTCTGTGGAAACTCCTACGACACTACGTGTACCCACAAAGCTCGTCCGCCTGATCAAGAGCAGCTACGATGGCATGACATGTCGCGTGATCCACGAAGGGCAGTTCAGCAGGGAGCACCAGGTCAGAACCGGTGTCAGGCAGGGGTGTCTGCTGTCTCCGGTCCTCTTCCTACTGGCCATAGACTGGGTCATGAAGATGACCACAGAGCACAGACGAAGTGGAATACAGTGGACACTGTGGACACAGCTTGACGACCTCGATTTTGCAGACGACTTGGCATTACTGTCCCACACTCATCAACAAATGCAGGACAAGACCACGAGGCTTGCTGACATCTCGTCCCAAGTGGGCCTCACCATTCACAAACAGAAAACAAAGACAATGAGGCTGAACGCAACCAGGGAAGAACCAGTCTTGCTTGCTGGCACCCCGTTGGAGGAGGTGGAGTCCTTCACCTATCTCGGGAGCATCATAGACAAAAAAGGCGGCACTGATGCAGATGTCAGAGCACGAATCGGTAAAGCCAGAGCAGCCTTTCTCCAGTTGAAAAAAGTGTGGAGTTCCAGAGAGCTGTCACAACACACCAAAGTCCGGATTTTCAACTCCAATGTAAAAGCAGTTCTCCTATATGGAGCAGAGACTTGGAGATTGACAAAAACCACAGTCAACAGAGTACAGACCTTCATGAACAGTTGTATTAGAAGAATTTTGAAAATCCACTGGCCAGAGAAGATCAGCAACGTCAGTCTCTGGGAGAGAACAGAGCAGATAACAGCAGAGAATGAAATTGGGCGAAGAAGATGGGGATGGATCGGTCACAGTCTGAGAAAGCCAGCTTCCAGTATCACTAGGCAGGCATTGTCATGGAACCCCCAGGGAAAGAGGAAAAGAGGTAGGCCGAGAAACTCCTGGCGTCGAGACCTCCAAGCAGACATCAAGAAACTGGGAACCACCTGGAGTAGAATCGAAGAAGAAGCACAGTACAGGAGTTGCTGGAGGTCTCTCGTCGACGGCCTATACCCGGGTAGGGGTGACAGGCGTAAGTAAGTAAGTGAAAACACTAAGATGTTTCACTAAGGTGTTTCACTAAGGTGTTTCACTAAGATGTTTCACTAAGGTGTTTACTAAGGTGTTTTACTAAGGTGTTTCACTAAGGTGTTTCACTAAGGTGTTTCACTAAGTCACTAAGATGTTTCACTAAGGTGTTTCACTAAGGTGTTTCACTAAGATGTTTCACTAAGGTGTTTTACTAAGATGTTTCACTAAGATGTTTCACTAAGATGTTTCACTAAGGTGTTTCACTAAGGTGTTTCACTAAGTCACTAAGATGTTTCCGATGATTCCGAAAATGTCGCTTATCTTTTGCTCGTCAGCATACTCTACTTAGTGACGCATTTCGCCTCATGGCCTTGCAGACGCAAATGCATAATTCATTCCCATAAAAGAAAGAAACACTTTCAGAAAGGCCAAGTGAACTGTACAACACAACTGATTACATTTTCAGAGAACTGAAGATCCTCTTTCAAAGTATACCCGGCGACGAGCAGAAGAAATGCCGCGACGTTTTCGGAATCATCGGAAACACTAAAGTGTTCCGGCCGAACATCCAGAAACTGATGTCCATTTCTTTTGTTTGCCAATACACATAGAGACAGAAATAGACTACATGTACTTCTCAACATTGGATGACGAGTATCGACACCTGATAAATATATATATATATATATATATATATATATATATATATATATATTATATATATATATATATATATATATATATATATATATATATATATGTACTTCTCAACATTGGATGACGAGTATCGACACCTGATAAATATAAAACGTGTTATAATGCCTCCTCACGAGTTACTTACTTACTTACGCCTGTCACCCCTACCCGGGTATAGGCCGTCGACGAGAGACCTCCAGCAACTCCTGTCCTGTGCTTCTTCTTCGATTCTACTCCAGGTGGTTCCCAGTTTCTTGATGTCTGCTTGGAGGTCTCGACGCCAGGAGTTTCTCGGCCTACCTCTTTTCCTCTTTCCCTGGGGGTTCCATGACAATGCCTGCCTAGTGATACTGGAAGCTGGCTTTCTCAGACTGTGACCGATCCATCCCCATCTTCTTCGCCCAATTTCATTCTCTGCTGTTATCTGCTCTGTTTTCTCCCAGAGTCTGACGTTGCTGATCTTCTCTGGCCAGTGGATTTGCAAAATTCTTCTAAGGCAACTGTTCATGAAGGTCTGTACTCTGTTGACTGTGGTTTTTGTCAATCTCCAAGTCTCTGCTCCATATAAGAGAACTGCTTTTACATTGGAGTTGAAAATCCGGACTTTGGTGTGTTGTGACAGCTCTCTGGAACTCCACACTTTTTTCAACTGGAGAAAGGCTGCTTCTGGCTTTACCAATTCGTGCTCTGACATCTGCATCAGTGCCGCCTCCTCACGAGTGACTACGGATATTTCCTTCATAACTGCGTTACTGGTTACATCCCTTTGTGTCCGCCTTTTACCGCTGAAGCGTATACGCCGCTCAACTCCACCAAGCGTCAGATGTTGTTTGTCACTTCCAGTTTACTGTCCCACTGGCACTAATAGTGATCGGGGACTAGCAGTTTTGGCGTAGTTTGCAACAGTTTTGGCGTAGTTTTTCCTTGTAGGTTTAGCGTAGTTGTTTCCCTCCTCCTTTCTCATCCGGGCTTGGGACAGGCAATGGTGGAGTTACCAAAGCGTCAGAGCGGAGGTAAAAGCTATTTATAGCTCTTAACTCCAGGTCCTCGCCGCCGCAAAACAGAACTAGAAAGTAGCTGGCGATCTGATTACGGCCTTTGTGTGTTATAGCAAGTCAGTTGAGAAAAACAAACAGTTATGCCCGGAAATCAATGTAACAGGTTTGTACAGTCGCATAGTTAGTGGGGTTTGTGTGTGTGTGTGTGTGTGTGTGTGTGTGTGTGTGTGTGTGTGTGTGTGTGTGTGTGTGTGTGTGTGTGTGTGTGTGTGTGTGAGGAAAGAACTCATTTCTGTCTGTATGTCGGTTTTGAAAAAAGAACAGGCTTATAAAGGACAAATACAAGCGTGTTTTCTTTTCTTCATGGGGTATTTCTGTGCATGTTCCGCGCTTGGCAGTCACGGACACCCATGCAACCGTGAGTTTGAAGTCTTAGGACACTGAACGGGCAGGTTTGTAATGGAATGTCCGTTTTTCAATCACGAGCAAAAGCTTTGCCAGTAAGCAAAACGACTTCGGGTCCATTGCGGCCGCTGTGGGCCCGAAGCCGTTTTGCTGTTGGGGTTGTTAGCCTAACCTGTGGCCGTGAAGGTATTAACTCATTCTACCCCAAGACCGAAATCCCCAAATGTTCCCGTTGTCCTCTGAAGACCTGCATTGCAGTGCAGGACACAGACCGACCATGATAGTTCAAGGGTGATGACAGAATAGCTTGGCGCCCACAGGCGCCAAGCTATTCTGGCATCACGCTTGAACTATCATGGTCGGTCCGTATCTTGCTGTGGTGTGTCTGGGCTAGAATGAGTTAAAGTTAAAGAATGTTTGTTTAAATGTTTGTAAAAATAGGTTGTCTGACCACACCACCCTTTACTGACACCGAATAATAAGCTACAAACTACGCTGCAATCAAACCAGGTACGATTGAATTTACATTCCACTTTCAGATCGGATATTATTACAACCTCGATTGCCTTTTTTTAATGAAAATATTGCCTCTTTTAAAAAAATTTAAAAAAAAAAGATCTGAAGTGTCTCAGCAAACTTTCCTCTAGCGATAAGACTGAGAGAAAAAAAAAAAAAAACACTCAACTTCAATCGAGTTTACAATTGAGGCTTCTGAATTGATTTGTACAATCCCACTCGAAGTTTCTTTCGCACAACGATTTAACGGATCGTGTGACCTGTCGTCACACACCCGACACCCGTCAAATATAGGGCCACTCCAATTTATGGCAACCGTGCGTTGTTACAAGTTTCACTCATTCAGCCCCGACACACCACAACAAGACATGGATAGAGCGTGATAGTTCAAGGGTGGTGCCAGAATAGCTTGGCGCCTATCGGCGCCAAGCTATTCTGGCACCACCCTTGAACTATCATGCCGCTCGATCTGCCTCTAGAATTGTAATACAGTCCTTCAGAGGGCAACTTCAAACTTTGGGATTTTGGTCCTGGGGTAGAATGTGTCAGTTAAGAAGGAACACCTTTCGTCTACAACAGCCTGCTACAGATCTTCAGCATGGGTTCCAGAATACTGGCTCTTCCCCACGAATCACGCGGCCCGTGGAGATCTGTAGCTGTTGCCGGGGAAGGTGTCTGGTGCTCGTTAGCAATGACCCTTGGTGTCGTTCTGTAGTTCTGCAGGTATTTGACAAAAGGATGTACGGCCATTTTGTTTTTAGAAAAGCGAGATTTTCGTTGTAATTCTTTTTTTTTTTTAATCTCGCTTTTCTTATTTAAAAAATGGACATACTGGCTTTTGCCATATAACGACAGAGTTGGTGTGTAAAAGACGATATCTGGTTGTTGTTAGTAAGGACCGGTGGTGTCCTTTTGCACCTGTGTTCCTCAGACAGATGAGGTCTATCCATCTGCAAGAGGCATAGATTTTCACCGGCAACTGCCCAATGCGCAAAAGACCATCGGGCCGATGTCGGCCCGATGGCCTTTTGCGCATTGGGTACGGGCTGCGGCGAATCCTGAGATTCAGTGTAATCTTCCCTGCCCCGTGAACTTGAACTAGACACAGAGTTATGCGTAATCTGTTTGTAAAAAGCGAGAGATGTTCATTGTATCGCTTTTCACACAAACAAATGGACTTACTGCCCCATTGCATTAAAGGGGCAGCTCTTGTCTGTCGCGTGGATTGACCCCCCCCCCCCCCCCCCCCCAGCAGACCAAGGTGGTTCTCGCTCGGATTACGATTGTCAGGACTTTGCTAACTGTCCGTACTGAAAGCCTTGGCCGGTTCAATGCAGGGACCCCCGTGGGCTTACGTCTGTCTCTCTCTGGCCAAGCTGGGACCCATTAGCACCTGTGTTCTACATGCATGAGGTGTCATCCGCGTTGCGACTGCAATCTGAGGGCGCCAGAACAACCGTGCTGAAGGCCACTTGAGACAGCTCGTTCAAGCAGTCTAAAGTCACATCAAGATGGCGGGTCGCACTTGCAGATCTCGTCCACAGGCGTAGCCCTTGATGAGAACAGAGCAGGGACGATAGCAAACAGAGACAGTCACTATCGACAAGAGGGATAGGCTCATGAGAATCTATCCCTCTTGCAGATTTGAGGGCGACCTGCGGGGCTTGCTGTGGTTTATGACCGTGCCGCGTGTCACTGTTGTTTGAGCGCCTTGTCAGTATTCAGCCTGTAACATTGACATTCCACCACATTCGCCCGGAACTCTGCCCACCCGTAAGAGACGTAGATCTTCATGTATTATTATAGCATATCAGTAACGTGATGATCTGTTCTGCTTTCTGGCCGTACTTACGACTCTGTGTTTTGCAGGCGGACTGGATCACCCTTGGTCACCCATAGTGGTCTGATAAGATTGATTACCTGTTTGCTTCTGCCCTTTCAGGTCGCGGGAAAATCCTCCTACAGAGAGAGCTCTGGACGTTCAGGTCTGTCTTCAGGTCCGGGACGAATGATCTCTCGATGTCATCATCAACCACAGAGCCAGATGAACGGTGCTACTGTTGCCCGCTGACTGATTGTGTTATGCCCATTGAAACTCGTGTACACATCTCTTTGTTCACTCACTGAGAATGCAGTGCAATGTCTCCAGCTTTCTATAAACGCCAGATACCCAGACTGAAGACTGCAGGTCTTTCCAAGGCATCTGGATGCCCGTGGCCGGACTGCTTTCTTTCACGATTGACATAATGAGACAATCTTTTCTCGATCTTCAGTGCTGGTGATGGGCCGACAGTGTGGTGAACGCCCGGCTTGTATATGACTGACTGCTGCCTGAACGCAGCCAACAGACCGTGGGGTGTACGATTTTCCACACAAGCTCAAAACACACCCAAATCATACATGAGTCTGCGAGATGAGTTTTCACGTGATACTATGTACAATTCAATGTGACTAGAAATTTAAAGGGCCAGTGTAGTTCATTACTAGACACGAAGACAATATCGCCTTCAGTTTAAAGTGCAAAAAAGTCTACATCGGTCGAGCCGTCTCCGGCCAGGAATCCTGAAATCGACCACATCACAGGCGTGTCCATCGCACCTTGGCTGTGAGGAAACGGCGACATAGAAATCATTCACCATGAACCCTGAGATGGGCCATCTGTATCACGATAGTCACTTCACGGGCGTGTCTGGGGGCGCCTTGGACGCGCGTGAACAGCTGCGTGCGCGTGAAGTGAACGCGCGAGAGCAGAGGCTGCTACGGAAACATGACGATCTGCTGGAGCGCGCCAAGGAGATGTGCCAGAAACGCGCCCGCTGGGAGCAAGACAGTCTCCGCAGGTGCGTGCCCACAGCGCAAAAGATCTTTGGGCCGACTATCAGCCGCAGTTGGCCCGCGCACGGTCGTTCCCAAAGATCTTTGGCTTAGTATGCTGTAACCTAATAATGACGACCTTGAAACGTGAATTTTATTTGCATAACATTTCAAAGGCGGGCAATGCAATGATCAAGTAATCTGTTTACCCTCGTGTACCTTAAAGATGATCGCTCCAGGAGTTAATTGTATCCTTGACTGCCGAGAAAAGGTGAAGGCCGTATCCAAATGCAAGATACATAGATCCTCATGAGCCCCCGCAGTCGCGGGGGCTCATGAGGATCTATGTATCTTGCTGGGACCAAACTGTATCTATGCCCCTTGGTTGGTTCTGGCTTTTGGTCGTTGAATGAAGACAGATTTGAGAAACAGTAAATATGTCCAGTGGCAGGGAAGAGCCGGGTTAAATGACTGCAGTTTTTAAGGAGGAATATTACAGTTATAATCCGTCAGCGTAACAACAGTTTTATCTCTTTTATTTCAGGCTGTTACGTGTGTGCGCACGCGCGTCAGTGTGCCTTTCCCAGTGCGTAAAGGCCATCGGGCCGACTTCGCCCCGATGTCCTTTTGCGCATTGGGTTGGTGTAGGCCCACCTTTGTTTACGATTCAGTAACATCGTCTGCGACCTTTTCGTCATTTTATTTTTCATTAAATCTTTCTCTCCTTTTCACTAAGATGCAATTCGTTGTCTTTCAGGCAGCTGAGGACCATTCTGGAACGGACACCGACCTTCGACAAGACTTTGGAGACGGAGAAGCAAAGATTGAGGCACCGTCAGATCCAGACTTTCTACGCGGAAACCGGGCTTGATCCAGTGCCGCACAATAGTCTGGCCACGCCTCAGCTGACGTTTCCAGGGAAATACGAACGGAGCTTTCCCTCCCCCGATACTTCCTGTTCTCCCTCCGGCAGACTCCGCCACCTCTCCCCTGTCACTCACAGTGATCCAAACGACGCGTGGCTTAAAGGGACGGTCGGCCTTGCTACGAGCACGTCAAGGCCGGGAGCCAGCAGAAACTGGAAAAGAGACAATAGGGTGTCCGCTAAAAAATACGCGCCATTAAGGGTTAGCCCTGATCGTAAACTCATCTTGAAGAGACGTTTCGGCAGCTTTGACCGCGACTCGTCTACCCAAGGCAATAATCATCCTGGCAAAAGGGACAAGTCCTTCGTCGGTAACGACGAAGGACTTGTCCCGTTTGCCAGGATGAGACACACTGTGCCTCAGTCTGGTCCCACACCCACTCCGGAGACTAATACCGCCAGAACCGACCAGAGTTCAAGCGGCACAGCACCGTCGTCGAACGCCCACGGGTCCGTAGGGTCTTCACACAAAGGCGCCGATATCAGACGCAGAAGTCACCACGCGGTCATGGCCATAGTGCGCGTGCAGACACGTCAACTCACGAGCGACGCAAGCGCGAGGCGGAGGCGGCCATGGCCTTGATAGGCAGACGCCGGGGACTAGTTCACGCTTTGCCACAGACAATGATGACGTTTCCGGAGCCTTCAGAACAGATGGCGGAGGTTTCATCACAGTCACAAGCAACGTTTCAGTTGTAGTCGTAGTGGTCTGAGCCCTATAAAGGTCTATAAACACCTCTAGGCACACACCCCACGTTTCACCCTGCTGACTGAGAATGAGCCTGCCGCGTAATTTTTCTTCTGGGAGAAAAGTGAGGCCGTGCATAGACATGTGAATACTTACTTACTTACGCCTGTCACCCCTACCCGGGTATAGGCCGTCGACGAGAGACCTCCAGCAACTCCTGTCCTGTGCTTCTCCTTCGATTTTACTCCAGGTGGTCCCAGTCTCTTGATGTTGCTTGGAGGTCTCGACGCCAGGAGTTTCTCGGCCTACCTCTTTTCCTCTTTCCCTGGGGGTTCCATGACAATGCCTGCCTAGTGATACTGGAAGCTGGCTTTCTCAGACTGTGACCGATAGACATGTGAATGCAGGACAATTAATGTTGTGGCAAACCATAGGGTGCTTGATTTTTGCAGCCCTAAAGCCGATTTTGTGAGGCCGGTCAGAGTCAGTCGGCTCACACCACAACACTTGAAACGGCTGAACCGCTGCTGAGTAGTTGCAAGAGATAGAACGACCGTTATCGCCAAGCTTACACGGTACTACCGTTTTCCTATCACGATCGATCCACTACTTGTATTTTGCCGGCGGCTCTGAGTTCTATAAAAAGCCACGTCCTCGGAACGGAGTTTGAAAGGAAAACGCAACCAAGGGAGGTTATCCAGGATTAAATCATTCAAAGGCCCCCGCATCAATAACTGCGAAAATGTCGTATAGCGTTGCCGTCGGCTGGGGTCCCTTGAAGGAATAAAATAGAAACTCGACCAAAGAGCGGCTGCAGGACACTCCGTCGGCAGTTGTATCGGCAGCAGACGAGCCGGCCGCCATAGTGAGGCCGGCCTGCTTCAAAGATGAAATGTCGGTTTTTTTTTAAGCCTACTGTGACATTCCTAAATTTGGGATTACGGTGCAATTCAAGAGTAGGTCCACTGTGACAGTTGAAAGGTGGTGCCAGAATAGCTGGACATTAGAAAACGCCAAACCGATTTTCTGGTACCACCCTCGAACTTAGTCGTGATCAAACCGCCATACCGTGTACTGTGTCGGGGCAGACTGCGCTGATTGGAGTATAAGAATCACAACTCATTAACCCTTTGGTTGGCGGTAGCGCTTACTGTTGAGGTGATTCCTACAGTTGAGGTGATTCCTACTGTTGAGGTGATTCCTACTGCGGTTTAGGTGATTCAGTTCCTACTGATTCCTACTGTTGAGGTGATTCCTACTGTTGAGGTGATTCCGACTTTTAAGGTGATTCCTACTGTTGAGGTGATTCCTACTGTTGAGGTGATTCCTACTGTTAAGGTACAGCCCAAGATGGTTAGTTCGGGGTTTAACGTCCACGGCACCGAAGTGATAATGGACGGCCCTGACGGGCGGGTTATGGGAGACAGGAAAATCTATTACCTATGGAGTACGACCTGAACACTGATCAACTCAGGCGCACTCCAACTGTGCGACTTTGATTTACCAGGGACCTTTCAACGGACATGCTATTGAACAAGCCCGCCTTTCCCCCCTTGATTGCGAGTCCAGCTACCGGGGCGGGAAGGGGATTCGAACCCACGACCCGACAATTCACCTTCGCTCTCCTTCTACCACGCTTAACCGCCTGAGCTATTTCGGACTCTTAACAGCCCAAGGGTTGAACCATCCATGTTTTATACTGCCAGGCAAATCGTCATACAGGCATTTAGCCGGGTGATCCCACGGTAACGTTGGCACAGCAAGGCGACTGATTTCAACCCAATGCGCAAAAAGGCCTTCGGGCCGACGTCGACCCGATAGCCAGGCTTTTGCGCATTGGGAATGGGCATTATCCGCAATTCCGATGCTACTCTCTAACCCCATGATTTCGAGAGTTAACTCCCCTGTTACAGGGAACGCACAATGCCATTTTTAACAAAATGCCTTCAGTCAAACGTCAGTTGCGCTTGGGGAGAATGCAAAACAGACAGCAGATATCCTGAACGCTGCATTGGAGTAAAATTCATTTAACATGAGGGTAAAAGGTTTTTAAAATAAATACCATACAATACTGTGATACATGTATAGATTTTACCAGCACGATCAATACCATCTTGAATCTACACAACATACTACTAGGTTCTACCTCTAGTGTAGAATAGCAAGACCCATCATTTTTGGTTACTGATTTTCTGCCACGATCCGATTTAACACAAACGAACAAGTGAAACAAAAAAATTAAAAAGTAACGGACCGGTTGCTTGCATAGACTAGTATCCGTAAAAATACACTACATAAATTATTTAAAAAAATAATTGACTCACCCCCCCCCCCTTGAGGGGGGGGGGTGTGAGTCAATGCAGATAGAAATGCAGATAAAATGCAGATAAAATGCAGCTTCTCGTGTCAACATCCACTTTTGTCTGGATAGACTATGTAAATTAAAATGGGGCTTTGGTAACAGGATCCCTGTCTCTTGTCCTTGGTTTGACTGAGGCCTTCACTGCGAAATAGCCATCAGTCATTTGGATTGTTTCCAAGCTGTTCACATAACCATCTTGCATCAGGCTCAGTATAGGCTTCTGATCGTCTGTAGTCCCTTATGGCTGATAAGTTCATGTTCTGATTTAGTAAATATGTACAGATGTCGAATATAGAGAACTCTGGCAAAATATTCAGGTCTGTAGTCCCAGATAACAAAGCAGGGTTCGACAGTTCGATGTTCCCATCTTTCAGCTTTGCTCCGATCACTTCTACCCGATCTTCAGCACAGGGCTCGGGATCAACGGGTAGTCCAATGTCAAGAGCCTTTTGTACGAGATCAAAAAGCTCTGCTTTTCTGCTTTGGCCAACACAAACTCCTCTTTCTTGCAAAAACCTTTGTAGCTCGCTCAATCGCCATGCTTTCTTCTCCACCATTTTGATCCCAGTAACATGGGAGTTAACTCTCTAAATCATGTGGTTAGAGAGTAGGCGCGGAATTCCGAAGTAGGTCTATTAAATTGTATGACTAAGGTTGTGATTGCGGTTTGTCCACAGCTGCCGAGAAAACGTCAACTGACGATCCCGCTGCAAGAGGCCGCATAGATCCTCATGAGCCCCACGCGACACTGCGGCCGCTCATGACTCGAGGGTCTCAGTCCTGATGGGACCAAACAGTCTGTGTGTTTCTTGGACGGTTGTGGCTTGTGGTCGGCCTTGAATGAATAAATAGTTCAGAAACAAAAATGTAGTACGTCCAGTTGAGTGAATGTAGTACGTCCAGTTGAGTGAATGTAGTACGTCCAGTTGAGTGGCAGGGAAAGGGTTGAACCTGAAACGACGAGGTTCAGTCAAGCATATCACCGCTTACTACTTTTGCTTAGCGGGCCTCGTGTACGATCCGCAAACGGGGGAAGTATCAATGTCTATTCTGATGATCAAATCTTCCAAAACTGTCAGACTAATACTGACGAGCAAAACGGACTGAAATGCGACATTTTGGGAATCAGTGCCAGCGTCACTCGTGTCTTTCCGATGATTCCAAAAATGTCGCTTTTTGTGTTGTTTTTGTGCTCGTCGGTATATTTTGGTTCAATTCAGTTTTTTCGATGCCGCTCCCCCCCCCCCCCCCCCCCCACTCCCCGGCCCCCAATCTCATGTGTTTGATTTTTTTTTTTTTCGGAAGTTGGACAGTGTGATAACCCGTTCTTTAAGTTCTTCTTTTTTAGGCTGGAGGGTAACAGGTCAGGCACGTTGCCGCCCCCCCCCCCTCTCTCCCCAAATCCCAATGAAAAGAAGAAAGAAAAATATCAATATACACTACCGAGTTATTGTGTACGGATCTTCTGTGTGTGCCGTGAGCGCGCGCGCGCGTCTAGCCAAGAAAGTGATTCAGGGGAAACAACCACTTATGACCGCCCGCTAAGACGGTAGATTAGTCCATCGGAGCCGACCCGGCCCATCCGTCGCTGAAGATCATCCTGATGAGACCTTAATCCCCTCTGATCTGTAGAGACGGGGCTAAACAGGTTAACAGGTCTCCACTATATAGCTGTTGTTAGTGTGTCTTACGGCACGCTGGAAAAGGACCAAGTGAAATCATTTCCTGGGGTCGCGGGCTGAGTCTCGGCCGTGTGGACCGAATAAAACTTGCTGTTCTTCTTTTCCTCAGTGTTTCGGGCATCAGTTCTGTTGCGCTCAAAAGGACCCGCGTAGCGGCGGGACCCGGCAACCCGGCTCTGGTGCGGCATGTGCCTACGCACGTGGATTGTGAAAAGAAGGGTAGAAGAGGCAGTAATAATAATGATAATAATAATAATACATGACTACTGAAGAAAAGTCATAGTTCAGGCCGTAATAATGATAGTAGTAATACTGGTTATTATATAGAGCCGCAGTATCCCTGCAAAAAGGCTGAAAGAGCTGCACATATCAGAGGCTATTTTGTAGACTGGAAACTACGACCAAGCGCGCAAAAGGCCATCGGGCCACGTCGGCAGGGGATCGGCTCAGGCGCCGGGCATGTTGCCGGGCTCTGGCCGAAGCAAACTCAGTTCTTCCTACGCCACTAACCACTGTGTGTCATTTGTGTGTGTGCCGTACCGGCCGTGTGTGTGTGTGTGTGCCAGGGTGTGTGTGTGTGTGTGTGTGTGTGTGTGTGTGTGTGTGTGTGTGTGTGTGTGTGTGTGTGTGTGTTTAATCTGTTTTGACTGAACTAGTGGTTAGCCGAAATACGTGTGGTTTATCCGCGCCGGGTTAGCTCCTGTCCGCATCATTAGTCATGGCCAGCGCATCGTGTGCAGTGAAGCTATACCGGACGAGGACGAAATGCCGACGTTTTGCCGCCGGGCAATCATCGGGGCGGCTTGAACACGCGGCATTTCTCAAGTCAGTTTTATAATAAGTCCAGTCGGCCAGTGAGCCGTGTACGTCTTCAGCATGATGGGAAAACAGTGGCACATCAGTGAATAACGTACAACATATGATTTAAGGCATGAAAGAGCGCCATCACTGACCTCATTTTTGTGGTTTGCAAAATGAAATAAAGATTGCGGCCTCATTTGACTGATTCTGCTTTTCAAGTATTATCCGATGACACACACACTGTCTCTTTCTCTCCCTCCTGTCCTTCTCACAGTCTCTAACGGCACACACGCACACACTTTAGTCTCGGAATCTGTCTCACTCTCAGGCTAACACCGTCACTGACACAACCTGGCGCGCGCACTCCCACGCTGACACACACACCACCACACTCCGCGCTCGCAACAAACACATGCTTAGTTCACACAACTGAAGTTGAAGGGTGGCACACCCAAACATCTACGGGCCGACCCTGACTCAATGACAGGCTGCATGGAACCCGCCTTTGGTGACACTCAGACGCCCACATCAGTACCACCACCACTACTGAGACGTACCGTCGCCAGCAACGACTCGGTGAAGCCGGCCGCACGGCGGCGCGCGCACCGGCCCACGCCGGCATACACCGGCTGAAACCCAGAGTGCGCAAAGGCCATCGGGGCGACATCGGCCGGCGCCTGAAGTTTGGCCCGTGCGCGGGCCAACGCGGCCGGGTACGGCCGACATCGGCCCGATGGCCTTTTGCGCATTGGGCACTGCGGACTGGCCGCGCGCACACGGCGCCACTGACAAACACACCGGCACTCGTACACACAGACTGACACACCACATACACACACAATATGACGGTATCATATCAGAGTCAGTGTTCCTTTGGGCCTTATCCTTGGGGATGCAGATGATCGTCTTGTTCTATACCTGCGTATTTCTCCGCTGTGGGCTGGCAATTGCCGGTGCCTGATGAGGCGGGGGCCGGGGATCTAACTGTTTGTCTGTCCAGCGCTGAGTGACTCCCCTTGGTTTGTGTACAACCGAAGCCTTGGACTGGGACTCGCATAACGGGGTAGGAACAGCCTGAATGGAGCGGTAGGGAAGGCCTTGCCCCTTCCCGGGACCTTTCCCTCTGAGGCGCGGCCGGACATGACGAGAGGATGTCAAAAGAAGCGCGAGCAACAGCGACAGACAGAAAATAAGCCCCCTTCCCCCCTCCTTACTTACTTACACCTGTCACCCCTACCCGGGTATAGGCCGTCGACGAGAGACCTCCAGCAACTCCTGTCCTGTGCTTCTCCTTCGATTCTACTCCAGGTGGTTCCCAGTCTCTTGATGTCTGCTTGGAGGTCTCGACGCCAGGAGTTTCTCGGCCTACCTCTTTTCCTCTTTCCCTGGGGGTTCCATGACAATGCCTGCCTAGTGATACTGGAAGCTGGCTTTCTCAGACTGTGACCGATCCATCCCCATCTTCTTCGCCCAATTTCATTCTCTGCTGTTATCTGCTCTGTTCTCTCCCAGAGTCCGATGTTGCTGATCTTCTCTGGCCAGTGGATTTTCAAAATTCTTCTAAGGCAACTGTTCATGAAGGTCTGTACTCTGTTGACTGTGGTTTTTGTCAATCTCCATGTCTCTGCTCCATATAGGAGAACTGCTTTTACATTGGAGTTGAAAATCCGGACTTTGGTGTGTTGTGACAGCTCTCTGGAACTCCACACTTTTTTCAACTGGAGAAAGGCTGCTCTGGCTTTACCGATTCGTGCTCTGACATCTGCATCAGTGCCGCCTTTTTTGTCTATGATGCTCCCGAGATAGGTGAAGGACTCCACCTCCTCCAACGGGGTGCCAGCAAGCAAGACTGGTTCTTCCCTGGTTGCGTTCAGCCTCATTGTCTTTGTTTTCTGTTTGTGAATGGTGAGGCCCACTTGGGACGAGATGTCAGCAAGCCTCGTGGTCTTGTCCTGCATTTGTTGATGAGTGTGGGACAGTAATGCCAAGTCGTCTGCAAAATCGAGGTCGTCAAGCTGTGTCCACAGTGTCCACTGTATTCCACTTCGTCTGTGCTCTGTGGTCATCTTCATGACCCAGTCTATGGCCAGTAGGAAGAGGAACGGAGACAGCAGACACCCCTGCCTGACACCAGTTCTGACCTGGAGCTCTCTGGTGAACTGCCCTTCGTGGATCACGCGACATGTCATGCCATCATAGCTGCTCTTGATCAGGCGGACGAGCTCTGTGGGTACACCATAGTGTCGTAGGAGTTTCCACAGAGTCTCTCGGTCCACGCTGTCAAATGCTTTCTCATAATCCACAAAGTTGACGTACAGCGGGGAGCTCCACTCCAGAGACTGTTCCACGATGATGCGGAGAGTGGCGATCTGGTCTGTACATGATCGGTTCTTCCTTCCCCCCTCCGCCTAGGACAAAATCAACGAGACTGAGCTGGAAGTGCTTTCCCTTTCAATAATCGAAATTGACCTTGTATTGCTTCCCAGTGGCCGAAAACTCAAACGGGCGAGGATTGGTGGGTGGGTCGCCACGCCTTTCTTCAGTGTTCCCAGTGGCGGGGAATTCAAACAAGGGAGGCCGGGGCGGGGGAGGGGGGGGGGGAGGGGAGAGAGAGAGAAGGGGGCACTAATGTCAGTCTTTGCCACTATACCCCCCGACAAATCAAAAGGAGAGGGAGGGGGGTCCAAACCCCCCAAAAGGGACTTTGGCAGTTACAGCATTTTCAAGAATTTTTTACCGGTGGTGGGGAGGGGGGAATGTTTCTGGAACCCCATAACATCCCCCCCCCTCCCCCACCCGATCCGACCCTGTTTTTGGTATCACTGGTTTCCGGTACAGCAAAGATTTGATTTAAAACTCACTACTGGCACGGTGACACTCGCCTTTCCGGGGCTACTGACTTTGATGGCACTCGGGCTCTTCAGTCCTGCGCCGCACCTGTCCTCCCTCACCACTGATTTATGAACCCTCCTGAATCCGCTCACTGGCCGGCCGTCCAGTTCTGAAAAGTTACTCTCTGTCCCCTGCGCCGACTTGAAACGACTTTGTTTTGGTAAAAGGGCCTTTGAATATCAGGTACCCACGTCTGGAATGGTTCCCCCCTTTCCACTGATGTCAGTTCACTACTGAGGCTCCGTCTCTCATTTTCAAACAGCAGTTTAACTCATTCTGCCAGCGACGCACCACAGCAAGACATGGCTCGATCATGATAGTTCAAGGGTGGTGGCAAAAAAAGCTTGGCGCCTACAGGCACCAAGCTATTCTGCCAGCACCCTCGCCGGGACTATCATGAACGATTTGTCAACTGAATTGTAATGCAGTCCTCAGAGGATAACTCCAAATGATATGGGT
The DNA here is from genome assembly GCA_036245525.1 of Semisulcospira habei. Taxonomy (NCBI): domain Eukaryota; kingdom Metazoa; phylum Mollusca; class Gastropoda; family Semisulcospiridae; genus Semisulcospira; species Semisulcospira habei. The sequence continues at coordinate 57,979,622 of BTPG01000004.1, forward strand.
ATTTCGTAGCTCGGTAAGACACATCTTTTCTTTAGTACTTAGGTACTCTTAAGTCCAGTCATAAATGTGTGTGTGTGCGGTGTGTGGAGTGAGTGTTTGTGTGTGTGTGTGATCATTGTGTGGAATGTGTTTGTATCGGTGTACGTGTATTTCTTGGTATCTGTGTAACAGCTTTTTGAGCCTGACTGTAAGGATATCATAGCGGTTAGCATGATGCATTATTATTATTATTATTATTATTATTATTATTATTATTATTATTATTATTATTATTAAAGACTGAAAAACAGAAGATGGTGGTAGAAAACCCTTTAAAATAGAAACACTGAAGGAACGACGTTTCGGATCAAAGCCGGATCCTTCTTCAGGTGACATGGAAACAAACGTAGAACAGAAAAGAACACGAGAGAAAGAAAAGACGTCATCCTGTATAAAGAGAATTTAGAATGACGTAAAAAAAATAAAAATAATAATAATTAAAAAAAACAACAGAATAACGCAAATACACAAGCACAAAACACTGACGTAGCACAAAACTGCATACATTCGCATTCACTCGTGCCTGCTGCCGCTCATGTACACGCGCGCGCGCGCGCACACACACACACACACACACACACACACACACACACACACACACAACGGTCCGTAGCATCTAGCGGTATCAACAGTGAGGTCAAGTCTGGCACCAACTACCCATCAGGCCGAGCATACATCCCTAGGGGCGAATGTTCAAGCCGCGCGGATGGTAAGTGCCAAGCCTGTCCGCGAAAAAGGATTCTGCCATTTTGCGGCGGATGAAGTGGGATGCCCGGTATCACAGTTTTGCCAAAGGATGCGTATGCTGACGCAGCAATACACAAGATTTTATTCACTATGGACATAGAGGCTCTTTACACCAACATCCCCAAATGAAGACGCCCTAATAGCATTGAAACATTTCATCTGCAAATATAATCTGAAGATCGACACCACAACAATCATCCGCTTAGCCGAACTGGTGCTGTCCATGAACTCCTTTCAATTTATGGGTCAGCACTACAAACAGAAAAAAAGGAGTCGCCATGGGCACTAAAATGGGGCCCTCCTATGCCTGTCTGTTTGTGGGCTACGTGGAGGAGAAGATTTTCACTCAATACACTGGACCTCTGCCAGACCTCTTCACTGAAGCGCTACCGCATCGACGACTGCTTGGGCGTCACCTCAAGAAGCATGAATAAAACACTACAGTTCATCAACTTCATCTCATCTTTTCATCCGTCTCTCCGATTCACGCATGAGATTTCCGAAGAGTCTGTGCCCTTCCTCGACATCCAAATATCCACCAAAGCCGACTTTGACAAACTCCATACTACCGTCCATTACAAGCCTACCGACGCCCACACTGACTTACCTGAAGTTTTTATATGTGCCGCCACCAAAAACGGTATCCCATTCTCCCAATTTCTGCGACCGTGACTCCGTCGGATATGCAGCAGCGACGACGACTTCACCAAACAGACCCAAACCATGGCCACTTTCTTCTCACACCAGGGATACCCCCAGGACATCGTCAACACCGCTCGTTCTAAAGCTGAGGCCACAACTGAGCAGAAGTGAAGCTTTGCGGGAGAAAACTCACAGTGCTGCAGCAGGACCGGCCGGTCCTGTGTATCACATATCATCCTCACAACATCCCAATCAAAAACATTCTCTTCAGAAACTTCCACATCATTCAGAATGACACAGTATTGAAAGACATCTTTCCTGAGCCTCCGCTGGTCGCTTACAGACGTGACGCTAACCCGTACGCGATCATCGCTCAGTGTTCACAGTTCACTTCGCGCATCTAACACCTTACCACCTAGCACACACCCTTGTCAGCAACCACACTGCAAAGCATGTCCGTACATCAACACATCCCCCGTCATCACCGGACCCCTGTCATCTTTCAATGTCCACCGATCATTCACATGCCAGTCATCGGATATTGTCTATGTCATCTCATGTTCTCACTGCCCAAAGATGTTGTATGTGGGGGAGACATACGGTACACTCCCTGAACGGTGCGAGGAGCATGTTCGTTCGATCCGCCTCGGATACAACAACCAGGTTGGACGTCATTTCAACGAACCTCCTCATAGCCTCACACATTTCAGCATACGCATCCATGGCAAAATACATCCCACTCAAGTACATCCGCCGCAAAATGACAGAATCCTTTTTCGCGGACAGGCTTGGCACTTACCGCCATCCGCGCCGGGCGGCTTGAACATTCGCCCCTAGGGATGTATGCTCGGCCTGATGGGTGGTTGGTGCCAGACTTGACCTCACTGTTGATACTGGATGCTACCGTTGTGTGTGTGTGTGTGTGTGTGTGTGTGTGTGTGTGTGTGTGTGTGTGTGTGAGAGAGAGAGAGAGTGTGTGTGTGTGAGAGTGTGTGTGTACGTGAGCGGCAGCAGGCACGAGTGAATGCGAATGTATGCAGGTTTGTGCTACGTGTTTTGTGCTTGTGTATTTGCGTCATTCTGTGTGTCATTTTTTTTTGGTGTGTTTTTTTTTTTATATATATATATATATTTTTTTACGTCATTCTAAATTCTCTCTATACAATGTAACCGGCTGACGCGCTCCCTCCAGCTGAGATGCTATGATGTTTTTTTTTTTTTTATTCCTTTACCCTCTGGCCACCCAAGTTTCTTAGCCTTCACGCTACCCACGCTTAGCCAGGGGCCGCAACCCAGCAACGAGTCAGTCAGCTAGTCATTTTGTAGTACTTTGAAAGTTGTGTTAGGTAGCCCATGTTCTAGCCTCTATAACTTTTTAACGGCTTTACCGATCGAGAATCCGTAACTCACATCAGTTTCCTCATGCAACTACCCTTCTACTCATATGTTCTGTGTTTAGTGATTTTATGACCACCATAGTTCAATTAGCGATTTTCTTACTTTTACAAATTCCAATGAGCTCTCTTAGCCCATTTTAAAATTTAATAATAAATTCCTAGGACTTCCCTCTAAAATATAGTTATGGTAGCTAGTAGCTATTCACATTTCCTGTCTTTTGCTTCAAACCCGAAGCCTTTGTGATAAGTAATTATTGAGTTATGGCTCTTTTTGTAGTACCTTAGAAGCACAGATTTACCCATTTTTCGGTCTGTCTGGAACCGTTTCTTGGTCCACGCCGTGTTGCTCTCTTTGTGGTTCGCGCGCAGAGTATTTAAGCCGGTCAGTGCCAGAGCGGGAAGTCTTTGTCATAAGAGTCGCCCCACTGACAGTATAGCTACTACCACTCTGAGCCATCACTGAGCTTATCTTCAACCGTATCTCCACTGGGATATCCGTGCTGTTTTTCTGCTATTTGATAAACGACAAATAAAAGTACGTCAACGCGACCTCTGCTTCGGCTTCTTATATTCCCCAACCTAATTCACCCACACGTGACCGGGTGCACACAAGTTCACAACAGGATGACGTCTTTTCTTTCTATCGTGTTCTTTTCTGTTCTACGTTTGTTTCCATGTCACCTGAAGAAGGATCTTTGATCCGAGACGTCGGTCCTTGTTAAGTTTCTATTTTAAAGGGTTTTCCACCACCATCTTCTGTTTTTGTTTCACATGAAACCCTAGCGGCAACAGTTTTACTACATATTATTATTATTTGTATTGTTTAGGTTTATTTGGGTAAAAAGACGGACCTGAATTTGCAGATGTTCTTACATTCAGTTTTTATGAATATCACATAATATCGATCATTCTAATTTCATAGCACCGTCATTCCACCGGACCACCACTGCCAAATAGAACTCAGTGGAGAGCACTGTCTGTTGCTGCTGCCTTTCAGTCCCCCCAACGCCCAGTTCGGGCAAGGGACTGATGATGATGATGATGACCACTGCCACGATATCACGGGTTGCTTCCCTTGAATTGGAAAAGCAATGGTTCATCCGGGGCTGTGCGACAAGTCACGTGATGAACACAATTATGTTGTTGTGGAGAAGCCGCCATCTTACTTAGGCAAGCTGACAGAACGTCGCTGGTTGGATGTTCCGCGATGGACAGGCACCGCTGGTACAGTTCCCTGTGCAAATGAAGTGAGATGACTGATTTTCCAAGGCATTTGCCTTTATATCTTTCTTGTTTAGTTGCCATCAGCGTCGTAGTTAGCTTTAATGGCGAGCAAAGTTCAAGTTGCTAAGTTCCCATTGCATGACTTCAATGAAGGTCCAATCTTAGATCCGACTTCTTCTGGAGTTTGGAATATGGAAGAAAATGATGTAGTCGGCCAACTAAATGACGAAAGTTTCAAGAAAAGAGTTGAAATACTCGAACAGCTTATCATAACTGTTCGGAGAAATGGCGGTCGTTTGCCCTACACAGACCATGAGTCCATTTTTAGAGGACTCGGGTTGGCACTCTCCGACTCGAACTGGGAAATACGGTTGAAATGCATACAGCTGCTCCAAGAGCTCATTCCAAGCCTACAAGATGACTTAGACCGCTGCATGTCCCTCGTCCTGAACAAGCTCATCCCCAACATTGGCGACAGTAAGGTCACAGTGCGAAAAGCTGTTGTGTCCAACCTGCATCAGTACATGAAACACACACATGACCTGCCGGCTCTGCTGCATACCATTGTTAACACAGGCTTGGAGAATGAGGACGCGAGGGTCAGACGAGAGACCATCAACGCCTTGCCTATGCTTCTGACCAGAGAATTCATCAATGAAAACTTTTATGGAATCATTCAGTCGCTGACCAAAAAGTTGTTGGATACATCTGTTGAAGACAACCTAAAGGATGTCTCCCTGTCCACACTAAGGTCCATTGAAAAGCTGGTGGGTGAAGAACAGTTTGACGTTTACATTCAGAAGTTGTCTCCTTCTCTACGTAAATATTTCTTACAGCTGACAGGAAAGTTTGAAAATGGGTTCGCCAGCCATCCCCACGCCCATGATCATTACTCAGGGGGACACACATCACGTCAAACAGGCAGCCAGATGGCGGTGGACAGAAATGATGTGTACATGGATAGTTTGGAGTTTGGCATCATTCCTTCACACATCATGACCAGAATCAATGACCAAAAGGACTTCAAGACAAGGGCACAAGCAGTGGAGGATCTGAGAGGAGTGGTCATGTCACTCAATTCACATGAAATCAACCAGAAGTTGATACCACACATGATGCCTTTCATGAGCTTCCTTAGCACACTTTTGGACGATTCAAACTTCAAGATCATTACTGTCACACTGGAGATCTTGTATTCTGTGGTGGAACAAATGGGTGCCAGTGTCAAGAACTTTGTCAAGAACATTGTCACTGTGCTGTCGAAGCGCATGGGAGACAACAAAGTGGTCATTCGTCAGTCCATCATGAGGGTCGTCATCAAGATGATGCAGTGCTATGCACCTCAGCATGTTCTGTCTGTGATATTTGATAACCTGTCCCATCGCAATTCTCGGGTGAGACAGGAAACAATTAACTTCATCATTGCAGCATTGTTGACATTCCCTAGCTATGAGTTTGACTTGCCCAACACCTGTTTAGTGGTGGGACCCACTCTGACGGATGTTAAGAGACAAGTACGGCAAGCGGCACTGGAGTGTTTTGCGGTTTTGGCGCAGGCTATGGGCTCTGGAAGGCTGCAGCCTCTTGTGCAAGCTGTGGATCAGGTTGAACTTAGTTCTGAAGGTGAAGGTCTCATGGCTGCTGTACAAGCTCGCCTTGCTCGTCGCCAGCTGCCTCGCCTCAATGGGGATGGTATGGTGGAGTACGCCACCCCTATTCCATCTTCCGCAACCCAGCGATCCACCTCAGCCAGCCAGAGTGCGGACACAGAATGGATACTGGCTGTGGGTGGTGGGTCAGCCCGCACGGCACGATCTGACATCATGGAACTTGAATCTGTCACGTCATCTGCACGTTCCACACCGGGTATGTCTGACACCAGCTCCTCCTCGCCTGCCCCACGCCGCTTCATGAGTGCTGGGAGAGGCCGCAACAAACTGCCCTGGGAGGAGGACCGTGACGAGAGATTCAGGGCCTATGAGGACTTGCCCAACTCAGCTCCTCCTCAGGTACAGAAATTTTTACACAAAGTTAATAATTTTGTTCACACGCACACACAGTGTTGGAAGTATAGTACTAATTAGTACTATGTTAATATGACTTACGTAGCTTGTTTTTCTCTTCGTTATAAATATATATGGGTTTAAAATTTGCTGTAGGTGGTTGCCATTAATAATAATATTGTTAGTATTAAGAATCCACATACCGTTCATTACTTGGGCTACAAGCTTTGTCACCAAAAACCCCCAGTCAAACAGTAAATCCTGTGAGATCTGTTGAGTGATTACTGTTGAAGGGATGGGCACCAGGCTTTCTGTCTGTTTCTCTCACTCTCTCACTATTGACAAATGTCTTGGGCTTAGCTAGACTTCATTATTAAACTCCCCCACCTGGGTCTGCCCTGGGGGACTTGGGTGGGGTCAACTACTTTTTAGTTCCCAGGGTCACCCTGGTCAGCCCCACAGGGTGGGCTTTCCCCTCTACTCTGGGGCATGTGTTTCTGTCTACCCTTGGTCCATTCACCTGTATTTGCCTTTTTTAAACTCTCCCTACTGTCTGCGCTGCCTGTAGCTCTTGATATTGGATGTGTGTTGCTAAATGGTCTTAGCTTTATTTAGGCCCCTCGTAGGTTTATTTAACATATTGGACCAGCTGGTGACATACATTCAATATTCTGTTTAGTTTTTTTTGACAAGCAGTGCAGGCACGTCCTGAGAAAGTCTTGTTGCTGTCGGGACATTAAGCAATGTACAATCAATCATTAATTATTAAACTAAAGCATGATATAATGATAGTGTGTCTTTGTGCTGTGGGCAATGACATTTTCAATGAATCAGGGAGGACCAAATGTTCTGTGACCATAGTAGCCATCAAGACTACCATCCAACTTCATGTGAAATCTGGGAATCCAATTAATTGGGTAGACAGAACAGTTGTGTGTGTTCACACGTGAAATTTCACCCCCAACGCATCCAATACAAGATTCTGTCTCTCTGCTACAAATCCCTCAACAACTACGCTCCTGCCTATCTCTCCAACTTACTTCACCCTACACAACTTCCCGCTCCCTCCGCTCCACCTCTGACCCTCTCTGCCTCCATATCCCCCAGCACCAAACTTAGCGCTTTCGGCCCCGCTTTCTCCATCCACCTGGAACAATCTCCCACTCTCTCTCCATCAGAAACACTCTCTCGCCTCCTTTCAGTCCGCCCTCAAAACTCACCTCTTTCAACAGTTCTAGCAATATAACATCACCACACTCCTCACCCCAAGCTGACTGTCATAATGTATTTGTGGTACGTGAGTCATTGTCAAAAGCGTGCGCGAGTTGTGAGTTAGAGTTATAATTATTATAAGATAAGTGCATTATAAATGAATTTACCATTTACACTCCCAGAAACATGACTGCCTTGTCTGACACAAAATCTCCTTGTTGGCAACGGGTTAGCGGATTTAGTCCTCTCTGTCAATAATTCGTATAGGTTGTTTGACATAGCAGTGCACATGTTTTCTCAAATATGTCTTCTCTGTACAACTTTAAGAACAAATAAAATTTAGCATCATTTGACCTAATATGAGTTATTTTTAATTGACGATTTTGCTGTACAGTCATGAAAATGTGGTCACCAGAACAAGCCATTTGCATTGCCCTAATCCCTGCGGGAAACAGCCAGATTTCAATATCAAGCCATCGAGGTTATAAATGCATGCCGACTTCATATGCCTGCACTGTTTTGGGTTTGAAAACTTGGTCAACTGGCTTATTTACTTGAAAATGAATCTTTGTTGCACTGGGCTTGAATATACCTGAGGCACATTTAGGCATGTAACAACAGTCATTTCAGGAAATATTTCAAAATTGTGCAACCACACAGCAAAAATGGCAAAATGTACAATTTCTTGAAAGTAAATCATATTAGGTCAACTGGCACCAAATGATATGTGTTTTAAGATTGGTATAGAAAAATGGTTCTCTCTGAAGATATAAATTTGCAAAAAAACATTGTGTACTCTCAACTTATGAACTTCACTGGTGTCACTAGAGAGCCAAAGTCTACAAAATCTTACTAAGGCTGAAGTGGTCATGACAGTCTACTTTTATTTACACTGTCCAGTTTTGAACTGTACCCTGTGTACAGTGTCCAGTGTTATACTGTCCAAGACTTTTCAAGTCTCTGGTGAATTGTCACATGAACAGGCCAGTGGTTGCAACATTCGCTTCAGTACTAAAATGAATCTCATTTTGTGGGCACAGAAAAGGATTGGCAGTGTTTGTTGTTTGAAAGTGTAGATTATTGAAGAATTAAATTAGTATAATTTCTTAGACTTAGTTACTGCATGTTTACAGACTAAGACTAAACAGATGTCAAGTGTTGAAGGGCACAACAATCATAAACCAGGTTTACCTCTCCTTGTGTAGAAGTGGCTGCAAACGCACGCTCATCGCAAACTCATTTTTTGGGTGTGCAGATTAACATTGTGTCCCAGGTACCAAAACCCCATATTTTGGAGTTGTCCTCTGAGGACAGCATTACTTCTTCTTCTTCAGCGTTCCCGACTTACTTACTTACTTACGCCTGTCACCCCTACCCGGGTATAGGCCGTCGACGAGAGACCTCCAGCAACTCCTGTCCTGTGCTTCTCCTTCGATTCTACTCCAGGTGGTTCCCAGTCTCTTGATGTCTGCTTGGAGGTCTCGACGCCAGGAGTTTCTCGGCCTACCTCTTTTCCTCTTTCCCTGGGGGTTCCATGACAATGCCTGCCTAGTGATACTGGAAGCTGGCTTTCTCAGACTGTGACCGATCCATCCCCATCTTCTTCGCCCAATTTCATTCTCTGCTGTTATCTGCTCTGTTCTCTCCCAGAGTCTGACGTTGCTGATCTTCTCTGGCCAGTGGATTTTCAAAATTCTTCTAAGGCAACTGTTCATGAAGGTCTGTACTCTGTTGACTGTGGTTTTTGTCAATCTCCATGTCTCTGCTCCATATAGGAGAACTGCTTTTACATTGGAGTTGAAAATCCGGACTTTGGTGTGTTGTGACAGCTCTCTGGAACTCCACACTTTTTTCAACTGGAGAAAGGCTGCTCTGGCTTTACCGATTCGTGCTCTGACATCTGCATCAGTGCCGCCTTTTTTGTCTATGATGCTCCCGAGATAGGTGAAGGACTCCACCTCCTCCAACGGGGTGCCAGCAAGCAAGACTGGTTCTTCCCTGGTTGCGTTCAGCCTCATTGTCTTTGTTTTCTGTTTGTGAATGGTGAGGCCCACTTGGGACGAGATGTCAGCAAGCCTCGTGGTCTTGTCCTGCATTTGTTGATGAGTGTGGGACAGTAATGCCAAGTCGTCTGCAAAATTGAGGTCGTCAAGCTGTGTCCACAGTGTCCACTGTATTCCACTTCGTCTGTGCTCTGTGGTCATCTTCATGACCCAGTCTATGGCCAGTAGGAAGAGGAACGGAGACAGCAGACACCCTGGCCTGACACCAGTTCTGACCTGGAGCTCTCTGGTGAACTGCCCTTCATGGATCACGCGACTTGTCATGCCATCATAGCTGCTCTTGATCAGGCGGACGAGCTTTGTGGGTACACCGTAGTGTCGTAGGAGTTTCCACAGAGTCTCTCGGTCCACGCTGTCAAATGCTTTCTCATAATCCACAAAGTTGACGTACAGCGGGGAGCTCCACTCCAGAGACTGTTCCACGATGATGCGGAGAGTGGCGATCTGGTCTGTACATGATCGGTTCTTCCTGAATCCTGCTTGCTGGTCTCTCAGCTGGGGGTCAACGGAGCTCTTCATTCTCTCTAGGATGATCCTGTTGAAGACCTTTCCTGGTACTGACAGCAAGGTGATTCCTCTGTAGTTGGAACACTTGCTGAGGTCGCCTTTCTTGGGAAGCTTGATTAGGTACCCCTCCTTCCAGTCAGCTGGCATCACCTCCTCTTCCCAGATCTTTCCAAACAGTGGGTACAGCATCTCAACTGTTGTCTCTAGGTGTGCTTTCAGAGACTCCGCTGGGATGCCATCTGGCCCTACTGCTTTGCCATTCTTCAAAAATGCCACTGCTTTTCTGATCTCTTCCCGGCTGGGTCTGTCACAGCTGATGGGTAGGTCGGTCTCTGCCGGCTGGATGTCGGGGGGGTCGGGTGGGCTAGGTCTGTTCAGTAACTCTTCAAAATACTCGGCCCATCTGTCGAGTTGGTCTGCACTGTCTGCAATAGGCTTGCCTTCTTTGTCTTTTACTGGTCTTTCTGTATGGCCATACTTACCCGACAATCTTCTGGTAATGTCGTAGAGCTGTTTCATGTTGCCGCTGCCTGCTGCCTTTTCTGCCTCTGCTGCCAGGCTGTCTGTGTAGGCCCTCTTGTCTGCCCTGATACTCCTCTTCACCTCTCTGCCCTGGGGGACTTGGGTGGGGTTAGGTACTTTTTAGTTCCCAGGGTCACCCTGGTCAGCCCCACAGGGTGAGTTTTTCTCTCTATTCTGGGGCATGTGTTTCTGTCTACCCTTGGTCCATTCACCTGTATTTGCCTTTTTAAAACTCTCCCTACTGTCTGCACTGCCTGTAGCTCTTGATATTGGATGTGTGTTGCTAAATGGTCTTAGCTTTATTTAGGCCCCATGTGTTAGGTTTATTTAACGTATTTGACCGGCTGGCGACATACATTCAATGTTCTGTTTTTTCACAAGCAGTGCAGGCACGTCCTGAGAAAGCCTTGTTGCTGTCGGGACGTTAAGCAATGTACAATCAATCAATCCTCTTCACCTCGCGGTTGGCTTCCCAGTATTCCCCCTGTGCCCTTACTTTGGCTGCTCTCGTGCGACTGTTGTTGACCGCTGCTTTCTTCTGCTTCCTCGCTTCTATCTTCTTCAAGGTCTGTGCCGACAGCCAGTCCTTGTGGTGGTGTTTCCTGAACCCTACAGTGTCTTTGCAGGTTGAGTTCAGCACCTCTCTAACTGCCTTCCACTGCTGCTCTGTGGTGACCGCCTCCTCTTCATTTACTAGCTCCTGTAGCGCTTGAAACCGGTTGGACAGCACCAGTTTGAACTCTTCTCTAACTCCAGTTTCTCTCAGGAGGCCTAAATTATAGCGCTGTCTTCTTGTTGTCTCTGTGCGGCTTTTCTTTAGCTTGAGCTTCATTCTTAAGGTAAGCAGATGGTGGTCTGAGGCGACATCTGCTCCCCTCCTCACTCGAACACCTTGAAGGGATCTTCTAAATTTCTTGCTAATGCAGATATGGTCTATTTGGTTCTCTGTTGTATGGTCAGGTGAGACCCAAGTTGCTTTGTGTATTCTTCTGTGTGGGAAGATGCTGCCTCCAATGACAAGTCGGTTTAGAGCACAAAAGTCTACAAACCTCTCCCCGTTCTCACTCATCTCCGAGCCTAGTCCCTGTCTCCCCATCACCTCTTCGTATCCGGTGTTGTCCTCCCCTATTTTGGCATTAAAATCGCCCATGACGATGGTGATGTCTCGCTCCGCACATTTGTCCACGGCACTCTGGAGTCGGTCGTAGAACTCTTGTTTCTCTTCCTCGTCACTGTCATTGGTGGGCGCATAACACTGGATGACGTTCAGCTTGAGCTTTTTCTTGGTTCTAAAGGCTGCTGTTATAATTCTTGGCCCAAGAGGTTCCCAGCCCATCAGCGCTCTCTGTGCCACTGGTGACAGCATGAGTGCTACTCCTTCTGTATGGGGGGCATTCTCCTCTTCATGACCTGAATACAGAATCATCTCCCCACTTAACAGCCTTTTCTGGCCAGACTGCGTCCATCTGGCTTCACTGATGCCTAGCAGGGAAAGGTTGTACTTTTGCATTTCCGCTGCTATCTGGGCGGCCTTGCCGCTCTGGTACATGGTCTTGACGTTCCATGTGCCCATGGTTGTATCCCTGGATAGAGAGAGGCGGCTCAGTCCTGTGGCTTCCGAAGACTTCCGGCTTTCACCACAGGACGTCATAAGTCTTCTATTAGAAGAACCTTCCTCCTCCAGGAAAGGAATTACTGTTAGTCTTTTCGTCGGCGTTTTTGTAGCTATTTCCTTTTTTGCAGGGTGGGGAAGCTACCCCCACGCCCAACCCCCTTACTAGGAGGACCAGGGGTTTTCTGTCGGGGTCACCTTCCCTTAGACCATGTTGGTTCACGGCACCTTATTTCATTCGGTGCACCCCTCTCACGAGGGACCCCCTATCCACCACCCAGGGGACGCGCCTCAACGCCGTATGGTCCCAGCGCGAGGCAGCGTTCCCGAACTGCATTACAATTCAGGAGACAGATCGACCATGACAGTTCAAGGGTGGTGCCAGAATAGCTTGGCGCCTATAGGCGCCAAGCTGTTCTGGCACCACCCTTGAACTATCATGGTTGAGCCATATTTGGCTGTGGTGTGTCAGGACTGAATGAGTTAAGCTGCTGTCAAATGTCTTTCTTCTGACAACAGATCATTTTCCTGTGACGTTCATTGTGTTTCTTTAATATTTTGTTGGCATACACTCGGTCCATAAATTGGACACTGAACAGCACATTGAGCGACATTCTTGTAGGGAGCGAGATTTGAAAAGTGTTGTGTGGGCGGTTTGACACTGGACACTTAGGCTAAAGTGGTCACTAAAGTAATAGTATACTTTTTTTCCTGGAAACACATTAACCCCTATCATACTGAGGCTAAAAGCTTCAAATGTGTACACTGCTATGCAAGCTACATTATCTATAGTACTTACAGATAAGGATATAGACCAATGTGTTTAGTTAAAGGGTGGTGTCATTGCTCATCGCAAACTCATTTTTGGGGTGTGCAGATTAACATTGTGTCCCAGAACAAAACCCCATATTTTGGAGTTGTCCTCCGAGGACTGCGCCATGCTATTCTGGCACTACCCTTGAACATAGAAGCGCCATGCTATTCTGTCACTACCCTTGAACTATTTTAGTCACACATTTCACACACTGGTGTATTCCGAATGATAAGGGTTAATGTACTAGTCAGTGCATTAGTAAGTTACAAATGTACTGGCTCACTAACTCCACTCAGATCTCCAAACTTAATTTAGGGATAACTCGACACATGTACTGACTCACTAACTCCACTCGGGTCTCCAAACTTAATTTAGGGATAACTCGGTGGTGATGTCACTTGTGATTAGTTGGAGTGCTGTACTTTACCCAATAGAAAGCTGTTGCTGTATAACAAAATCCAGATTGCTCAGTCGCCACCACTCACTGTACAGAGAATGACTTTCAGTTGAATTTAGAGCTGTGCGCTCGAACCCCAGGTCTAGATTAAATTAAGGGGCTAGGTACTACAAGGTTGGATCTGTGACCTACCAGTTCTAGAGTCATTAGTCAAGAATAACCTTAAATTAACGGACACGTTCCTTGGGGCCCACGGTTCCAGGGTGTTACTGCTGCCAGAGGCATAGATTTTCATGGGAGTATGGACGGCAGCAAAGATTCTAAGCCTTTTGTCTTGATTATCCCAATTTAGTTACGTGGTCGTTTCTCCTCGTAAGTAGCCAGTCCTTGGCCTTTGTAGTGTACATTTGATGTGTTGCCTTTCACCTGCTGGGACAGTACGGGCTTTAGTTTTGCAACAGATCATGTCAGCTCTGCTGTATAGCCTGGGCACTTCCTAGACTTGCATTTATATGCTCTTGGGATCTCCTTTGTCAAAATGTTTGTGTGGAAAAATCAATTAATCATCTTTCTTATCACCGTAAGGTGAAATTTGCTGGAGTGCAAGTCCCTGAGGAAATGCATCATGTATAGCTTGCTGTAAAATATTAACATGAACTGATGGCTTGATTATAAAATCTACAATGTCACATGAAAGTACAAGTTTAAAGAAACTTGATGAAATGTGAAGCTGTTTTTAAAACACAGTGTCCCCAAAAGGTCACCATCCCCAAATCTTGGAGAATGCAATACAGCTCAGGAGACAGACCACCCATGATGGCTCAATGATTGTGCCACATCATGTTGTATAGTGTCAGAAGGTGGATGATATCCTTGGACTACAGGAGTTGTCTCCGTTGCCTGTAAGCGTGTTGTTACAACTTCATTTAACCCATTTAGCCCTGAGTCCCTACAGCAGGAGATGGATTGACCATGATAATTCAAGGGTAGTGCCAGATTAGCTTGGCGCCTGAAAGGCGCCAAGCTAGTCTGGCACTACCCTTGAATTATCATGGTCAATCCATCGCCTGCAACTAGTACAAAGTCATTAGGCTACACCTTCAAAATTTGAGAAATGGGAACTTGGGGCGAAAAGGATTTAGAAGCGGAATTCCTGTTATATATTTGGATATATTCCCCCTTTCTAGCAAACATCACAAGACACAGAGTATGACATTTTCATAATTTGTACATCATAATTTGTATTGCACTTTGTAGGTCACGTAAGCTTCGAGGAGAGCTTAGTCTATGGACTTTAGTTTGAAAGGTTATTCTCACTCTCTGCAAAGAGCTCAAAAGCAGAGGAGTTTGATGTGAGGATTACGTCAGGTTGAACGCTGAAAATCACAGGCCCATCAATTGCCAAACTTGAAAGATCTGTGCGTAGCAATCAGATCATATTGTAGAACTCTTGAATTGTGACTAGTTCATTAACCAATTTTTTTTGGATGGCTACATTTCCTGAATTATAAATGTGTCATCTAACAATTATGTACCAGTTGCCGGAGATGGCGCGACCATAATAATTCAAGGGTAGTGCCAAAATAGCATGGCGCCAAGCTAATCTGGCACTACCCTTGAATTATCATTGTCGAACCATCTCCTGCTCTAGGGCATTGAGGCTAAATGGGTTAAATACAACAACAGATTTTAGTGGAATAGTTTTACCGTTTTGAGTTTGAGGGAGCAAAATCAATTGCTGGAAGCTTCATCCAGCCTGTGGTTGCTGCCCTTAGACTGCCACAAACTAACAACACCAGCAGCATCCCAATGTTCCCTCTGTTCTAGACTGTATGAAATGTGTAATGTCTAGTCATCCAGAATTGAAGTTAAAAAGTGATTTTGTGACATACGCATGATACAGTAGAACTATTTCACAATGGTGAGAAAACTGTGACTTGATTGTTGTGTTAATGTGCTTATAGTTATGTCAGACTTTGTGACATGTTCAGTTGTGACTTTATGATTATGTTACATGTATAAATGGTATGTCTTTCTAATACCAGAATTTTAATGTGTTCAGCTTGATGTAAAATAATTTATAAAAAGAATTATTTGAATATTTTTAAAACTCTAGCTCACCAAAATCCAATATGGGATGACCACAAAGTCTTTGCTATACAAGCTTATCTGTGCATTTTCCCACATTTTGCTCGCAGACATCATAAGAAAGATATAGGCTGTCTTCCTAAATTAAACTGTGAGAGAGAGAGAGAGAGAGAGAGAGAGCATTGCCTCAGTTCATGTATAGGTAGTTTTGTGTCAATTCAGTTCACATTTAAGGTGTCTGGTCACCATCAGAAGAGGAGGATTCTTACATTTGTCTTTTTTTATCTGCAATGAATTTGTTTTTCTCGAAAAGTTGAAGAGGTAAAAGCTGGCTGGACGAAGTCATCCAATGTATTTCTCCAAGCTAGTGATATGATCCAAAAGTTCAAGTGCACATGACAAAAATGTGGGTCAACTGACATTCTAATATCTGTAAATGGTCATTTAACTCTTACATGAGACATGGTACAGCATTCAACTCTTTCGTAATAAAGGTCACAGGTCCAAATCCAGCTGGGCTCACAATTTGTTCAGTCCCTATTTGGTGCCCTGTCATTGAAATCACCTTTGTGGTGGACAAAACACTACATATTATGTTATTTTTTACTGGATTTTAAGCACCATAAAGCACAGTAGTCTGATGTCCAACACTTGTGCCCTTATAAGCACAACATCTACTGGTCTGTTCAATCTGATAGTCTCAAACTGGATTCGAGTTCTATTAATGTAGAATGCATTATATAATAAAGTTTAGATGTGGAGATATTATGGACTTTATTGAACTTTTGTTTGGCACAAGTAAAGAGGTATGGACTTCATTGAACTTAGTTTGGTTGACATGCCCTAGAGGGAGCATAAACCAGACTGAAATACAAATTGATAAAGTGTACACGAAAACAGTGATTGGGACAGTGGCCGATATTACTGGGTAGTGAATTCACCCTTTGTGTGTCAGTAGCGGTTTTTGTGGAGATGATTCCTACACTGCTACAGGAATCGTTGCGACAAAAACCACTATCCACAGGCAAAGGTTTAAAGCTATGTCCAGTGGACTATGATGGAATTCATTTTGTGTTTGGTGCTGATTGGGTAGGTGGCGATAGATATTATGTTTTATGGTCCCGGGTCATCATGAAAACTTTGGCAATTTCCTTGCAAACTTTCAAACCCACAGGACTTGTACACATATGAATGCGTTCACCCAGGTCTTAACATGCAATTATAATACCTCACCCAAAACTCAATAACAGCAGGCACAAACACATTGCACTTTGTGTCTGTGTCCTGTTGTGTGAGATTTTGGTTCTTGTTATATTTTTATCCAGATCAATACATGTTGTCATTCTATCAGCGTTCTGTGTTTTGTTTTCCTCTTTTCAATAGGGAATTTATCTGAGGACAGTAAAACGGGTTCATATGGTGAGATATTTGTAGATTTTGGTTTTAGACGATAGTCATTAACATCTTCTGTAGGCCAAACAGGAAAATAATAGACTGCTCTGCAAGAAGGTAGCTCAATCAATGGTAGTGCCTGATATTTTGTAGTCTCCAGATGCTGGGCTTACATGGCACTACCTTTGAGCTATCTTGAGTGGTTCATCTTCCGCAGTTGATTGAGTGATTTTGTGGTGCTTGTTCAGATCTTCGTAGATTTTTTTAGAGCTGAACTCATACTGGATACATTGTATTGTGTAGTGCTAGACTTTGTAGTTGAGGTCACTGCTGTGCCTGTACCTTCTATTTTAAACTTAATGAACTATAAATTGTACATATTTTTTTAACTTTCTTTAACCCATTAGCTGATTTGTTAACAAAATTACTTATTGTCCTATGAAGGCTACATTTCAAATCTGGAGATAGATCAGCCGTATTAGTTCAAGGGTGGTGCCAGAATAGCTTGGCGCCTGAGGCGCCAAGCTATTCTGGCACCAGCCTTGAACTATCATGGTCAAATTTATTTCAAGCAATGAGGGTATCAGGATGAAAAGGTTAATGCTGGTATTAGTAGAGTTCAGTAGCAAATGCTTCTTGCAGAAGACAAATAATGTGAAACTCTGGTTTTGTTAATACCGTAGAAGTGGAGTAGTAGAACCCTCATGTGCATGCCTTCCCCATTACTTGTTACAGTACTGGTGGCTGTATACATGGGGGTTAAACACTGCTTGCCTTTAAACACATTTTCATTGTAACAGATTAACAGTGTTATAAATAAAAAGTGGCTGATATGAAATAATGTGCAGTCTAATTCTAATACAGTAGAGAGAATAGTTTGATTAGAGTATTTTGGAGTTGTGTTTTTTTTTAAGCCGTGTGATCATTTAATTTTTAATTCTCTCATTGCTATCTTTACACATATACATATATCTTTTCATTATGGTAACCACATGAGTGTAGTTGGCGCTGTCATTTATCTGTGCATGTGCGGCTTTGACAAATTGTGTAGGTCAGTCATGTTCCTACTAGATGTGTATGTGACACTGGTCTGTGTAGATTTTGTTTAAAATTTTGGTTAAAGGTGGAAAATATAAATCAGTGAGCATTTTGGTCATTATGGTCAGCAAGAGGATTGTTTGCTTCACTTGGCCTTTTGCACATTGGGGTACTAGTACGGCAGTCTTTGATTTCATTGCAACTACATGTGATTGTAAGTGTTTCATGTTTATTTACTATATACAACTGATGCAGATTAAACCGGATGCTGTTTCTGAATAGCTTGACATCTCTGGGATGACCTGTAAAGATGAAAATGCTCAGTGGTGTATATTATTGAACTTTCACCAGTATTTTCAATGGAACCCTATACAGACTCTGATCAGGTGCACATGGAGGGAAATCTCGGAAGGTACAACATGGATGTGGAGCACAGTAAAGAACTGTTGACATAAAAATCCAAGGGCATGCAAATCACTTGTGTGGGTTCATTCGAGTCAACCTAACCATCAAACATGGCATGATAAATTAATTATGAAACTCAGATCATACGACAGATGGAGAAATATTTGTACCTTAAACCATGGGTGGTGATGATTTACGTGTCTTGTCTTGCAATGGACATAGAGTTCTGGTGCCTCGGGAAATGGTGTGTCAAAGGCAAGTCTCAGCTGACAAATCCTCACCACAAATGGTGTCACTGTTACTTCTCCCCTGAACACATAATAATTAAGAAAATGGTATCCATACTGTTAATAGAGTACCGTACTTATTGAGATATTCTCACCATTATAGGTTTAAAAGCATGAGCAAACTAGACGCAAGCAACTTCGCACGCACAAACTGCTAGTAATGTGAATTGGTTACCCTTCTCTAAATGGTCAGTGCAGTTCGAAGGAATTATTCCAAAGAATTCATTTAAACTGCCCGCTTAACCCATAGCATACTGAGGCTAAACGCTTCAAATGTGTACACTGCCATATATGCAAGCTACATTATAGTACGTACAGAACAGGATATAGACCAATGGCTTTAGTTGAACTATTTTAGTCAAACGTATTTCACACACTGGTGTATTCCGAATGATAAGGGTTAAAGTTCTTAAACCATTTTGAATGATGCATGCCTTGCCCTTGCTGCTGTCATGCAATGATACATGTACAGTGATAATTGTTCTCACTGTGAGCCCCAAGGTTGACATTGACAGATTTTGGAATCATACTCTAAAGACGGTGTAATACTTCAGCTGAGGATACTTAAACAGGTCTGGAGATAAAATGATAAATCTGTCTGCTACCACCCACAAACCGCAGTGTAATGGTTGATCTCTCTAGCTGTTGTGTTGTCTTTAGAGGACAATTCCCCAGTGTATGGGGAGCCACCTTAACCCATTTAGCCCCAAAGCCCTGCAGCAGGCGCTAAGCTCATCTGTCACTACCCTTGAATTATTATGGTCAATCCATCTCCTGCAATTTTTAACATGTGACCGTGGGGTTAAGTGGGCTAATCGAACCATATTGTTGTGTGGGTGGTGTGTCGGAACTTTTGAGCAGTATGTGTCATCTCTATAACCAGATTGGATAGTTACGCCCGCTCTACATTCAGTCAATGTGGATTTTTGTAACTCCTTATACGTGGTGTGCAGGGTGTGACAGAGGAGGTGCAGGTGCCAACCAAGCCACGCAATATGTGGGTTGGGGACACGGAACAAGGGTCGCCTGACTCGCGGGGTCCGCCCAGACGCAGAATCACCGTTGCCAACCTGGGACTGCAAGAGGACGCAGAAACTTCAGGTAGAGTTGTTGATGTCCTTTTTTAAATTCTCCCACCCGGGTCTGCCTTGGGGGACTTGAGTGGGGTTAACTACTTTTTAGTTCCCAGGGTCACCCTGTTCAGCCCCACAGGGTGGGTTTTCCCCTCTATTCTGGGGCATGTGTTTCTGTCTACCCTTGGTCCATTCATCTGTATTTTCCTTTTTTAATCTCTCCCTACTGTCTGCACTGCCTGTAGCTCTTGATATCGGATGTGTGTTGCTAAATGGTCTTGGGTTTATTTAGCTATTAGACCGGCTGGCGACATACATTCAATATTCTGTTTAGTTTATTTTCCGCAAGCAGTGCGGGCATGTCCTGAGAAAGTCATGTTGCTGTCGGGACGTTAAGCAATGTACAATCAACCAACCAACCTTTTTAAAATTACAATACACGCTTGTCATAGAGCCTGTATTAATATCCCGAATGGTCATGGTTCACTTCACAAAAGTTGACTTCGCGCAGTGGACATTGCGGAGCTCTTGCATCTTAATAGCTTGAAGAATTCTTATCACAGGCAGTCCAACGAGGGCCATCTTATTACAGCTCCTTTCCTTGCACGCTGGCTCATGTGGAATTTTCTCTTGATGATGCTGTCTACACCGTCACATTATGTGTTATGTTTTGGTGTGGGGTGGGTACCGTAGGTATCATATAACCACTACATGTACTTTTTGTTCTTGTGTAAACCCCTCAGTTTTTATTAATTGACATTTTTGTATCAAGCGGCGTAAAGTTGCAGCTAAGTCTCGGAGTCTGCTAACTGATTGTAGATAGTGGTTGACCCAGGCCATTTTACCTTGGTATCCAGCATCACTCATATTCCATCTTAAAGGTTACATTACTGCCAAATTACACTAAGAGTCACTATAGTTAATTAATTATTCGGCAGTGACTGAGACACGACTTCCCTGAACATTTCTGAGCTGCCGACCCGTAACCATTTTGAATGTCTCTCGTTTGAATAGCCTTGGTTTGACTAATCGCACTGTGATGTGGAAAGGCATTTGATGGCTTCGTGAAGGGTAAAAAATACCATCCCCGAAGCCTCCGATATACACTTCAGACACTTTGCGAAGTATAACTTGAGACATATTTAGACGTGGTAGATTCAGCTGGCGTCGGTTGCAGGAGTGAGCTTTAAGTTGCGGACGACACTCTGCAAAGTGCATCTTGCGTAGGGCTTACGTAGCATAGTGGCTTGCATAGTCCTGCACCAGTCACTAAGCAAGGTGCTCCGCTATAGCGGGGTGAGTGTTGTGGCGCTATAACAGAGCACCTTGCTTAGTGGCTGGGACAGGACTAAGGTCACTCATGCAATTTGGCCCCATGTGTAGCACAAACACGAAGCACCTTGCCTATTGGTTTCCGCAGGATTTTAAGCTCATTCTGGCAACCGAGGCCAGAGCACGACATTTGAATTGATGAATGCCTGATGCATCACCAGGATATCTCGAGGCTAGTGCCGGACTAGCTTGTGTCTTGAGATGCCACCACCATTACGTCAGGCACCGGCAGACTGCACGCATTGTGTGTAGCTGGTCCAGTGATATTGCAGAAAGGAATACATTGGCCTCAGACAACAGGCTTTGTACGTTCCTCGTAATCCCGGGGTTTAGTGTTCGGGTGCTTGACTCCCTAATATCACATTTTGGCTCCAGCCCAAAAAGGTCCCCAGAAATATTTCATAATCTGCTCCCTGTCTGGGTGCTAGGAAGTGTTTCAAGGACAAAAGCAATTAAATATTCGTGAGACATTTTTACGAGTTTAGTAGTGCAGGCAAATTTCCATTTTACAAAGTTATGTACATGATGAGGAAAACGGAAAATATGCCTCCGAGCAAAATTAGAATCAGCCAGAATAAAAGATTTATGGGAATCATGTTTGTCTGGGCTTTTCATCCACTGTTTCCATCAAAACATGTACGTGTACATGTATTGACCTTATTTCTGATTCTGGCACTACCCTTGAATTATCAAGGTCAGTCCATCTCCTGTTGTAGGGCTTTGGGGCTACATGGGTTAACTCATTCTACTCCAGACCCACCACAGCAAGATATGGACCGACCATGATAGTTCAAAGGTGATGCCAGAATAGCTTGGCGCCTATGGGCTGATTGACCGCCTATGGGTGCCAAGCTATTCTGGCATCACCCTTGAACTATCATGGTCGATCTGTGCCCTGCACTACAATGCAGTCTTCAGAGGACGACGGCAACATTTGGAAATTTGGGTCTTGGGGTACAAAGAGTTAACTTGGACAGCTTCCTTTTCGTGGTTCTGTGAGAAGCGAATCCTAGCTCCTGTTGTTGCTAGAATGCTTGAAGGGATTAATGCCTTCACAGCCAGTAGCTATCAACTGTTCTAGGTCATCGCAGCCTCATACCCGGTACCCCCTTCCACCTGACAATCACTGATATAAGTTGGACAGTCGGGAGACAGATCCTCACAAGTCCCCTCATCTGCCGGGACTCACGAGGATCCGTCAGTCATAAAGTGAACGGTTGAATGTGCTTGGGGAGGGGGGGGGGGGAGCTCTTTGATTCATGCTGAAACAAGTGGGTCAGCCTTAATTGTTGCAAAAAAAAAAAAAAAAAAAAAAGGAGAAGCGAGATGATGGTTCTTTCTTGTGTGGAAAAGGCGATATTGTCCGCCCTTGTGTTCGCACTGAGCTGACCTGAAAGCGGCGCTTGGAGTTTTCTTTTGAAGTTAGACGAGCGGCGTTGTTGGCAGCGGGTGGTGCTTTAACCCATAAAGCCCTGAAAGACTACGACAGGATGTGGATCGACCATGGTAGTTCAAGGTTGGTGTCAGAATAGCTTGGCGCCTCTAGGCGCCAAGCTATTCTGACACCAACCTTGAACTATCGTGGTGGATCCGTCTCCAGAACTGTGATACAGGCCTCAGAGGATATCAGCTACAGAAAATGGATGATTTCGTCCTCAGGGCGTAAAGACTTAATACCTACACCATCATAGGTTGAACCCCCGATGTCTCACTCAGCTTGAGTAAACAGATGTAAATCAGGGCAGCAGTCTGAACAGATTTGCATGAGACCCCATTGATATCTTCAATCTGCAAGGGATGGATCCACATCTCTTGCAGACGACCAGCCTTTACAGCAGCAATGCGCACACATCGCTGAAAAGCAGAATGAAGAAGAAGTAAAGATCAAACCCTTTGAGGACAGGGACAGTGGGAGAAAAGGGGGGATTTGATAATGAAGGCTGATCAATAGAAAGATTTTTCTTTTTTGTGTGCAATGCAAGAGGTTAAAGGCGTGTACAGTTTCGTTGATTCGATTGGAATATTTCAGAAGCGGTGCATCATTGATTCGCCTGAGGTTTGGAGCTTACTGATCAATCATGATAACTATGACTAGTATTAGCTTACGTGTGCTATCATTTTAAAAACGCATTACACCCTGAGGGAGATTTTTACAAAAAAAAATGTGCTTATTGTCCTATGAAGGCTAAGTTATATATTACACGATAGATCAACCATTTTAGTTCAAGGGTGGTGCCAGAATAGCTTGGCGCCTAGCTATTCTGGCACCACCCTTGGCCTTGAACTATCGTAGTAAAACTTATTTCAAGCAAAAGTGTATCGGGATAAAAAGGGTTAGTGTTCTGCTCTCTGCCCACTCACATACACTGA
Organism: Semisulcospira habei; assembly: GCA_036245525.1. Taxonomy (NCBI): domain Eukaryota; kingdom Metazoa; phylum Mollusca; class Gastropoda; family Semisulcospiridae; genus Semisulcospira; species Semisulcospira habei. The sequence continues at coordinate 58,002,786 of BTPG01000004.1, forward strand.
CCATCACAAACATGTCACTCTCGCACACCTTTAACACTTATCATTCGGAATACACCAGTGTGTGAAATAAGTGTGACCGAATACACCATTGTGTGAAATAAGTGTGACCAAAATAGTTCAAGAGTAGTTCTAGGCGCCACGCTATTCTTGCACCACCCTTGAAGTAAAGCCATTGGTCTGTATCCTTAAGAATCTGCAAGTACTATGATGTAGCGTGCATATGGCAGTGTGCACATTTGACGCTTTTAGCCTCAGTATGATATGGGTTAAATCCACCTAAGACAGAAGCAAAGACCTAATAAACATGCACATAAACACACTTTGGCAAGGTGTGTTTATATCCATGTTTATTAGATGTTTGCTTCTGGAAGGCTTCCAGCACGTGCACACAAAAGTGTTCGCGCGCACGCACTCACACCACAACACACACGCTTATTCACCCACACTTATTTATTCAAATGTACACTCAATTATTCATAGACAACGCACACATCTCAAGTGACAGTTATTCAAGACTCCATAAATATGTACCCTGTGTATGCAAACATGTAGTTTGGTGGGTAGATTTGTTGTAAGGATAAGAAAACATAACCATGAGTGTTGCTCACTGTTTGACAAGAGGTCAGCCATGATCCCATGAATAGGTCAACAGCTTTTGATACAATGGAGAAGACACCCTGTGTTGAAAAGGCTTGCTTTTTGGCTTATGTGCAAAGGTTTGCTTTTTGACTCATGTGCAAAGATTTGCCTTTTGGCTCACGTGCAAAGGCTTGCCTTTTGGCTCACGTGCAAAGGCTTGCCTTTTGCCTTATGTGCAAAGGTTTGCTTTTTGACACATGTGCAATAGCAGAAGTGAATCTGTGTACCAGGCTATCTGTCCCTTGGCCGGGCATCATCCTCTCTTTTGGCTCACGTGCAAAGGTTTGCTTTTTGACTCATGTGCAAAGGTTTGCCTTTTGGCTCACGTGCAAAGGCTTCCTTTTTGACTCTTGTGCAAAGGTTTGCCTTTTGGCTCACGTGCAAAGGTTTGCTTTTTGACTCATGTGCAAAGGCTTGCCTTTTGGCTCACGTGCAAAGGCTTGCTTTTTGACTCACGTGCAATAGCAGAAGTGAATCTGTGTACCAGGCTATCTGTCCCTTGGCCGGGCATCATCCTCTCTTTTGGCTCACGTGCAAAGGTTTGCTTTTTGACTCATGTGCAATAGCAGAAGTGAATCTGTGTACCAGGCTATCTGTCCCTTGGCCGGGCATCATCCTCTCTTTTGGCTCACGTGCAAAGGCTTGCTTTTTGACTCATGTGCAAAGGCTTGTCTTTTGGCTCACGTGCAAAGGTTTGCTTTTTGACTCATGTGCAATAGCAGAAGTGAATCTGTGTACCAGGCTATCTGTCCCTTGGCCGGGCATCATCCTCTCTTTTGGCTCACGTTCAAAGGCTTGCTTTTTGACTCATGTGCAATAGCAGAAGTGAGTCTGTGTACCAGGCTATCTGTCCCTTGGCCGGGCATCCTCCTCTCTTTTGGCACCCTACCCGGGTCTGCCCTGGGGGACTTGGGTGGGGTTAGGTATTTTTTAGTTCCCAGGGTCACCCTGGTCAGCCCCACATGGTGGGGTTTTTCTCTCTATTCTGGGGCATGTGTTTCTGTCTACCCTTTGTCCATTCACCTGTATTTGCCTTTTTAAAACTCTCCCTACTGTCTGCACTGCCTGTAGCTCTTGATATTGGATGTGTGTTGCTAAATGGTCTTAGCTTTATTTGGGCCCCATGTGTTAGGTTTATTTAATGTATTTGACCGGCTGGCGACATACATTCAATGTTCTGTTTATTTTTTTTTTTCACAAGCAGTGCAGGCACGTCCTGAGAAGGCCTTGCTGCTGTCGGGACGTTAAGCAATGTACAATCAATCAATCAATTGCTTTTTGACTCATGTGCAATAGCAGAAGTGAGTCTGTGTACCAGGCTATCTGTCCCTTGGCCGGGCATCATCCTCTCTTTTGGCTCACGTGCAAAGGTTTGCTTTTTGACTCACGTGCAAAGGCTTGCTTTTTGACTCATGTGCAATAGCAGAAGTGAATCTGTGTACCAGGCTATCTGTCCCTTGGCCGGGCATCATCCTCTCTTTTGGCTCACGTGCAAAGGTTTGCTTTTTGACTCATGTGCAATAGCAGAAGTGAATCTGTGTACCAGGCTATCTGTCCCTTGGCCGGGCATCATCCTCTCTTTTGGCTCACGTGCAAAGGCTTGCTTTTTGACTCATGTGCAAAGGCTTGCCTTTTGGCTCACGTGCAAAGGTTTGCTTTTTGACTCATGTGCAATAGCAGAAGTGAATCTGTGTACCAGGCTATCTGTCCCTTGGCCGGGCATCATCCTCTCTTTTGGCTCACGTTCAAAGGCTTGCTTTTTGACTCATGTGCAATAGCAGAAGTGAGTCTGTGTACCAGGCTATCTGTCCCTTGGCCGGGCATCCTCCTCTCTTTTGGCACCCTACCCGGGTCTGCCCTGGGGGACTTGGGTGGGGTTAGGTATTTTTTAGTTCCCAGGGTCACCCTGGTCAGCCCCACATGGTGGGTTTTTCTCTCTATTCTGGGGCATGTGTTTCTGTCTACCCTTTGTCCATTCACCTGTATTTGCCTTTTTAAAACTCTCCCTACTGTCCGCACTGCCTGTAGCTCTTGATATTGGATGTGTGTTGCTAAATGGTCTTAGCTTTATTTAGACCCCATGTGTTAGGTTTATTTAACATATTTGACCGGCTGGCGACATACATTCAATGTTCTGGGTTTTTTTTTGTTTTTTTTTTTGTTTTTTTTCACAAGCAGTGCAGGCACGTCCTGAGAAGGCCTTGTTGCTGTCGGGACGTTAAGCAATGTACAATCAATCAATCAATCCTCTCTTTTGGCTCACTTGCAAAGGTTTGCCTTTTGGCTTATGTGCAAAGGCTTGCCTTTTGGCTCACGTGCAAAGGTTTGCTTTTTGACTCACATGCAGTAGCAGAAGTGAATCTGTGTACCAGGCTATCTGTCCCTTGGCCGGGCATCCTCCTCTCTTTTGGCTCACGTGTAAAGGCTTGCTTTTTGACTCATGTGCAATAGCAGAAGTGAATCTGTGTACCAGGCTACCTGTCCCTTGGCCGGGCATCATCCTCTCTTGTCTATGGTAAACTTGAACGTGGCCATTTTCTCAGAGACTATTCAGACCAAAGACTTCAGACTTGGCCCAAGGATATTTTGTGGCAAAACCTCTCTAAACATACCAATTGGACGGACCTCATGCAAACATCAAGGTAACAAAGGGTCTATAAATAGGTAAAATAACAAACATTGCCCTATTTTGCCCAGAATTGTTTTCTCAAATACTATTCTTATCTTCAGAGCCAAACTTGATACTGGATGATAGGATCTCCTTATGCGTGTAATTTGAGTGACCCCTCTCAAACCTCAAGGGTCACGAGAGGTCAGCAACTGTGTGAAAAATGCTTTTTTTTAATGTTATTTTTTTCTGGATGCTTGTAAACTTTAGAATGAAACTTGCACCAAAAATGTTGATGATGAGATTACACTTTTCTATGCGTGCTAACTTGGTGGGCTTCTTGTACAGGTAAGGGGTGGGCAATGTATATGTGAAAATTCACACATATGTTGACAGAACATGAAAGACACTGAATTTCTTTTCTGCTGTTGCCAAGACACAAAGCTTGATCAGTTGAGTGACCTTTTGGAATGGTCATAGGTGAGAGAAACTATGTGCATTGTTCATGCACATTGAGTTATGTCATGAACAGTGAAACTGGGTAACAATTATTTGGAAAAAGATTTGAATGAAGTGCAGTGATTTGTAAAGAGATTCCTGCAGGGCTCACCTTGACAGTGGAGAAAAAATGCCTGGTGTATGTGCAGAGTGCTGGTGACAGTTTTGAATATTTGCTTTCTGTCAGAGCTGGATGATAACACCACACCCAACACAATGCTATTAACCGTTTTGCTGTCAGCACTTTTGTCGAGGTGATTCCGACAGTAATGACCTTGACAAAAGCGCTATTGACAGCAAAACGGTTAATAGCATTGTGTTGGATGTGATGTATCGTCCAGTTCTATACTCTAAACAGCACCATCACCATAAAGGGTCATTGTTGCATTTTGGCAACGTTTGGTACATTATCTCATTCTACTCCAACAGTGAAATCCCAAACTTTTGCCCTTGTCCTCTGAAGACTGCAGTGCAGTGCAGGACACAGATCGACCATGATAGTTCAAGGGTGATGCCAGAATAGCTTGGCGCCCATAGGTGCCAAGCTATTCTGGCATCACCCTTGAACTATCATGGTCGATCCATATCTTGCTGTGGTGTGTCTGGGGTAGAATGAGTTTTAAAAAAATTATATGACTGTTTTATGTTGTTATCATTGGCAATTTTTTGTTTTTTCCATAGGTTCCTACAAACAAATCTACCAGCAAAAGCAGCGACGCCAGATAGTGTCGTCATCACGCACAAACTCCCTCAGTGGTGGTGCTGACCAGGACTATGGTGCCAGAGGTAAGTTTGAATTCCCAGTGTGCAAGAGGCCTCGGATCCTCATCGTCCGATGTTGGCCCCACTCATGCCTGTGCGCAGCTCAACATTGACAGATGTCAGCCTAAGGTCCATGTTTAAGTGTTTGAGTGTGCGCTTGTGTTTGTTCTTCTGTTCAATTTTATGTGTGTGTGTGTGTGTGTCAATTCCATTTTTCTTTCTCACAAAACTTGCAAAATGCATGTGAGAAAACCGTGTGCGCAAGTCATGGGAGATGGATAGATGGAGATAGTTTCAGTGGTAGTGCCTGATTGATGCCTCTTCAGATCAATTGATTGTACTTTGTGTGATGTCTTACAACAGCGAAATATTTCTACGCTGCATACCTGTGCAAAAAAATGTAAATACATGTAGCATTGAATGTGTGATTCCGGCCAGTTGGACACACAGATCGACACTGATAGCTCCAGGAACGTGCTGCATCATTAACCCTTATCATATTGATACACACATTGCTTGAAATAAACTTGACTGATAGTTAAAGGGTGGTGTCAGAATAGCTTGGCGCCTGAGGCGCCAAGCTATTCTGGCACCGCCCTTGAACTAAAACAGGTGATCAACCTCCTAATCTGTACTGTAGCCTTTTTATAGGACAATAAGCAAATGTTACAAAATCAGCCTCAGGATGTAATGGGTTAACTTGATGCTTGTTCTTGGAGGGAAGACAAGTCAATCAGGCTCTTTCACGGAACTATCATGATAGCTCAGCTCGCATACTTAAGTCCCCCACCCGGGTTTGCCCTAGGGGACTTGGGTGGGGTTAGGTATTTTTTAGTTCCCAGGGTCACCCTGGTCAGCCCCACAGGGTGAGTTTTTCTCTCTATTCTGGGGCATGTGTTTCTGTCTACCCGAGGTCCATTCACCTGTATTTGCCTTTTTTAAAACTCTCCCTACTGTCTGCACTGCCTGTAGCTCTTGATATTGGATGTGTGTTGCTAAATGGTCTTAGTAACGTATTTGACCGGCTGGCGACATACATTCAATGTTCTGTTTAGTTGTTTGTTTTTTTCACAAGCAGTGCAGGCACGTCCTGAGAAAGCCTTGTTGCTGTCGGGACGTTAAGCAATGTACAATCAATCAATCAAATCGCATACTTAAGATGCTGGAAGTTGAGGGATTCACAAAATCCAGCAAGGTATTGGCACAGGGATTCAGCATGTGGACAGAGTCCGGATGGTGGGGGGCGACACCTCCGCACACTCCACCGTCTGGCCGGTATTTGCTGTCGTCACGGAACAGGCTTTCAAACTCCTTCCCAATGCGCAAAAGGCCATCGGGCCAACTGGGTTGCGTGTTGCCGGAGAACCGTCCCAGACAGCGCACGGTCCTCAGGCTGACGTCTGCCGTGGTCGGCCCGCGCGCTTCGTGTGATCATAAAAGGTCACGGACCCCCGCCATAGATCTGTGTACCTAGGTCTATCAGTGGCTATAATTGGCCGCGATGTTACTGGTTACCTACAGTGTTTGGGGGGCGTTTCCAGGTGAAGTGGCAAACTCTCCCAGTGCGCTAGAGGCACAGATCCTCATCAGCCTCTCCGACGTCGGCCCGATGGCCTTTTGCGCTTTGGTTGTCTTCTGTCAGGCTGTTTGCTTCTGGTATCTCCTGTGATATCTTTGGACTAGGTACTTTCACGGGCGCAACCTGTTTTGGGTTTGGAGTATCTTGATGTCCTTTCAGGCGGTGCGGCCCCTTCCTCCAGGGCTATCTGTTAGTGTTGCATTTAACCCATTACATCCTGAAGCTGATTTAAAAAAAAATAAATTGCTTAGTGGCCGATGAAGGCTACATTACACATTAGGAGATGGGTCACGCATTTTAGTTCAAGGGTGGTGCCAGAATAGCTTGGCGTCTCAGACGCCAAGCAATTCTGGCACCACCCTTGAACTATCACAATCAAAAGCAGTTGGAGTATCAGGACAAAAAGGGTTAAAGTGATAACCCCCAAGAAATCCTACACGTCTGCAAGCTGTTGTCTTTGTCTACGTCATTCACCTTACAGGGACATAGTCATCATGAAGGGGCTCCCCGGGATTACTGCGCATGTCCCCTGCCAACAAACTGGACGTCTGCTACACGAGGCGCGCATGTTCGTGAGAATCCATTCCTCTTGGATATGGATGGCAGTTGCAGATAATACATTTCTGTTGATCAGTACGGGATCCCCAAATATCTCACGACTTATGCTAATTGGAGTTGAGTAGTTTGGAGAAGTGTTTATTCTGGTTCCGAACGGATTGCCTGACTTCATCAAAGGAAGGCCTTCATCAAAGGAAGGCCGACGCCTTGTGTGGCAGGGGACCGGTGTAGCGGAGCAGCATGCTTAACCCATTTAGCCCCGAGTCCCTACAGCAGGAGATGGATTGACCATGATAATTCAAGGGTAGTGCCAGATTAGCTTGGTGCCTTGGCACTACCCTTGTGAATTATCATGGTCAGTCTATCTCCTGCAACTGGTACATAGTCATTAGGCAACACCGCCAAAATTTGAGAAACGGGAGCTTGGGGCTACAGGGGTTAATGGCTAGCGCAGGATCTAACCCTTTTGGTTCGGTAATTCTTATATTATGTTATTTATTTGCTCGTCCAATTTCATGAGGATATATGCCTCTTACTGACACCACTTCGTGTCTTTGTTTTGGGGGGGTGGGGGGGGGGGGGGGGTGACGAGGATCGTTGTCTCTTGCAGTTTTTCTGGGTAGTGACGGGGTCGAGGTTTACATCTGTGGCTTTCTGTCGGCCGGTTCACCTGGCGAGGACACAGTTCTGCCCATCTCCGCTCCATGGACAAACTTCATTGATTGAAGGGCAGGCGGAATGCCTTCAATTGACCGAGTCATTAATCTTGCATTGCTTGCTTGCTGCACGGTTCGGCCCAGGGGTAGACTTAAATGCAGAGAGCTTCCTCTGTTTCAGGAGTGTACAGCGACCTAATGCGGGCGGTAAAGGGTTCATAGATCGAAGTATCTCCTTCATACATGTTCTTCGTAGGTCTTATGATAATGCAGCACGTAGAGGCTAGCTTCAACTATGACCTTTGAATGTTGTAAAATGAAAGACTTTGCTTTTCTTCAAGTTTGTACGCAGGAGACTTCCTTCCGTTACGTTGAAAAGGCAGTGGAAAACCCCTAGTACCTACGTGTGCCTTCTAAGTTTGTACGCAGGAGACTTCCTTCCGTTAGGTGCAAAAGGCAGTGGAAAACCACTAGTACCTACGTGTGCCTTCTAAGTTTGTACGCAGGAGACTTCCTTCCGTCAGGTGCAAAAGGCAGTGGAAAACCACTAGTACCTACGTGTGCCTTCTAAGTTTGTACGCAGGAGACTTCCTTCCGTTACGTTGAAAAGGCAGTTTAAAACCCCTAGTACCTACGTGTGCCTTCTCACACAGAAAAGGCAGTGGAAAACCCCTAGTACCTACATGTGCCTTCTCACACATAAAAGGCAGGGGAAAACCCCTAGTACCTACGTGTGCCTTCTCATACAGAAAAGGCAGTGGAAAACCCTAGTACCTACGTGTGCCTTCTCACACAGAAAAGGCAGTAGAAAACCCCTAGTACCTACGTGTGCCTTCTCACACAGAAAAGGCAGCGGAAAACCCCTAGTACCTACGTGTGCCTGCTCACACAGAAAAGGCAGTGGAAAACCCCTAGTACCTACGTGTGCCTTCTCACACAGAAAAGGCAGTAGAAAACCCCTAGTACCTACGTGTGCCTTCTCACACAGAAAAGGCAGTGGAAAACCCCTAGTACCTACATGTGCCTTCTCACACAGGTTGTGAGAGGAAGCGTAGAGAAGTGTTGGTTGAGGCGAGACAACTATCACCCATGGTGTGGGCCAACTTTTGGCAGTCAAAGCAGAGCAGATGACGTCAAGTGGTGTTCACATGGCCGATTTCTCACTGATTTTTGTCTGGCAACAATTGGCCGACACCTGTTCACATGGGCGTCTTTTGTCGTTTTGGATTTGGCCGACAATTGCCAGATGTCGGTGGGGAGTTGGCAGCGAGTAGAGCAATGCTCGACTTTCCACCGATTTCCCACTAACTCCAAGCAAGCGGGTTGTTTCCTGATCGACGATTGGTTAGAACTAGCCAATCAAATATTTTGTTTTCAATAGTCAGTCAACCTGTTGTCGAGTTCATGGGGTGATGCCCCTTTGACCGAGGTGTGCCGAGTGTCGACGGAACAGCACGAAGTAGCAAAAGTTGGTGGCGTGTCGCTGGAAAGTCGTCGCAAAATTGGTGAGCGTTCACATGGGCAACGTCGTGTTGGCCAATAATCGCCCGACAAAAATCGTTGAGAAATCGGCCATGTGAACACCACTTCACATGCAGCCGATATCAGTCAGCAAGAGGGACAGGTTCTCACATGCTGACGTGAAATCTGTGTTGCAAGCATGTGGAATGAGACTAGTCCAAGGACTGCACAGTAAGCACAGGTCCTCGGGCCCACGACGGCCGCAGTCGGGCCCTCGCACAAGGATATAGACCAATGGCTTTAGTTCAAGGGTGGTGCCAGAATAGCTTGGCGCCTAAAGGCGCCAAGCTATTCTGGCACTACCCTTGAACTATTTTATGCAAACTTATTTCACACACTGGGGTATTCCGAATGATAAGGGTTAAGCCGTTTTAACCATCCCCGTTCGCACGGAGTTTCCACTTTTAAGTTTTGCATGTTCGCGCCCCAGTCGCCGGCAACTGCCATAGTAATTCCCTTGCCCACGCTCTAAGCCCTTTTGTAGCCGGGGGTGCTGGCCTAATACTTTTATTGTATTGTCTACGGCCCTAATACGTTGCAATATAGACTGGCCCGCTCTTGCTGTGAACAAAGTGACGGGCTCCACTGGGGAGCGGCATGGGCTTAATTTCACGAGTCTGATCAGCACCCCGTGATTGCCCCAGTAATATTTCTGGAAGAGGGGGGGGGGGGGGGGGGGGTTGGTTGTCACAGGATGTTCAGACTATTATCACCGTTTGACACCCCGCGCTCTCCCGGTGGGGATAAGGCACGATAGTTATGCACGGAGGGCCGACTTGTTAGCTGTAGCTCTTTCACTTCCATCGCCAACTACGGGATGTATATTTACCAGGATAGCTCAAGAAAAAAAAATGTAGGATTACCCTGTCAGCCAAGCCCCTTCTCCCCCCCCCCCCCCCCCAACTATTTTAACTTATTCTGCCCCAGGACCGAAATCCCCAAATGTTGAAGTTGCCCTCTGAAGGACTGTATTACAATTCTAGAGACAGATCGCGCATGATAGTTCATATGGTGCCAGAATAGCTTGGCGCCTATGGGCGCCAAGCCATTCTGGCACCACCCTTGAAATATCATGCTTCATCCCTGTCTTGCTGTGGTGTGTTGGGGCTGAATGAGTTAACTCGTTGCATTGTGTATGCAGCCAGCTGTACTGTCAACGGAAGGGGGGAGAGGGGGATGTTAGGTTAAGTTAATAGTTTGTCAGAGATTCCTGTCCATATGAAATGTGGGCTCTGGAAGGGAAAACACCATCATGTCACATCGCTGGGGTTGCTTCAGATGAGGGGTGTAAATGATTGAAGCGCAGCATGATGATATTACTTGCAGGGTATTACAACGCAGCAGACACCCGGTCCCGTTTGGTCCAGGAAACCCCAATTTGTTTGGAAGTTGCGTGATTTGGGGATTGATGTGTGTACAAGTTGCTGCATTGATCAGTTCAGGCGTTGTCAGGGAGGCAGCCCTACACCCAGTGAGCAAACAATAACCTGGCCAGTTGAAGTTGGCCCGAGGACGGTTTGTTTGCTGGGTACCGCGGTTTGGGTTTGGCTCGCTGTGTTTGTTCAAGAGGTCGACGACGCGAAAAGGTTCCGCATGTTCCGTGTGTTTGCTGTCTGTGCTCTGGCAATTAGGTCCTCAAACTCAAAGACCTCAAAAAACAAACTCAATACGGTGTACATTACTGTCAGTACGTGGACTAGTCTCCTACCGAATGCACACACACAATTATTTCTGGCCGCGATGGGATACGTGGGGAAATGCTACGTGTGTCTGGATGTTGTGTGGTGCCGCGTCTTGTGTTGTAAAGTTCAGACTTTATGACAGTGTCACAAGGTTGTAATAACCTACACGTCAACTTACTTGGATGAAAGCTGATAGTGGAACAACTTTTGTTCTTAGAAATGTAAGGTAATTGAAAGTTGAAGGAAAGAACGGTTCCGAAATGGATCTTCCGAAAAGTTTACCCTTTTAGCCCCACGGGCACATTTGCCAACTTTCGGAAGTGTTACTTAACGACTGTGCACCAGTTGCAGGAGGTGGACTGACCATGATAATTCATGGCTAGTGCCAGATTAGCTTGGCGCCAAGCTAATCTGGCACTACCCTTGAATTATCATGGTCAGTCAATCTCCTGCTGTAGGGACTCGGGGCTAAATCGGTCAATTGGAGAGAAAGAAGATCAGTTTTTTTGAAAACGTCGAAAGAAATGAGTTTGTCGAATTGCGAATGGATCGCGCCAGACGTCTTGACTGGAAACAAGACGTGCACCCGACCACTCTAGTTCTCCCTGAATGGAGCAGCTCGGGTGGATCAGGGTGTATTGATTGGTTTGGCCGGTCATGTGACGCAAGGGGATGCTGCGCGATGGGGCTGGCTTGGCGGAGCATGGGAGGCGTTTCAGCAGCGTGCGACAACAGATCGATAGATTCATTTACAGATTCACACACTAACCCAGCCGCCTCCTCCATCAGAGACGCGGTGACGTAAGTCAGCAAATGCAGCGAATGCCTACCACAAGATGCGTGGATCCTCATGAGGACCCACGCATCTTGCGGTCGCAGGGGCTCATGAAACTCTACGACTCTCGCAGATGCAAAAACGTCATTATCAGATGAACTTTGTGGGCACAGACACCCTACCCTCTCCGACACAGAGACAGAGAGGTCCTGTCATTAGGCATCCCGAGCTAAATCGAGAGATAGACAACTATCATGAACATTAGCAGTGGGCATGAGAATCTGTGCCTGGCACTGATGGAAGGTGGAGGCTGACGGACCGTGCAGGCGATAGACACCCACCGGCATATTTCTCCACAGAAAGAGGTGGTCCAGTCGGGCTCAGTGAAACTGGCGGTAGTCACAGCAACACCTCCACAGACATCGCCTGCTGTTGCCATCAATGTTCCGTCCGATCACCGACCAGTTAGCATCTCTGTGAGACCGCGTCCCGTAAGTGTTCTGTCAAGGTGTCAAAAAGCGGAGGTGCCTGGCAGGTTCGGCGCGTGCCGTTATAAGTTCCGCCGTGATCCAGTGCGGGATTACCTGTAATTGTGGTGCCATGTGGGGATGACCTTCCTCTTCTATCTGATGGGGCTTGGCTGCTCACGAGCAGGTATGAGTTAAGGAAAAGGAGTCGGAAGTGATCAGTAGTCGGCAACACTTTCACAACAAGTGCTACCCCCCAAAAAATAAGGAAGGAAATCTTTCTTCTTTTTTTTTTTCTTTCAGAAAACGAAAATAGGGTAAATGTTTGCAGTTTGACATTTGGGCTTCAAGCTTTCCTGCAGACATTTAATTTTAAACAGAAAACTCGTAAAATTGTCATGGATAGAGCCAAGATTTTGTCTGGCAAACTCAGTGTTTGAGTCATGGTTTGCTTACTTTAACCCATTTAACCCCGTGGCCGCATGTCCCCAATTTCGCAGGTGTTAATGACTATGTATCACTTGCAGGAGACGGATCGACCTTGATAATTCAAGGGTAGTGCCAGATTAGCTTGGCGCCTGAAGGCGCCAAGCTAATCTGGCCCACTACCCTTGAATTATCATGGTCAACACAGCTTCTGCTGCAGGGCTAAATGGGTTAAAATGTACTTGAATTTGGTTTGCGTACAATCTAAAGATTATAAAAGTGATATAAAGATGAGTTAACTTTTGTTTTAAAAAGGAGGTTGGTCTTTTGGTGGGGGGTTCGTTGTGACCTGGCGAGATTTTATTTTGAAGACAGTAATTGGCCGGCAAAAGTAAGACATTCTCTGGTCTAGGAACTGCATTACCTTTCTTAACTGTCTTTAAGTTGAATTAGTTGTTCAGAAACAAATGGCTTAACCCTCTGCGTGTCGGCAGCGTTTTTAGTTGAGATGATTCCTGTAGGAATAATCACAATTAAAACCGCTAGGGACACGCGAAGGGTGAAAGAAAGTGCAAAGATAAAATCCGGTACAGGTTTTAGAAGCCAAACTGTCCAGAGCATTGCCTGCTGAAGCCGGTCAATGACAAAACGGCCGCTGTTCCGTTGGCTACTGGCCGCGTGTTATGAAAGCAAGGACAGTCTCGTTTCCAGAGATATTGAGCATTGTGGACGAAAATGCGAGGCTTTGAAAGTAGTGAAGAGAGTCAAGTTAACACAGTGTAGGCATTATTTTGTCGGTGGTTTTGTTGTTTGTCGCTGTAGAAGTGCGAGGCGGAGGATCCTCATGAGTCCCGGCAGGCTGCAGGTGCCTATGAGGATCGGTGCCTCTTGTTGAACGTGGCCCAAGTGCAAGAGGCATAGATCCTCATGAGCTCCCGCATTCGCGGGAGCTCATGAGGATCTATGCCTCTTGTTGAACATCATTTTAACATTCGCAGATGTCCCTAATGCGTGGTTTTGCTAGGCTGGCGGTATTTGTAGTATTATTTCCATGTACTCCCTGTGGACCGCATCATCACTAATCAGTTCTGCCTGAGGGAGTTGTCATTTTAGTCACAGTTGCACGCCAGTGGATTTCCGATGCTGTACACACTACCATTAGTTTCAGCACAGTGGATGTGGTTTGATGTTGGATAGTTCCTGAACTCAGTGACTGCAATGTGAGACTGACTAATGGGGCGCTGCTCTTCCAGTTACAGCCTTGCCCATTGTACGTGGAATGTCAAAACACACCATTCATTTTTAACAGCGTTTAACCCTTTGGCTTTTGGTCGCGGCGAAACCTGCAGGAATAACAACACCCTGACATCCTGCAGGAAGCGCCGCGACCAAAAGTGCTGACGACAGCCAAAGGGTTAAGTATTTACTTGCGAGGTTTACTCAGGGGATAAAAAAAAAAAAACCCAGCTAAATGAACTACAGTATGATTCTTTTTTTTTTTTTCTTTTTTTTTTTACTCGTTTTTATTTTGGAAACAAGAGCAACACAAATTCTGCCAGTAAATTCCTTGTTCGGTCGGTGAAGTAGCTTTTGTAGCTAAGGCACGCCGGTGTGGTTGTTACTGGTACCCCACTTGTGTCTTTTGTCTGCTGTTTGGAACGCAATTGTTGAAGTGACGCACCCGACTCCTGTCCACCAATGCTTAGCGTAAGAGGATTGCGTTTTGATTTCGGCGTGGTGTACTTGAGGAAGTGTCACCGGTGTTGTGACATATTATGTGGTCATGGTTGCATGCCTTAGCCTCTTTGTGGCCAGTGGAGGCAGATTGTGTGGTGGAAATTCAACGTCAGAGGTCTTATTTAATCCCCTGAGGCTGATTTTTTAAAAAATTACAAATGTCCTCTGACGGCTCCATTACAGATTACAAGATAGATCAACCACTTTAGTTCAAGGGTGGTGCCAGAATAGCTTGGCGCCTCAGGCGCCAATCTATTTTGGCACCATCCTTGAACTGTCACAGTCACATTAATTTCCAGCAGTAGTGTGGTGTCGGAATGAAAATGGTTAAAGAATATTTAACTCATTGTACCCCAAGACCGAAATCCCTACATTTTGCCATTGTTCTCTGAAGACTGCATTGCAGTGCAGGACACAGATCGACCATGATAGTTCAAGGGTGATGCCAGAATAGCTTGGGCGCCAAGCTATTCTGGCATGACCGTTGAACTATGACGGACGATCCTTATCTTGCTGCGGTGCGTCTGGGGCAGGAGGGGTTAAAAGGAACATGGATACAAAGTGGTTTTAGCCACTACGGGATCTTAGGAGGCTCGGTATCTTTTGCAGTTGGATGTTCTATCTTTCTCACCAGTCAGTGGGTTAGTATACTGAGCCCTGAAGTTACAGTGATCAACATGAGAGTTGTCCGCTGGTGTTCTATCTTTCTCACCAGTCAGTGGGTTAGTATGCTGAGCCCTGAAGTTACAATGATCAAAATGAGAGTTGTCCGCTGGTGTTGTATCTTTCTCACCAGTCAGCGGGTTAGTATGCTGAGCCCTGAAGTTACAATGCTCAAAATGAGAGTTGTCCGCTGATGTTGTATCTTTCTCACCAGTCAGCGGGTTAGTGTACTGAGCCCTGAAGTTACAATGCTCAAAATGAGAGTTGTCCGCTGGTGTTGTATCTTTCTCACCAGCCAGTGGGTTAGTATGCTGAGCCCTGAAGTTACAATGATCAAAATGAGAGTTGTCCGCTGGTGTTCTATCTTTCTCACCAGTCAGGGGGTTAGTGTACTGAGCCCTGAAGTTACAATGCTCAAAATGAGAGTTGTCCGCTGGTGTTCTATCTTTCTCACCAGTCAGCTGGTTAGTATTACAATGCTCAAAATGAGAGTTGTCCGCTGGTGTTCTATCTTTCTCACCACTCAGCGGGTTAGTATACTGAGCCCTGAAGTTACAATGCTCAACTTGAGAGTTGTCCGCTGGTGTTGTATCTTTCTCACCAGTCAGTGGGTTAGTATGCTGAGCCCTGAAGATACAATGCTCAAAATGAGAGTTGTCCGCTGTGGACTATGGTCAGCTTTCGGTGATAATCCATCCAGTGCTTGTTGCACTGCGTCAGGGCTGAGTTGGTCAGATCTATATTTTGGCCATATATATATGTGTGTATTTGTGTGGTCTCTTTGCGTTGGATCATGTTCACTTTTTCCCAGGGGGTGCACTAGTTGCCAGGCACGACTTGCTCTCAGTTTGTCCTTGATCGTTGATGTCAACTTCATGATAGCTGAAAGAGCAGCGGTACAAATATCATCTTAACCCAGATCATTCGCTATACAACAGTGTGTGAAATAAGTGTGATTAAAATGGTTCATGGGTAGTGCCAGAATAGCTTGGCACCTCTAGGCGCTCAGCTATTCTGGCACCACCCTTGAAGTAAAGCCAGATGATCGTCTTGTTCTATACCTGCGTATTTCTCTGTGGGCTGGCGAATGGGTGCCTGATAAGCGGGGGGGGGGGGGGGGCAGGGGATCTAACTGTTCGTCTGTCCAGCGCTGAGTAATTCCCCTTGGTTTGTTGTACATTGGTCTGTATCCTTTTCTGCAAGTACTATAATGTAGCTTGCATGTGGCGGTGTAAAAATTGGAAGCTGTCAGCCTCAGTGTGATATAGGTTAACCCCTTCACTGCCAGTGGATGCAGACTGTGTTTTTGAAATCCTGTTAATTCATTGCTGACATTAACACGCTGCAGCTAGGTGTCTTGCAGTGGGATTGTGCTCACTTATTCTTGGCAGTCAAATGGTTAACTCCAAACATTCTTGCCTCGCACTCTTTTTGGGAGTGTAAGGAAATGACACTTTTATTTAGCCCCGACGCCCTGCAGCATGAGGTGGGTCAACCATGATTCCAGGGTAGTGCCAGATGAGCTTGGTGCCTTCCAACGCCAAGCTCATCTGGCACTACCCTTGAATTATCATGGTCGGTCCATCTCCTGCAGCTGGTACAAAGTTTTAGGTGACGCCTTCCACAATTTGGAAATGCAGCCGTGGGGTTGAATGAGTTAAAATGTGGACCACAGTTTCTGTATCAATACTGTTTTCCGTGTGAGGAAACTCAACTCAAATTGCACGTCTGTAGTGTTCAAGTCAAGTTGAATGACAGTGATTAACCCTTATCAGTCGGAATACACCAGTGTGTGAAATAAGTTTGACTAAAATAGTTCAAGGGTAGTGCCAGAATAGCTTGGTATGGCACCTCTAGGCGGCAAGCTATTCTGGCACCACCCTTGCACTAAATCCATTGGTCTATATCCTTATCTGTAAGTACTATAATGTAGCCTGCATGTGGCAGTGTACACATTTGAAGCTTGTAGCATCAGGATGATAGGGGTTAAAGGAGAGGGACTATAATACCGAAACGACAGGGAGTAGGATTATTTTAATAAAAGACTAAGACTGTGCCAGCCTCTTAAAAAAAAACAAAAAAAAACACACACACACACACACTCCCTATATATAAATAGAAGGGGGAAAAAAGTGTTCGTTTTTGGTTGACATAAAAATTTGTGTCTGTTCCAGATTCAAAAGAAAATGGCTACAGCAGGTCAGAGCAGCGAACCCCTCGCACTGTATTGGATCCTATTTCAGGTGAGTTTGCAGTTTCTACTTTTTTCTCTGACCTCCTTTGTTTCTTTGGACTTTGAGTTAACACAGTTTAATTTTCTTGGGTTCACCCTTGTAATATTAACTCGGTGAGTGATGTTTGACTTCTGTTGACTTGGGTTTTTTCCCCGTGCTTACACTAGAGCCGGGTTTGTTTTCTGGATTGTTGTGGACTGTTTGAGTGGGCGATTTACAACGTTTCTCTAATACCTGTTTTTGTTACGTTTATGGCTTGCAACAACGTGCACAGACAGTGTCGGGCATGATATAATGCTGTTTATGATTACACGGACTGGCCGCTGCCATAAAACTTTAACCTAAAGACTGCTCTCCACCTTGGCTCAAAACACAATAGGGCAAGTGTTTGCCTGGAAATTATCAGATTAAAAAAAAAAAAAATTCACGTCTAGGACCAACGCAGATTTGGCATTTGCCCATTAGCCCATTTAGCCCCGAGTCCCTACAGCAGGAGATGGATGGACCATGATAATTCAAGGGTAGTGCCAGATTAGCTTGGCACCTGAAGGCGCCAAGCTAATCTGGCACTACCCTTGAATTATCGTCAATGCAACTCCTGCAGGTGGTATATAGTTAATAATAATAATACTAATTATACATAGTTTGTATATATCGCCCTTCCCCACAGACAGCAAGCTCAATCTGGCACTACCCTTGAATTATGGTCAATGCACCTCCTGCAGGTGGTACATAGTTAATAATAATACTAATAATACATAGTTTGTATATATCGCCCTTCCCCACAGACAGCAAGCTCAATCTGGCACTACCCTTGAATTATGGTCAATGCACCTCCTGCAGGTGGTACATAGTTAATAATAATAATAATAATAATACATAGTTTGTATATAGCGCCCTTCCCCATGGACAGCAAGCTCAAAGCGCTTTACAGCACATCAAAATAATATTAAAAAGGATAAAAACGAGAAAACACTTGCTCTTTAAATAAACACCTGCTCGCACCATGTAGGTGCATTCCTAACACGAAACACACGCACGCACACACGCACGCACGCACGCACACACACACACACACACACACACACACACACACACACACAACACACACAACACACACAACGCATGCACGCACACACGCAGCCTACCTACATGGGCTACCTATATGTGAAAACGGCCAACATTTCCAGGCAGCACATCCAGACTAAGCTAATCTTGATATGCTACCTGGAAAAGATGGGTCTTCAAATTTGTTTTGAAGGTCACTCAGGGTAGGGGATAGACGGACATGCAGTGGAAGGTAGTCGTTAGGCAACACCTCCGAATTTTGAGAAATGGGGCCTTGGGGCTAAAAGGGTTAACAATATTTTACGGGCCTGTATCAGGAGCTGTTTCGACCATTAAAGTTGAAGGTTAGCGCCTGATTATTTTGACAACCCTCCAGGTGCCAAAATAATCGGGCACTAACCTTAACCCGTTCGGTCCCAAACACACCACAGCGAGACGTGGCTCGACCATGATACTTGAAGGGTGGTGGCAGAATAGCTTGGCGCCCACAGGGCGGCAAGATATTGTGGCATTACCCAGTAACTATCATGGTCGATCTGTCTGCTGAATTGTAATGCAGTCTTCAAAGGACAACTCCAAACTGTGGGGATTTCGGCCTTTGGGGGAAAATGGGTTGAATGTTGATGGACTATCTGTCGTCTGCCCTTTGTCTCGGGAGTGAATGGCGTGGCATGACTCAGTCCTGAGTGAAAGCCTTTTCTTGTTCCTTTGAAGCTGGTCAACATTTAGGCTCAATGGCCCAGGCAAACAAAATCAATAACTTTGCATTTTAATGGGGCGCTTGAATCAATGGTGCTGAAGAAAAAACCCACCCAACTTTTTAGATGACTAGAGTGTTTAACCCTTATCATTCGGAATACACCAGTGTGTGTAATAAGTTTGATTAAAATAGTTCAAGGGTGGTGCCAGAATAGCTTGGCGCCTCTAGGCACCAAGCTATTCTGGCACTACCCTTGAACTAAAGCCATTGGTCTATATCCTTGTCTGCAGGTACTATAATGTAGAGTGCATATGGTAGTGTTGAAAGTTGAAGGTTTTAGCCTCAGTATGATATGGGTTAATGTGTGTTGCTCTTAGCATTTAACCCCATCAGGGCCGAGAAAAAAACCAAACACGATCCATCTGCAAGAGGCGTAGATCCTCATGAGCCCCCGAGACTGCAGGGGCTCATGAGGATCTACGCCTCTTGCCGAGACCAATGTGTATCCACCTTTCTCGGACGGTGTCGGCTTTGGGTCGTTGAATGAACCATAGATCAGAATCAAAAGAATGCGCGTAGAGTGGCCAGGAAGGAATTAGTTGAAGCTTTGCCATCGAGTTAGAAACACGGTAGTGTCCCCGGCCTCTCGTTCCACAGCTGGTCAGCCCCACAGGGTGGGGTTTTCTTCTGTATTCTGGGGCATGTGTTTCTTGGTCCATTCACCTGTATTTTCCTTTTTTAAACTCTCCCTACTGTCTGCGCTGCCTGTAGCTCTTGATATTGGATGTGTGTTGCTAAATGGTCTTGGCTTTATTTAGGCCCCATGTTGTAGGTTTATTTAACGTATTGGACCGGCTGGCGACATACATTCGGTATTCTGTTGTTGTTTTTTGTCACAAGCAGTGCAGGCACGTCCTGAGAAAGCCTTGTTGCTGTCGGGACGTTAAGCAATGTACAATCGATCGTTCCACAGCGCCGACACCTTTTCACGCCTCACCGGACTGCACCCGTATTTGTGTGAAAATGATACTGTCTCCTCAGCCCGGACTCGCAGGCGCTTGGTCTCGGCCCGAAAGCTGTCGGTTGTACGCAGAGACTGATCCCGGAGGGGGGGGGGGGGGGGGGGGGGCGGTGCAAAACGCGAGTCGATCCGTCTCGGCGCAGCAATCGTCCCATGTCATGCAAAATAGATCAGTTAGTACCAGGGCAGAGTCGTTACAACTGGGCTGATTGCTTTCTCCCTACGCGGATGGGTTGTTTTCTTCTTCTCAATGGAAACAGAACAGATCGTTGTGAATGGGTTTTCTCTTAACCCTTTCAATGCGAGCACAGCGAACAACGGCTAGGTGCAAGAAGTATAGGTCCTCATGAGCCCCACCACCCATCCCCCTCCTCCTCCCGCATACGAGGAGGCTCATGAGGATCAGTGCTTCTTGCTGACGAAATTGCGTCTATGGTCGATAATGAGTTGACCAAGATTGTAGGAATTGATCGTTCGACTGTGCCAGCTTTGAAATGATTAAGGCTTGCCGAAGATAGGGGGAGTGAGTCAGTGTCCGGAATAGCGCGTTTGCTTAACCCATTTAGCCCCAGCGCCCTACAGCACCAGATGGATCGACCGTGATAATTCAAGGGTAGTGCCAGGTGAGCTTGGCGCCTTCAGGCGCCAAGCTCACCTGGCACTACCCTTGAATTATCATGGTGGATCCATCTCAAGCATCGGGTACAAAATCTTTTGGTGACGTTTTTCCACAATTTGGAAATGCAGCCATGGGGTTCAGTGGGTTAAAATGTGGACGACAGTTGCTGTATCAATACTCTTTTCGCTGTGATGAAACTTGAACTCAAAGTTGCCTGTCTGTAGTGTTCGAGTCAAGTTAATCTTCAGTGATTAACAGAGAGACAGAGAGAGAGAGAGAGAGAGAGAGAGACTATAATAGCGAAACGACAGGGAGTAGGATTATTTTGATAAAAGATTTAGACTGTGCCAACTTCTAAAAATAAAAAACCACCCTCCCTATATTTAATAGAAAAAAAGCCGCCCTCCCTTATATTTAATAGAAAAAAGCCACCCTCCCTATATTTAATAGAGAAAAAAAGTCATCCTCCCTATATTTAATAGAAATAAAGTGATCGGAGACCAAAACAATTATGAACGTCCTAGTAAAGATTGTAAAGGTAAACAACGGAAACTCGCAGTTCGATCTTTTAAAATGTGTGCAGGCAGCTTTTTCCTATTTGAAGAAAGTGTTTGGTAATGGCCGGTGTACTGTTGTGCGCTGGTGAAGAAGGGTTGAAAAAGTGCAGCCGAGAGACACTAGCAACACATAGTGTTTGTTGTGGTTTCTAAGACACACCATTGGCGCCATGTTTACCCTCTTCTCAGTCGATGGGTAACAATGTATTTTTTGGCACCAAGCAGTATCCTTGTTCAGCCTCGTTTTATATCTGCAAGAGAAGTGGATTCTCATGAGGCTAGCCGCAGGGACTCATGGGAACCCGCGCCTCTTGCGATGATCAAAGTCCGTCCTGCATTACGTGACGTCCGACGTAGCTTTGAGCGTTCCGCCGGCGGCCATATTAGACTGTTTTCCCATCAATTTTGTAACACTACAGTGGTGCATATTTAATTTGAGACGAGTGAGCTCCATGGCACTTCAATCCCTCTCCTTCCGGCAGCAGGGGTCGGCGCCTTGTCTAAAATACATCGATTGAATTAGTTGCGCGGCTACACTGTGCTGATGGTAATTCTCTGAAGGCTATTTTCAAATCGGTTTCTGATATCGTGTGCCGTATAAAATTATATGACTGATCAATAAATTTAGCTGCTGTGTAATGCAAACAAATGGACAGGCAAGCCCATGTATATATGTAAGCTAGACTGTTTTCAGTACAAATTAAAAATAAAAAAAATCCGCTCATGAATAGAGTGGTCTATTGAGCCCGATATGTACTTCAGTCATGGGAGTTGGAGGGATTTGGGGGGGGGGGGATAATAATAATAATAATAATAATAATAATAATGAGTACTTGTATAGCGCCTGACCTCAGATTAGAGCTCTAGGTGCTTAACAAAAACTAATTGTACAAAAAATAACTACAAAAACGCAATTTACAAAAAGTACAAAAACAAAATACAACGCACTCTGTTTAACCCTTTTCATCCTGATACGCTATTGCAAGAAATAAATTTGACCATGCCAGTTCAAGGGGGGTGCCAGAATAGCTTGGCGCCTGAGGCGCCAAGCTATTCTGGCACCACCCTTGAACTGAAATGGTTGGTCCATCGCCTGATCTGTAATGTAGCCTTCATTAAACAAAAGCCAATTTGTTTAAGAATTGTTCTCAGGATGGTAATCGGTTACGGGGCGGGGTCGAGGGTGTTATGGGGGGCAGCGTTTGATGTCTACACAGGTAGACAGACCAGTACTCGGCACACAGGCGAACACAAGTCCCCGGACGTACTTCGCCATAACTGTTGCAGTCCATTTACACACCGTTGTTAGTCAGCACGCGCGACCTTCGGAACGTTGCACCGCACTGACTGACAGATCGCATGAAACGCAGCCGAGACAACAGGCCTGTGTTTGCCTTGCAAATCGCTGTTTGCGGGGCGGGTTATTTCTCGCGACTGCGCTCACCACTCCACTCATTCTTTGATGGGGTATCACCGCTAATGGAACCCGCCAGCGTGCTGCTGACATTAATTGTAGTTGTGACATTTCTCGCAGTTTTAGGTAGCGCTTTTTTTTTCTCCAGTCAGTGCAGAGACCCAGTGAGTAAAAGCACCTAGGGCGGACGTCGGCCGCAGTGAACCCCTGCGCGACTGACTGAACAGCCATGCGCGCGGGCCCACTGCTGACGGGGGCCCTGATGAGGTCTGTTTGCTCACTGGGAACGCCTGGTTTGCGTTGATTGTGCTGTATACACAGAAAGAAAGAGAGATTCGGGGGAGGGGCGTTGGGGGTGGGAGTACCATCACGAGTTCACGTCGATTATGGGACTCGGGAATACTTACTTACGCCTGTCACCCCTTCCCGGGTGTAGGCCGTCGACGAGAGACCTCCAGCGACTCCTGTCCTGTGCTTCTCAGTCCTTCGATTTTACTCCAGGTGGTTCCCAGTCTCTTGATGTCTGCTTGGAGGTCTCGACGCCAGGTGTTTCTCGGCCTGCCTCTTTTCCTCTTTTACAGAGCCTCAATGAACTCCTTTCAATTTTTCCTGGCTATTGTCGTCTTTATACGGATGGGTCCAAGTCTGAGGATGGAAGAGTGGCTGCGGCTGCAGTGTCCTCTCGCCATCCTAGACGCCCATTTAAGCTCCGTCTCCCTGACCATTCCTCTGTATTTAGTGCAGAACTGCAGGCCATTCTGCGAGCACTCAAGCATGCCTATCAGTCTCGGGAAAGGAACTTTCTGATTCTGTCTGACTCTCTTTCTGCCCTGCAGGCCCTTCAGGGCGCGGGAACAGACCATCCACTGCTGGTGCAGATTAGAGAGCTCTACGCGGACTTGATGAAGGAATATTATGACATCATTTTTATTTGGGTCCCAGGCCATGTGGGCATCGAAGGCAACAGAATCGCAGATTCTGCTGCCAACAGTGCCCGCAGTGACCCTGTCCCTGACACACAGACTGTCTATAGTGATTTTAAACCTGTTATTAGTGCGTACATAGCCCGCGAGTGGCAGTCCGAGTGGGACAAAGAGGAAGGGAACAAGCTTCATGAAGCTCTTCCTAAGTTGTCTGACAGTCTACCTTTTCGCTGCGGCAGCCGCCGTGAGGAGACTGTCCTTGCTCGGCTCCACATCGGGCACACATATGTTACGCACTCTTACTTACTTAAACAGGATGAGCGTCCATGGTGTTTTGCCTGTGATGAGCAGTTTTCTGTTCGACACTTTTTGCTGTATTGTGCTGACCTAATTGACACCAGATATAAACACTTCACAGCAGACTCCTTGAAGGTTTTGTTCCGGGATGTTCCCCCGGACAAAATCTTGAATTTTTTGAGAGAATGCAATATTTTTAACAAGATCTGAGCATTCCTAGACTATGTGAATCTTTTTTATTTGCCCTCTTTGAGAGTCTGTAGACGTTTCTTTTCCAGACATGTGCGACATTTTAGCCTGAGATTTTTAATCTATATTTACATCTTGTCTTAAGACCTTGCTTTTAGTCTGGCTGACCAGATTTTTACCCATCCCGCCGTGAGATGGCCTTAGTCGCCTGCTCGGCGTTAAACCCAAATAACCAACCAAATTTTCCTGGTGATACTGGAAACTGGCTTTCTCAGACTGTGACCAATCCATCCCCATCTTCTTCGCCCAGTTTCATTCTCTGCTGTGTTATCTCCCAGAGTCTGACATTGCTGATCTTATCTGACCAGTGGATTTTCAAGATTCTTCTAAGGCAACTGTTATGAAGATCTGTACTCTGTTGACTGTGGTTTTTTGTCAACCTCCAAGTCTCGGACATGAATCGCTGATTAAAAATAATAGCATAGGCGCTTAACTCCTTCACTGCGGAGCAGGAACGCAAACACGACCCAGCCGCAAGAGACAGACCCGCATGAGCCCCTGCAGTTGCCCTATCTTACTGCAGTTGCCATATCTTACCGCAGTTGCCCCATCTTACCGCATTTGCCCTATCTTACCGCAGTTGCCCTATCTTACCGCAGTAGCCCCACCCGGGTCTGCCCTGGGGGACTTGGGTGGGGTTAGG
This sequence comes from Semisulcospira habei, assembly GCA_036245525.1. Taxonomy (NCBI): domain Eukaryota; kingdom Metazoa; phylum Mollusca; class Gastropoda; family Semisulcospiridae; genus Semisulcospira; species Semisulcospira habei. Next base: position 58,027,082 of record BTPG01000004.1, read on the forward strand.
TATTTTTTAGTTCCCAGGGTCACCCTGGTCAGCCCCACAGGGTGGGTTTTTCTCTATTCTGGGGCATATGTTTCTGTCTACCCTTTGTCCATTCACCTGTATTTGCCTTTTTAAAACTCTCCCTACTGTCTGCACTGCCTGTAGCTCTTGATATTGGATGTGTGTTGCTAAATGGTCTTGGCTTTATTTCGGCCCCATGTGTTAGGTTTATTTAATGTGTTTGACCGGCTGGCGACATACATTCAATGTTCTGTTTAGTTTTTTTTTTTTTTTCACAAGCAGTGCAGGCACGTCCTGAGAAAGCCTTGTTGCTGTCGGGACGTTAAGCAATGTACAATCAATCAATCAATCAATCTTACCGCAGTTGCCCTACTGCAGTTGCCCCATCTTACCACAGTTGCCCCATCTTACTGCAGTTGCCCCATCTTGCCGCAGTTGCCCCATCTTACCGCAGTTGCCCTATCTTACCGCAGCTGCCCCATCTTACCGCAGTTGCCATATCTTACCGCAGTTGCCTACCGCATTTGCCCTATCTTACCGCAGTTGCCCCATCTTACCGCAGTTGCCCTATCTTACCGCATTTGCCTTACCGCAGTTGCCCTATCTTACCGCAGTTACCCTATCTTACCGCAGTTGCGGGGGCTGATGCGGATCTGTGCCTCTTGCCGAAGCCACTTCACTTGATGGTATCCCTACTGTCTGGATGGCTGGCGTTACATTTAACAAATATGCCAGAAACGTTGTGCTTCTCAGACACTTTAGGGGTTAAAGAAGCACCACCCATAAATCTGCAGACACATTTCATCACCATTTGTCTTTGTTATACCTTGTTGACACCCCTAATGAACATTAACAGCGGTTTGGACACGCAGCAAAGCACATGCATAATCACACTTACTTATTCTTCGCAACCGTTAGCGTGTCAATCTCTTTAGCTGTTTCTCATACTGATAGCGTTGTATTTTTAGAGTGGCGTCATTGTCAGATTACTTGATATACAGACGACGTGTGCTGAACTGGATTGTCTTGTGTCCCAATGAACCATAGCTAGACCTCTGTGTGTGTGTGTAGCGCTTGGTAACCATCTGTTACAGAAGTATCTTTGAATGGTTACGGCGGTAGTGGGCCTTTAACGATAGAAGGAGAAGGTACTGCTTTCACATCCTCTTTCCAAGTGGCCGAACAGTCAATTTTATTTTACATTTTTTATTTATTTATGTATTATTATATTATTTTTATTTATTTATAATTTATCTTTTTATTTTCATTTATTTATTTTGTTGAGAGGTGGGGGAAGGGGGGGGGGGTGTGTCAGAGTAGAATCAGCAGCGTGTCAGCCAACTTTTCATCTTTCATGTAATAACCAGGACGTTTTCACGAGTAGTGAGCATCTTGTTTTGTCTTGCGGGTTTCCATCACGACAGTTACATTTTTCACCCATCATGAGGATTACAGAAGCTGCAGCGATGAGAAGGACACAGAATGCCAGTTACTTGTCATAAGTTTAGGGCACACTCCCCCCTAGACATGAGAGCTAATATATTATGAATATTATTGGGAAACTGAACTTTCAATGAACTGACCTTTTCCGTCGTACAGAAACAACATCCTACAGAAACAACATCCGCTGCGGCGACAAAATAATGTGGTGATGAGTATTGTCCCCTCAGAGAATTGAAGAGGTCAGTTATCCCGGACACAATTCACGGGATGTTTGGCGCGCTTTAAGGGAGCTTGTGCGAGTCTAACTAGATTAACCTTATACATCCTGATACAGTCTCACGTGAGATAAATTTGATCACGATAGTTAAAGGGTTGTCCCAGGATAGCTTGGTGCCCAGGGGTGCCAAGCTGCCCTGGCACCACCCTTGAACTGTCGTGGTCAGTCTGTCGCCGGAACTGAAATGTAGCCTTCATAGGACAACTTATTAATCTGACGGAAAAAAAATCAACCTCAGGAGGTAATGGGTTCAGAGGCAGGCGCCAAGCTGATACGGCAGGCACTCCATGATGTATCATAGTCGAGCTCCTTGCATTATCATGATAAACCCATCTCCTGCTGCAGGGTCCCGGGGTTACAAGGGTTAACGAAGCAAACTCGTCAGCCTAGAACCGAATGTTTTCAGGACGGTTGATTGGACCGATGACGAGTAATTTTGTGTGTGACGTTTTAGAAGCTAATCCGTGCACTGAATAATGAATTCGGCGCTCCTTGGCACCTAGGCACGGCGGGTTAATGGATCATAACATGACAGCAGACGCCGATTGCAATTTGTGCCATAACACGAGTGACTAGTAGTGTAGGGTAAACAATAAACATTTTTTTTTTTTTAACGTGAAAGGCTGAAATGATCCCATTTGTTTTCCTGGGTCTGAGCAACACAGATATTAATCAGGATGGTTTGTTTTGTAACAAGTCGTACGTAAATCATTTACGTCTAACAAGCGTTTGGATCGAGTACGGGTACTTAAAAGCATATTCCGCTGGAAGGGGGTTTGTTGAGGGACTGGTGAGCCAAACGCCACCAGACCTAAAGAGTCGTCAACACTGACACCGTGCCCGAGGTGGACATTCCTGATAGCTCAAAGGTTGCGCATGTACCGTGTAAACTCAGCTGCTCTGTAGGCACCAGGCAAATCAGGCGCTAGTCGAGCTGTCGTGGTCGATCCCTCTCTCCCGCAGCATGCGGTGGTAGTGAATGAGTTGCGGTCTGTCTGAGCTGGGATAGTCCAGCAGCTTTTCGCAATTTCTGCAGACTAAGTAGTTCGTCAAAAGAGTAACAATGGTTTGCAGGTACGAAACGAAAGTACTAATGCCATATAATAATAATAATAATACCGTTATTATATAGGCGCTTTTTCTCAATTTTGGGGAAATCGACTCAAAGCGCCGCGCCTGAAACCCAACACACACACTCACGAAACAGACACGGATTTACGCCATTTAAGACAAACACAGTACAAGACAAACGAAGGGCCAGTCAGCTACTGAAGTTACAGAGATTTTTGATCGCTTGTATTTGAAATTTGTAAAGTGGCCTGAGACCGGTACCAAAGTGGGGGTGGGGGGGGGGGGTGGAAGAACCGGAGTACCCGGAGAAAGAACCCCCCGACGGTCCGCCCGAATTAACGGTGACACTTACCAGAGGAGAAAAGTCCAACGCCGGAACCCGGTATCGAACCGCGCACCTTTGGCATTGGTGGCAGGCGCCTTAACCACTGCGCCACGGACCGCCCCATATAGTTTATGCATGGCAACAATATTTGTCCTTAGGATGGAGACATTTTTGTAGAAGTGTTTTTCGAAAGCTATTTTTTGATGTGAGGGAACCAGTCCTCGTACACCGCCCGGATAAGGTGCAAGACATTTTTTGTGCATAACATTGAAAATTTCAAGCATACAAGTTACAAGTTTATTCCAGTGAGTAAATTAAAATCATCAGCAAGTAAACATGCATACATATATACGATAAAATAAGTTTAAAAGTATTATTTTTAATGCGGTAAGCATAGTCGCGTCGCTAGTTTCAAAATGGCGGTCAGCGAGAAGCCTTCTAAAGAAGTCAATCAGACGCGCACGGTTGATGAAGCTTTACTTTGCTCCTGAATTGAAACAGAGATTATTATCGATTTGAACATCTTATCAACGTCAAATACGTTATTTTTCCTGGTCTTGAAAACAGCCTTTTCCACAGAACTCGGTCTTTTGTGGGAGGAAAGCATATCGAAAGTAAACTCCCTTTGTGCATGTTGTGCAATGTGTCTGCCGACCATCTTCAACATTCTTTGGCCGGATACAACATGCATGTTGTTCGTCTGTTTTTCAGCCTAACGGCTCTAAGTGCAGGTCTGCTCTTTTTTATATTTATTTTATTAGTGGAGATGGGATTTTTAACTGGTCAAGCACACTCGTATCCGACTGGTCTTAAGCACAAGCCAGGCAGAGTGAAATCCATCTCCGAACCATTTCCATCAAAATCACCATGTTCAGCTAAACACCTAAATATAAAATTTTAGTTTTTGCAACCAATTCAACCAATCCGCACTCAAGTACTCACAAGGACTCTTATGATTAAGCTTTATCAGGACTGCATGAGACACAATACAGATAGTAGCCCTCTCTATTATATTACATGTTTTATTTATTTATTTTTATTGATTCATGTATGTATTCACTTACATATTTATTTATTATTTATCCTTTTAATTATGGATGGAAGGAATTCCTTGATGCACATGATCACTATAGTGGTATGGTAGTGGTCACCAAGGAGAGGAAATTTGTTTTCAATATGCATACATCTGTGCATATTCATAATCTATCCTTTACTTAACATGCATATTTATAGGTCCCAGGTATCCCCAACTTATTTTATTAATTTATTATTTTTTTGTTTGTTTGTTTGTTTGTGATGTATGTTTGCACATACACATCAGCATAAAATGATTGATTGTACATTGTTTAACGTCCCGACAGCAACAAGACTTTCTCAGGACGTGCCTGCACTGCTTGTGAAAAAACCCAAACTAAACAGAATATTGAATGTATGTCGCCAGCTGGTCTAATACACTAAATAAACCCAACTAGACCCTTTAGCAACACACATCCAATATCAAGAGCTACAAGCAGTGCAGACAGTAGGAAGAGTTTAAAAAAGGTAAATACTGGTGAATGTACCAAGGGTAGACAGAAACACACGCCCATGAATAGAGGGGAAAACCCACCCTGTGGGGCTGACCAGGGTCACCCTGGGAACTAAAAAGTAGTTAACCCCGCCCAAGTCCCCCAGGGTAGACCTGGGTGGGTATGAGAACATACATATACACATATATGATGTGAACATAACATGTACACATATGGTAATAGGTGCATACCACCCGCTCCCCACCCCACATACAAAACCACAGAACAAACATCTGTGCATGTTCATAATATATCCTTTACTTGGTATTCATATGTCCTAGTTATTTAAATTTATTATTTATTTTTATTTGTTTGAAAAGTAGGTTTTGTTCATATGCTGATGTTCACATACACATATATGGTAATACTGCCCACTCCCAACCCCACTCCACAACCAGAGAACACCCACCAAACGACACTTACATCTGTGCATGTTCATAATCTATCCTTTACTGAGCATTCATATGTCCCAGGTATCTTGACTTACTTTATCTTTTTTATTTAACCGCCATGAGATGGCATTGGTCGCCTGCTCGACATTAAACCCAAATAAGTATATATTTAAATTATTTATTTATTTTGTTTGCTTGTAATGAAGGTTTTGTACATACACATCAGCAAACAATGATTGATTGATTGTACATTGCTTAACGTCCCGACAGCAACAAGGCTTTCACAGGACGTGCCTGCACTGCTTGTGAAAAAAAAAAAACTAAACAGAAAATTGAATGTATGTCGCCAGCCAGTCAAATACGTTAAATAAACCTACAACATGGGGCCTAAATAAAGCTAAGACTGTCTAGCAACACACATCCAACATCAAGAGCTACAGGCAGTGCAGACAGTTGGGAGAGTTTTAAAAAGACAAATACAGGTGAATGGACCAAGGGTAGACAGAAACACATGCCCCAGAATAGAAAGGAAACCCACCCTGTGGGGCTGACCAGGGTGACCCTGGGAACTAAAAAGTACCTAACCCCACCCAAGTCCCCCAGGGCAGACCCGGGTGGGGGCATCAGCAAACAAGAAAATATACACATATATAGATGGTAATAGGTGCCATACTGCCTGCTCCCAACCCTTACCTAAATACACACATAACACCGCAGAACACCCACCAAAAGAAGGACATACACATCTGTGTATGTTCATAATTTTTAATCTATCCTTTACCTAGCATGCATATGTCCCAGGTACCTTAGACTTACTTTATCTTATTTATTTAAATTATTTATTTATTTTGTTTGTTTTGTTTGTTTGTAATGTAGGTTTTGTACATACACATCAGCATACAGCTCAAGAACATACACCATGGTGCCCATGTGCATGTGGCCACCAGTACTAGTCTGTCAGATCTGTCACACCCAGCCAATCATCTCTTCGAGCTTCTGCCCTCTGGCCGGCGGTTTCATGCTTTTAAAGCCAGAACCTCTCGATTCAGATGCAATTTTTTTCCCAGAAGCTGTCCTCAATACATCACCATGCACGGAACAACGTGATTCCATGATTTGTGACATATGACTGATTTGTGTTTAATATTGTGTTTATCTATCTTTTAGTGCTGTATATAGGATGATCGCCAACTAAGTGTATGACATGATGAATGCCCTACAAGTGAGGACATATTTTACTGTCGCCATGCCACACAAAAATCCTTGTAACATTTTACTTGGTGCATAAATGTCTTATGTCTTATACACGTACATGGTAATAGGTGCAGTATCACTCGCTCCCAACCCCAATCCAGTTACACACACAAAACCGCAGAACATCCACCAATGTACATCTGTGCATGATCATAATCTATACTTTACTTAGCATTCTTATGTCCCAGGTATCTTTGACTTACTTTATCTTATTTATTTAACTGCCATGAGATGGCCGTAGTCTACCGCGCGGCGTTAAACCCAAATAACTATTTATTAAAATTATTAATTTATGTTTGTTTGTAATGAAGGTTTTGTACATACACGGTAATAGGTGCCATACCGCCCCACTTTCAACCCCAGCCCACATACAAAACCACAGAATACCCACAAAAGACATGCACAATTGTATACTGATGGGCATTAGTGGACTGTAAAATCTATATATAGAGACTTCAGGTTAAGCAAGTGGCTTGTATTGACTGCCTGTATTTTAGCTGCCCACCTACAAATTTCATGTGTCCAGTTAACCACACTGCACATGCAGCCATCAGTTCTGTGAAAAGTACTGTTGGCCTCATGCACAGGGGCACCAAAACTTAGAGATAATGCCACACCTGATAACAATAACAGTACTAATAATAATATGCCTACTCAGCCACTAGTTCTGTAAACAGCACCTTTGTAAACAGTACCAGTGGCCAAATGCTGGCACCGACCCTCTTCACCATCTTCTTCAGCATGATGTTGAAGCAGGCCACAGTGGACCTCGACGATGACGACGCAGTGTACATCAGGTATCGTCTCGATGGCAGCCTGTTCAACCTCAGACGACTGCAGGCCCACACCAAAACCCTAGACCAACTGATTCGTGAGCTGCTCTTTGCTGATGACGCTGCCCTCGTTGCACACACAGAGAGAGCCTTGCAGCGCATTACGTCCTGCTTCGCAGATGCCGCCCAGCTCTTTGGACTTGAGGTCAGTCTGAAAAAGACAGAGGTCCTTCCATCAGCCGGCACCCAAGGAAGAGCATCGCCCTCCCCACATCACCATCGGCGAGTCCGAACTGAAGTCTGTACACCAGTTTACCTACCTTGGCTGCATCATCACGTCAGACGCCAAGCTGGACAAGGAGCTGGACAACAGGCTGGCAAAAGCGAACAGTGCTTTTGGGCGACTATTCAAGCGAGTGTGGCACAATCAACAGCTGAAAAAAGGCACCAAGATCAGCGTGTACAGAGCTGTCGTCCTCACCACCCTGCTGTACGGTTCCGAGTCCTGGGCCCTCTACCGCAGCCAACTACGACTCCTCGAACGCTTTCACCAGCGCTGCCTGCGTACCATCCTCAGCATTCACTGGAGTGACTATGTCACCAACGTCGAGGTCCTTGAACAGGCGGAAACTGTGAGCATCGAGGCTTTGCTGCTGCGGACACAGCTTCGCTGGGCGGGGCACGTCTCCAGGATGGAGGATCATCGCCTACCCAAGATCACTCTGTTCGGCGAGCTCGCCACTGGACACCGAGACAGAGGGGCACCAAAGAAGAGATACAAAGACGGTCTCAAGAAGTCACTTAGTGCCTGCCAAATCGACCACCACCAATGGTCTTTGCTTGCTGCGGACCGTGACACCTGGCGCTCCACCATTCACAAGGCAGCCGTCTCCTTTGAGGACTCTCGCAGAGCTAACCTTAAAGACAAGCGGCTCAGAAGAAAAAACAGAGCTGTCGTAACTCAGAACCCTGACCAGACCTTCCCCTGCAGCCACTGCGGTCGAACCTGCCTGTCCCGGATTGGCCTCCGCAGCCACGAAAATGCCTGCAGACGACGTGGGCAAGCCCTATAGAATCTTCGTTCGCGAAGTCAAAAGCCAAGGCCAAATGCACACATACATCATGGATGTTGCTACCACTGATCACTTCAAACAATAGGCTGCCCAGTTCACATTTTGATACCGTGAACTAGCCTGCACATGCAGTCATCAGTTCTGTAAATAGTACTGGTGGCCACATGCACAGCGGCACCAAACTTAAAGGTGAGGCCAAAACTGCCACCTCAAACAAAACCAAACGCTACCTACACACACATATCAATGATACAGTCAACCTCTGTGTGCGTTAGGGGGAACACGCTTAAAGTATGTGACTGTAAATCTTACAGCGAAATGTCAAAACCAGTAAGAAGATAATGTAACAGCAACAAGTACATGTACTTTGTAAACCACTCAAAACATGACAACTCATCGAGTCTAATGGTGTTATGAATGGGTGATGGAAACACTGAAAAAAATAGTACGTGTACATTATAAAGTATGTGCCTCCTTCCCCCCCCCCCCCCCCCCTCTCCCATAACTAGCTGTTTATCATAAAACATAGATATCTCATTCATTTGATCACTTGACTGATTTATTAAATCATCTCTGTGTCACCTTTCTCCGTTTTCTTTGTCGTTTTAATCCCAATATGTCAGTGCTAATGTCAGCTGCTAAGAATCCTTGCAGCGAACTGCAAATGTCTATATGCAGACAAACTGCAAATAACACAGCAGCAAAATAAGTTCCTCTTTTGTGCAGTAGGCTACTGCTAGCAAGATAGGATTCAATTTTAAACAAAGCATTGCATGAACTTCCAAGCGTGTTCACATTGTACTGTGTATTTTTGTTTTCAGTGTGAAGTGTACTGTACCATCAGTGATCACTGAGACTGCAAAATTGGCACTGGCAGTGATCGCACATCACAACATAGCTTGTCAGTGCAACTGATTAAAATAAATGTTACTGCTGCATAAAATAATTAATCAAGTTCCGAAACTTTGCTCAGCCATGACAGTTAAAACCAAGTGGTGTGGCACTCTTTTTCTTTTACAGAATGCAGCATAGGTTTTGAAGATAGCGTTTGTGTTGTGGGTTACGTTTTGTTTTGGTGCTGTGTTGTCGAAATGAAACGGGCAAAGTGATGGTAAAGTGAATGGAAATAAACGTGACAAACCTTTATCAAGCCGTAAAAATGCACACAGCAACTTGACACGTTTACTTTTTTTTTAAACAAACAAGCTTATGTAGAACAAATAAAAAAGAACCCGTCGGCACACAGAAATTCACGTCCGCAGAGGTCGTGGCGTCACGTGATGTTTTGATCACGTGATTTTGGGATACCTTATTGTTGCGAAACGATATTAATTTTGCGTTCAAGGAAAGCGTTTTCGTAATTGTTTCTTCTCTTAATATATCTAAGTGTGAAAAAATTACTTTAAAAAATGAAATCCTTTTAAGTGACATATAGTGCATACTACCACTGAATACAGGAACAATGAGACCCGTGTAAACTACTGATCCCCTGTAAACATGGCCGTTACGGTCCTGGTTTCGTCTGCAGCCATACTGGAAACAAAATGTGCTACAGAAAAATGTCTCCATCCTCCGGCGGTTTAAAACGAGTGCGCACTGCTTTTATTCATACTAGACTTCATTTTGATTTACCCAAACCTTTGTTACTCTCTAGAAAATCACTATCTCGTAAACGGCTGATCGTCTATGAAGGGCAGCTGCTAGACTAGAGCTTTGGCTATGTCGGCGTCATTTCTCACCACAGCGGGGTGGCTCAGTGGCAGAGTGTTGGTCTCACGACCGAAAGGTCCCGGGTTCGAATCCAGCTTGGGTCAACATTTGTTCAGACCCTATTTCGGTGCCCCGTCTTTGAAATCACCTTCGTGGTGGACAAAAGACGTCAAGCCCTAAACATTTTACCCATTCTACCCCAGACACACCACAGCAAGATAAGGATCAACCATGCTAGTTCAAGGGTGATGCCAGAATAGCTTGGCGCCTATGGGCGCCACGCTATTCTGGCATCACCCTTGAACTATCATGGTCGATCTGTGTCTTGCACTAGAGTGCAGTCTTCAGAGGACAACGGCAACATTTGGGGATTTTGGTCTTGGGGTACAATGAGTTTTAACGTGTTTCACCAGCGGCCCTGTCGAGTTGACGTTCCACACCCATTCTTTTGCAACCGCAAGAGGTGTGGATTCTCATGAGTCCCCTGCGAACGCAACAGCTCATGAGAATCCACGCCTCTTGCTGGCAGTTGTTGGCCGCATGGACTGCAGGTTTTCATTCTCTGATGGCGCAATGGGTGGGGATTAAAGGCGGCGCAGGCACGGTAATCCAGCTTGTGTTTGCTTTCCTCTGGGCCGGCTGGAAGTAATCGGGTAATAGACCCGCACCGGAGGTTGCTTACTCCACGCCTGGGTGGGTCTCAATACGTGCACCTACCTCGCAAGCCGTGTTCACATGACACCTATTGTTAGCTGAGAGAGCAACTTAACACAACCGATCTCGACTGACTAGCCGGCAGAGGCGCAGATACTCGATGGCCCATGCGGCCGCACTGGCTCGTGAGAATCTACCCCGCTACCTCGTGCAGGCGGAAAGGGCTAGTTAAGGGACTGTCACAGTAAAGCCACCCTTTAAATCCGCACAGGTTGGCTTGCGCCTGACTGAAAAGAAATTCATATTAGAAAATTGGAAATCACACACGGCCGATAAGAATAAAAGCGATCGATATCGACTTTGGGCGTAAATCTGGGTCGCTAAGGCGATCGGGTGGAGCGAAATTAACCCTTTGGCTGTCGGTAGCGGTTTTGGTCGAGGTGATTCCTGATGACGTCAGTTGTTGGGTTTTTTTTCCTCGCCTACCCCAACGCCCTCCCCTGGACTCAAACATGAGGCTGAAAAGTTTTCAAATGTGTGTACTGTGCTATGAATTCTGCATTACAGATTAGGAGACAGATCAACCGTTTTAGTTAAAGGGCAGTGCCAGAATAGCTTGGCGCCCACAGGCGCCAAGCTATTTTGGCACTGCCTTTGAACTATCTTGGTCAGATTTATTTTATGCACTGGTGCGTCGTGCTCGAAAGGGCTACTAAGCCCTGGTTCATAAGTATTCTATCTATCTATCTATCTATATCCCGTAGTCTTGCCGACCGCTGGGGCACCACTGATGACTTGGCAACCAGCTCCCTCCATTCCTCTCTGTTCTCTGCCATTCTCAGCGTATCGCCCAGCTTCAGTCCTGTCCACTCTGAGATATTGTCCTCTCATCTTTTCCTCTGTCTTCCTCTCCTTCGTCCTCCTTGCACAGTGCCTTGCAGGATTGTTTTGGCAAGCCCTGCTGAACGCGTGACATGCCCATACCACTTCAGTTTGCGTTTTCTCACAATGGCTAATAAGTCTTCATAGGGCCTGATGGCTTGCCTGATTCTGCTTCCCACTTCCTCGTTTGTGATGTGATCTCTGTATGAGATGCCAAGCAGCCTTCGAAAACATCTCATTTCAGTGGCTTGTATCCTCCCTCCTTTCAAGGTCTGCTGTGAGGGTCCATGACTCGCAGGCATACAAGAACACTGAGATGACTAAGGAGCGCATCAGTCTGATCTTGGAGCAGAGTGTGATGTTTCTGTCCTTCCATATGGTCTTCAATCTTGTCAGTGCTGTTGTCTGCGCAATCTTGGACAGTATTTCTGGTTTTAATCCCTCATCTGTCACAATGGCTCCTAAGTATTTGAATTTCTTAACTGTTTCCAGTTTTTGGCCTCCAACCATGATTTCAGTGCCAATGCCACTGGCTTTATTGGTCATCAGTTTGGTCTTCTCTGCACTGATTTCCATCCCATATGCAATGGCTGTACTATCCAGCTTTTCCACCAGCTGAGCTAGCTCCTTCTCTGTTCCTGCAAGGCCATCAATGTCGTTCGCAAAGCGCAAGTTTGTGATTGTTCTGCCTCCAATACTGACAGTTCCTTCATGATCTTTCAGAGCGTCCGTCATGATTCTTTCCAGGAAGATGTTGAAAAGAGTAGGTGAGGACAAGCAGCCTTGTCTGACTCCAACTGTAGACCTAAACCAGTTTCCTATTTTGCGGTTGAAGCAGACTGCGCTAGTGGCCTTGTTGTAAAGGTTTGCTATGACTTTGATCAGGTTGGCATTGATGTTGTATAGCTTCATGGTGGACCAAAGGGCTGCATGCCACACCCTGTCAAACGCTTTCTTAAAATCCACAAAGACATGATAGAGGTCCTGCTGGTGCCCAGGGTATCTCTCACATAGAACTCTCAGGTTGAAGATCTGCTCAGTTGTGCTGCGCCCTGGTCTGAAGCCTGCCTGTTCCTCAGCTATGATTTCTTCTGCCTGTGGCTTCAGCCTGTTCAGTAGGATCTTTAACATGACTTTGCTTGGGTGGTATATAAGACTGATCGTGCGATAATTCTGGCTTTGATGTAAGTTGCCTTTTTTGGGGAGAGTTATTATAAGTGATTGGGTCTATGGTGTGGTCCAATCCCCTGACTGCCAGATCTTATTGCAGATTGTTAGTAAGGCGCTTATCGTGTCTTCTCCCCATTCTTGGACTAGCTCTGCAGGGATGTTGTCTGCTCCTGCTGCCTTCCCTTTTTTCAGCGACTTCACTGCAGCCTCTACTTCTTCTCGGAGGATGGGATAGTTGCCATTGTTGGTCACGGGTGGGTTGACAAGTATGCCTGGGTCCCCTGCAGCTCGGTGGTTGTACAAATCTGAGCAGTACTCTGTCCATCTCTTCAGTATGTCTTGGTCTTCCGTAAGACAATTCCCTTCACTATCTTGAATGATCGAGGAGCGTCCTTGTTTTACACTGGTCAGGTCTTTCACCAGCTGGTATGCGTTTTTGCTATTATTTTTGTTCAGATTTTCTTCTACGTGTTTACACTGATCTTCAATCCACTTATTCTTTGCCTTTTTCATGCTTTTCTTGATATCATGGTTAATTTCCCTGTATTGTTTAGCTCCTTCTACCTCTGATTTCTTTTTCTTTAATTCTCGACACTTGTCACATAGAACAAAGATGTCATCTGTAACCCAAGGTTTCTTTGCTTGTCGGTGTTTGCCAAGGATCTCACTGGCTGTTTGTATTACATTGGCAATATAAGTATTTTGGGGTTGGTATTTTTTCAAGCTCATTCGACCGCGACCATCCACAGCAACACATGGATCGAGGATGATCATAGTTCAAGGGTGGTACCAGAATAGCTTGGCGCCCATTGCGCGCAAAGCTATTCTGGCACCACCCTTGAACTATCATGCTCGATCTGTCTCTAGAACTGTAACACGGTCCGCCAGAGGGCAACTTCAAAAATTGGGGATTTCGGTCATACATATTGCGTTGATTATGAGTATATAAAGACACACCGTGGAAGAGAGAGAGAGACAGTAATGACGAGAACTTGCGGCAATAGTGGATAGAGAGCGAGAGAGGAGAGAGTCGACACTTTGGACTGTGTGTAGGGACTTGGCTGCTGTCGTCAGCGCGGCCGTACCTCTGTCCTCCTAACCTCCATCGACACTTACAACTACCACCACCAACCCTCCCCGCGACTAATACCTGCGCCTAGACTGTTCTGTCACGCGGGATTGGCTGTAGATAAGCTCTGCTGGCTGCACGTTTCAGGACAAGAAACGTACCTACAGCCAGCGAGCTAGGCCGTGGACAATCTTTGGCAGTCGTCCACCTGGTGTGACATGCGTAGGCTGAACACCAGTGACTTCCTCTGTGTGTGGGCATTAACCCTTTTAGCCCCGGATCCCTACAGCAGGAGGTGGCTTGACCACGATAATTCAAGGGTAGTGTCAGATTAGCTTGGCGCCTTCAGGCGCCAAGCTAATCTGGCACTACCCTTGAATTATCATGGTCAAGCCCGTCTCCTGCAACTGGTACATAGTCGTTGGGCAACACCTCCACAATGTGAGAAATGGGACCTTGGGGCTAACAGGGTTAAACAGCAGCGAAGACCTTTCATGGAAAATTTTTCGTAAGAGGAGGGGGGGGTGGGGGTGGTGTTCCTCTCCAGTGTGGCTCTTGAGACTGTTCTTGTGGCAACTGGGCGGGTCCCGCTGGAAGACTGGACACAAATTGCTCCTCAGGTCGTGTGGCCTACTCTATCACACATTGAGCGCCTTCACCGCCCGTGATAAACATGGGGTGGAGCACGGGGCTTAGATCCTCATGTGGCCCCCGTCAGTTCCCAGGGCTCGCTAGGATCAGTGGCCGTTTAACCCCTTCACTGCCAGTCGATGCAGACTTTGTTTTTTTATTTATTTTAAAAGTCAACGCCGAAGGGCACTACTGAACCTTCCCAGGAACATGGACTGAAGGCGCCAAGCTAATCTGGCACTACCCTTGAATTATCATGGTCAATCCGTCGCTAGCAAGTAGTACAGAGTCGTTAGGTAACACCTCCACAATTTGGGAAGTGCGGCCGTGGGGCTAAATGGGTTAATAATGGACCTTTTTCTCGGCAGTCTAGGGGCAGAATTCAAGTGCTACAGGCAGTCTTTTGTCTGGCCCGAGCTCGGGCACTGATCAACTCACAAAGAGCATGCCTCTGTGACATTCATATCTTTCTCTTTGTTGTTTTGAATTGATTTATTTAAAACTTCACTTTTTTATTGTCGCTCCCATGAGTGGGTTTCAGTCGTATTTGTGGGGCGGCAGTTTGTATTATGATCATACAATTGCCTGCCAGTGAACAGTTTTTGATGTAGGTGATGTGTGATTAAGACTTACTCCTTTTGATTTCCCTTGTGGTCAAAGCGAGCAAAATACATGTTCATGTACTGAATGTGCAAGAATAATTCAACTGACCTGCAGGTGCATTTATTGTAAATCACGCAAAAGCAGCCTTTCAGATTTACAAGTGTATGACAGATTTCTGTCTTCAGAACATTTGATTCATTTTTGTGCAGCATGCACTGGATCAGTAAACCACAGACTTTAATCTCCTGAACCCACATGACTTATACGGATTTTTATGCAATCATGCCTTAATCACAGGCTTATGTAGGTCTTTTCCTTTCGTTGTAAAAAATAAATAAAATTGAGCAATAAGGTTGAAACTCTCAAAACTAGCATTTGTGTACTTTTGAAGAGAAAACATCAATTTATGAAACATTTATAAGTGCACCAAGTTATTCTGGCACTACCCTTGAACTTGGTTCCTGATATGTGTCTCAGGGCTGAAGTAGTCGACCCATTTAACCGCCCACCCCCTCCCCCCACCGCTTTTCCACTGGCTGGCTCCTTTCTCTTTGTCTGACTGACCAGACTTTTACCCTTCCCTCCGTGAGATGGCCTTAGTCACCTGCTCTGCGTTAAAAGCCCACTACCACCGTAACTGTTCAAAGGTACACTTCTGTAACAGATGGCTACAAAACGCTGCACACAGGTCTAGATATGGTTCATTTAGACACAGGACAATCCAGTTCAGCAACCATCGTTTCGATATCAAGTAATTTGACAATGACTCCACTCCGTTCTATAAATACAATGCTTTCAGTATGACAAACAACTAAAAATAGATTGACACGCTAACGCTAATAAGCGCGATTACGTGTGTTTTTTTGCTGCATGTCCCAACTGCTGTTAAAGTTCATTAGGTGTGTTGACAAGGCATAACAAACACAAATGGTGCTGAAATTGTCTTCAAATTTATGCGTAAAGGTACTTTAAACCCCAATGACTAATGTGTGTGTGTTTTTTTGTTGTTGTTTTTTGAGGTTGTTTTCTTCTCTCTCACTGTCTCTGTCTCTCTCTCTCTCTCTCTCTCTCTCTCTGCTCTCTCTCTCTCTCTCGCTCTCTCTCTCTCTCTCTCTACACCATAGCGCTGCAGATTATCTAATAGATCTGTTTAAAAATCAGATTCCTGCTATGGGAATATGAGGGGTCTTTATTTGTTAAAACCCCGAATAGATTTATGACTAAGTGCCAAAAGGTCTGCAGTACAAGGGGTATCTGCTTCAGTTCATCAATTGTCAAAAAGATTAAGCCTATTTCATGAAATAGCTTTCTTTGTGTGGTGAGAATAGGCCAAAGACATACTAGAAATGAACTTGATGTGAACAGTCGTGTTGTGTGTGTTCATTATGTGTGTGTGTTTCTTGGGTCGGGTTATTTTCCGCCGCAGAAAATGGACAAGCCGACCCCGGCTCTCTTCTACATGCTGCTACTCTAAAGCACGGCAGGCAATTTCGATCAAACCTCTTTAAATGCATGAAGAATAGGTCATGTTAATCTTATCAAAGAGTAAAACCCAAACCTAATTGCCGATTTGATGTAATAACTGGCGAAAGTTCAGTATGTCAGACATCATCAGTCAGGTAATCATAGAACCGAAAGTTTGAACACTCCCCTCTCGACTGCAGACGATCGCACAAGATCAAAACAGCGTTTGACCTTTTCTTTGTGATGTCACAGAATAGCCTATGCACCAAAACTCTGTTGGCAAAGCTGCTGTGACTTAATTCTCGCCAAATTTTCTTATGATTTTTTTGTGTAATAAAATGACGACTGACATAGCTGATAAATCAGCCGAATTGCAAAAATCGAACATTTTGATTCAATCACATTTCGCAGTGGGTCACATGACACTTATAAACTGCATGGTTTCCCGGCATGCTTGCCACGGACTGGTTGCAGCAATCAAAAATATTTATGGTGTAATCTTTGTTTACTACATGACGTCCAACCTAAATATGACTGAAAATATTTATGATGTAATCTTTGTTTACTACATGACGTCCAACCTAAATATGACGACTGTAAAATATTTATGGTGTAATCTTTGTTTACTACATGACGTCCAACCTAAATATGACGACCGACCACAGTTTTTTTGAGGAATTCTGAGTCTCACGTCTGACCAATCACCAAAGATATTTGAGTAGGTTCTGAGCCTGGTAAGAATGAGAGTTTGAAGTGGTAGTTGTGCTTTGCTGATATATTTCATTGCAATCGTCGGACACAGAGGGTCGAGTCGTAGCTTCCTTTCTGATTTTTACTCCGGATCTTCGCGGTGTAAATCTTATGTCTGACCATGAAAACGTGGTGAGTTAAATTTCTGCGTGTACCGTTATGTAAAATATTATGACATATCTGCATTTTCTGACTTCGGACACTTTGAAAGGAAATGAATACTCCCATTTGCTGTTTGCCAGATCCTGAAATATAGATTGTGTGGATCGATGCAACATTTACACGAACCTTTTCTGTGCAATAATAACGCCCGACTCACTTAATGGAAATGCCTGTGAATCGTAACTCTGTCCAACGTGTTTTAACACACTTAACAGCATTTCAAAAAAATTATTCAGGGATTAGCTTTAGTGCAGGTGTGCTGTAGTCCACTGGCGTGTGTTGAGAATGTGACTGACAGACTGACATTACTAATACCATACACGATACAGTTAATAGCAATGAATTTGTCACGATTACCTGATGAAGATTAAATATATATTAACTATCGGGTTTAGCTGTTGGAAGATCCTAAAATGTCACAGACTTGTTTATCCATGAGTTACATCATGCATGTGATTATGCTGTCAAAGTCAGGTATCAATTTCTAACTTCTCAATGACAACTACACGATTTTGGTGTAAACATGACGCCTGACATGATTTTAGTTCCGCAACAAAATTAACCATAATGAAGTAAAGGAGAGACTGTAATGCCACATATATTCTTGTTATCATGCGATGTATGTGAGTGAAGATGAAAGTGACATGCACGTTCTTGTTGTCAAGCTAAACCACATCATACTGAGGCTAAAAGCTTTAAATTTGTACACTGCCATATGCAAGCTACATTATAGTACTTACAGATAAAGATACAGACCAATGGCTTTAGTTCAAGGGTGGTGCCAGAATAGCTTTTCTGGCACTACCCTTGAACTATATTAGTCCAACTTATTTCATACACAGGTGTATTCCGAATGATATGGGTTAAGAAACTGTTAAATGCTTGATTATGTCAGATGTCATCGATTACACCCAAAAAAAATACAAAAGATTTATTCAGACTGGGACTTGACATTTACTTTGTAAGGTGTGAATAGGTAATTGTGTTCCACACATGGTGTGTAACTTTCACTTCTGTATGTGAAGAGCCCCCACCCGGGTCTGCCCTGGGGGACTTGGGTGGGGTTAACTACTTTTTAGTTCCCAGGGTCACCCTGGTCAGCCCCACAGGGTGGGTTTCCCTCTCTATTCTGGGGCATGTGTTTCTGTCTACCCTTGGACCATTCATCTGTATTTGCCTTTTTTAAACTCTCCATACTGTCTGCGCTGCCTGTAGCTCTTGATATTGGATGTGTGTTGCTAAATGGTCTTAGCTTTATTTAGGCCCCATGTCGTAGTAACGTATTGGACCGGCTGGCGACATACATTCAATGTTCTGTTTTTTTGGTTTTTTTTCACAAGCAGTGCAGGCACGTCCTAAGAAAGTCTTGTTGCTGTCTGGACGTTAAGCAATGTACAATCAATTGAACTATATTAGTCCAACTTATTTCACACACTGGTGGGTTCCGAATGATGTGGGTTAAGAAACTGTTAAATGCTTGATTATGTCAGATGTCATCGATTACATCCAAAAACACACAAAAGATTTATTCAGAGTGGGACTTGACATTTACTTTGTAAGGTGTGAATAGGTAATTGTGTTCCACATACTCGCGTCCATTTACTTTAAAGTCAAATTTCACAAAATCTACTTGCAGACTTATCTCCTGCTTTCACACACTAATACTACGGCAGAAATCCATTATAGAAATGCAAAATGATTTCAGTGAGTGAACCCCTTTGTCCTCTTTTAGTGTTCACCTTTTGGCACTTGGTCCTATTTAAATTCACTTTGTCATTTGCTGGTTCCACACTGTGGAACTCACTCCCACATCATGTTAAAGCCACTCAGACATCTCGTTTCAAGACGAGTCTTTATAGATACCTAACATCAATCAAATAACAATATGTAGATGTACGTAGACACACGAATGTACGTGTATATTCTAACAATCGTGTATGTGTGCGCATGTGTGTGTGTGTTTGTTTTTAGTGGACTGTATATTTTGTATCACTGTGCTGTGATGTCCCTGTTTTAAGTATATTTTGTACTTATTTATTCGCAAGTTGTAGCAACGGCAGGTATGAAAAATGACAGTCACTGACTGTGTTAATGTCTTCACCATTGTTAAATAAAGATTCATTGATTCTCTCTTTTTTCGTGGGGCGGGGGGGGGGGGGGGGGGGGGGGGGGGGGGGGGGGCTCATTCTACCCCACCACCGAAATCCCCAAGTGTTGCAGTTGTCCTCTGAAGACTGCACTCTAGTGCAGGACACAGATCAACCATGATAGTTCAAGGGTGATGCCAGAATAGCTTGGCGCCCATAGGCTCCAAGCTATTCTGGCATCACCCTTGAACTATCATGGTCGATCCTTATCTCGCTGTGGTGTGTCTGGGGTAGAATGGGTTAATCCACTAGGCTCGCTGTGAAACCGTCCCACAGAGGCGTGGATTCTCAGGAGCTACTTCAGCAGGGGCTCGTGAGAATGCACGCCTCTTTCTAACCAGCCTCGGTCCCAGCTGTTTCTCAACTACAAGGTGTCTGTCGCGGTTAAGTATTCGGCAAGCAAGGGTCAGGGGATTAGCGAGGGACCCTAGCGCAGGCAGCTGTACGGTCTGGCAAGTGGTGCTGTCTCCGAAAGCTCCCCCAAAGCGCTCACTCCGTCTGGGCCGATCCAATATGCCTGGTCTGTCAAAAGACAGTTACGGTGGAGAACCAGTTCTTTTCAAACCGTATTTGTTATCCGGCGTGTTGCGTGCCAGAGTGTCGCGATAAGTGCCTACTACACTTGAGGAACAGAGGTGCATGAACTAATGTAGGGAAAATCCAGCAAGCAAGGAGAATAGATTTTCCTGAGTCCGCAGGGGCCCATGCAAATCTATTCTTCTTGCAGATGTGATTGTCCGGGGAGGGGGGGGGGGGGGGGGCGCAGCTTTGACAGACGGAGAACGTGCGTCCTATGACATGTACTCCATAGACCTATTGTGACAAGGGAAATGGCTCGTTTCATTCGAGAATTCACAGAGAATTCAAAAGCGGGTCTCGTCGCACAACTTACAATATTGATCGCTTTGCAACGGTAAATCACTGTCAGGCTCTCCACCCTTGACAGACCTTTATCTGAAAAAGGTATTGAGTTCCAAGGGCGCAAGTTCGCTGAAGCTTGTGCTTTGACGCATATTTGTTGCTATCAGAATGGGGTGTTATGACCGATGCCCCAGATTTTAAACATTGTACACACCAACTTCAGTTTCAAAATGTGTCTTTGGAGCATTTGGGACTGTCAGAAAAGTAAACACAGTCAAGCATGATTATATCAAGGCCAGATAGAATGACGCTTTTTTCATCAGCAATGACCACACATTTTACACGTCAATTCTTTCGCTTAACCCTTATCATTCAGAATACACCAGTGTGTGAAATAAGTTGGACTAAAATAGTTCAAGGGTGGTGCCAGAATAGCTTGGCGCCTCTAGGCGCCAAGCTATTCTGGCACCACCCTTGAACTAAAGCCATTGGTCTGTATCTTTATCTGTAAGCACTATAATGTAGCTTGCGTATGGCAGTGTACACATTTGAAGCTTTTAGCCTCAGTATGATAGGGGTTAAAGAAACTTCAGTTGTATAACAACAAAAAATATGTATTCCTGGAGTTTTGTTTTATCCAAAGCCGTTATTATGGTGAAACAAGGGACGCCACTTGTCTGGTCCATGCCGGCAATAGATGTGCTATCAAAGAGGCATGTAAACAAAAAAAACATATCAACCGTCTACGCATCACCCACCCGGTGACAGACCTTACTAAAGAATTGACCCATTTAGCCACGACGCCCAACAAAAGGAGATGGATCGACCATGATAATTCAAGGGTAGTGCCAGATTAGCTTGGTGCCTTCAGGTGCCAAGCTAATCTAGCACTACCCTTGAATTATCACGGTGGATCAGTCTCTTGCACCTGGTAACATACTTGTGAGGTAACACCTCCAAAACTGTAGAAATGTGGCTTTATTGGGTTAAGCAGAAGAAGTGACTTTGCCTGCCAAAGCCAGAACAGATTGGCTGTTGACCCGTCAATCAGACCTCCATTTATCCGAGCAAACGTCTTCGGGCCCACGAAGGCCGTCGTGGGTCTGAGGACCATTGCTTGCTGGGAGGGGTGAGGGAAAGACGGGGTAGATTCAAGTATTCAGCCAAACTTGCACATGTACAGTCATCTGTACAACTAATCCACAAAACGTCTTTTAACCGTTATCATTCACAATACACCAGTGTGTGAAATCAGTTGGATTAAAATAGTTCAAGGGTGGTGCCGGAATAGCTTGGTCTATAGCTTTATCTGTAAGTACTATAATGTAGCTTTGCATGTGGTAGTGGACAATTTTGAAGTTTTTAGCCTCGGTAGGATAGGGGTTCATGACAGTGCCTGGTTCTTCTGAAAAGAACTTTTGACCAAGTTTGTACCCGGACGGCTGTTGCTAGGAATCACCTCGACAGAAAGTGCTACCAACAGGTACAGGGTTAAATCCATGTCTGGTAAAATGCGTTCAAGGTGGGAGGGAGGCGGGGGGGGGGGGGGGGGGGGTGGGGGGGGGGGAGGGCGGGACTGATTATGATCTTTATGATCAGACGAAAGCCAGGCCAGTAGTATCTAGACTGCGTTATTACTACATAACAATTCAGATTTGAAGCAGGAGTCTAGCGACTAAATTTGAAGCAGAAGTCTGGTATCTTGAACAAATGCTATGGGCTGAGAGTGATGGTGTTCATAATACTAAACATGTTAGAAGATAGTACAGTTGTACAACGCATTTCCAATCCAGCACCAGGACCCATTACAACATTTTATACTTCCTTCGGCCGGACTATATTACTGCAGAAGATACCCGATTTGCTGTAAGAAATTAATCCTTTTCATTCCAACACACTTGAAGTTAATTTGACTGTGATAGTTTAAAATGGTTAATCGGTCTCCCAATCTTTAATAAAACCATGATAGGACAAAAAGCAATTTTTGGCTCACGTGCGAAGCAAAAGTGAGTCTGTGTTCTGGGCCAGTGGTCGTCTGTCTGTGGTCCGTCCGGCGTCCGTGGTAAAAACTTTAACGTTGGCATTTTCTCGGAGACTATTCAAGCCACAGTCTTCAAACTTGTCCCAAGGATACTTTGGCAAGACCTTTCTAAACATACCAGTTTGAGTGACCTCTCACAAAGGTCAAGGTCACAGGGGATCAGGAAATATATCAAAAATAGCTATATTTTGACATAATTTATTTTTTCTCAAATACTATTCACAACTTCAAACCCAAACTTGGTGCTGATGGTAAGACCTTTCTATGCATATTAATTTGGATGTCCCCTCAAAAAATGTCAAGGTCACAAGAGGTCGACAGATATTTATAAAATGCCAATTTTTGATAGAATTGTGGTTATTATCAACATTTTTGCAACTTTTCAATCAAATTTGGCACAAAGGCGGCTGATGATAAGACCTTCCTATGTATACTAATTTAGTCAACTCATCGCAAAGGTCAGGGTTCACAGGGGTTTCACAGATGTGTGATACTGATTAAATTTTGATAAAACATGGATTTTGTTGGCGCAGAAGCCATCCCTTTCCTTATTGTCACACGTGTGGATCGGTCATACCCGGGAGCCATAATGGCTTTGCCATTTTCTTTTTTTCTTATAATCAGCCTGAGGGTGTAATGGGTTATAAGAAAACAGCAAAAGGTATGAAGATTGTTGATAATCTGTTCATTGTATAATTAGCAGGTGGTAATTTGAGCCAAGTTAGGGGACAGTCACATTTTGACAGTCAAATTTTTTTCTTCAAGCCCATTTGCTGCTTTCCAGGTTTATGTGTTGAACTAAACATGCACAAAACTTTTAGCAACTATTTTGTAATCATCGGTTTGTGCAATGAAGGTTTGTTTCCACTGTTTGATTGACTGAATGTGTGTTGGTTAACCCTTATCATTCGCAATACACCACCGTGTGAAATAAGTTTGACTAAAATAGTTCAAAGGTAGTGTCAGAATAGAGGCGCCAAGCTATTCTGGCACTACCCTTGAACTAAAGCCATTGGTCTATGTCCTTATCTGTAAGTACTATAATGTAGCCTGCATATGGCAGTGTACAAATTTGAAGCTTTTAGCCTCAGCATGATGGGGGTTAACACCTGAACCAACTAATTTGCACGTGTTACGTTCTGGCCTCTTTCTCTTTTCTCTCCAACGCAGTTGACGCGGGTAAGCCACCAGAAGACGCTAGCAGAGCAGGTAACCACCCGATGCGCAACAGGCCATTGGGCCGACATCGGCCCGATGGCCTTTGCACACTGCACAAACACCCCGTTACTCCACATTGAAAGAGGGACTTCCCGCATTGAGCCCTTAGCTCAACATTTTTAAATTAGCCATCATCCATAGGGGCCTGACGAATGGTGCTTTGACTAAATGCAAATCCGCTGCGCCACCAGGTGCACGCCCACTAGCTCAGTTCCGTATTCTGAATTGAGCTAGTGGGCACGGTGGCGTGCACCCGGTGGCGCAGCGGATTTGCAGTTAGTCAAAGCACCACTTGTCAGGCCCCTATGTCGTCATCTCCAACCAGATGGAGCAACGAAATCAGCCGTGAATGATAGTTCAGGGGTATTGCCCAAATAGCTTGGCTCCTGGAGGCGCCAATATGTTGTGCAACCACCATTGAACTATCATTGTTTCTCCGTCTCTTGTTGTTGTGTGTAACTGTAAGGCACCAAGCTATTCTGGCACCACTCTTGAACTATCTTGGTCAATCCGTCTCTTGATGTCATAGGACTGAATGAGTTAAAATTCAGACAAACAGCCATGAAGATGGAAACATGATGTGGAGCTACATACATGTATTTTGGCCATTAACCGTCACAGCATGTTTCTTTTTTCATTGGATATTTTACGGCACAACAGTCACATGACTTAAGAATAAGAATAAGAGTACTTTATTATCTGCAAAAGAGAAATTCGGTTGTGGTACATTTATAACAAATAGTACAAACAAGACATGAAAACATTATAACATAATTATGAACATTTCCTCTCTGCACTTACACAGCTACAAATTTCAAATGGACATAAGTAAACACTACAAAATCTGTACACATAACTCTTACACATCTCACACATAAACATCTTTTATGGACTGTACTGAGTGACACTTACACATTCACACCCACCTCTACACATGCATACATAATACGCGTGTTTCAACCTAATCCTAACCCTCACTGCTTATTATACAAACGTCTCCATACAATATTACACAAGCTGCTTAATTAATATCTACATTAGTAAAATAATTAGTGGGTAAACAAACAGTAACAAAAATCCCAATACGTCTATGTTCACCACCAGATAAAACACAATAATGAATATAATCACTTCTCTAAAATCAACAAGCTGCATTCCTACTGATTGCACAGTTTCATTGTATTGAAGTTAAAGTAACAATGACAGATTTCTCAGTGCCTACTTTTTTCCTTTAGTTATTTTAGTGATGAGGGTGTTATGACTGCACACTTTGTCTGTTATGCACATACATGTTTAAAACCACCAGTAGCACAACAGAAATTGTGTACCCGTATGTTTCCCGGCTTTTTCAGGGACGGTTGCTTGCACTAGACTGTAATTAACAAATGCATCTGCACCTTGATGAAATGACGGACTACGCCATGCTTTCTGTCATTCTGTTTTTACTGCACATAGCCTCGTCTATTTGCCCCCCACCCAGGTCTGCCCTGGAGGACTTGGGTGGGATTAACTACTTTTTAGTTCCCAGGGTCACCCTGGTCAGCCCCACAGGGTGGGTTTTCCCCTCTATTCTGGGGCTTGTGTTTCTGTCTACCCTTGGTCCATTCACCTGTATTTTCCTTTTTTAAACTCTCCCTACTGGCTGCGCAGCCTGTAGCTCTTGATATTGGATGTGTGTTGCTAAATGGTGTTAGCTTTATTTAGCGTGTTAGACCGGCTGGCGACATACATTCAATGTTCTGGGTTTTTTTTTTTTTTTTTGTTTTGTTTTTTTTCTCACAAGCAGTGCAGACACGTCCTGAGAAAGTCTTGTTGCTGTCGGGATGTTAAGCAATGTACAACCAACCAACTCATCTATTTGCCTGCTTAGCCCTTTCCTTCCTAATACACCCACTGCTTGAAATAAATTTTACCAATAGTTCAAGGGTGGTGCCAGAATAGCTTGGCGCCTGAGGCGCCAAGCTATTCTGGCACCACCCTTGAACTAAAACAGTTGATCTGTCTCCTAATCTGTAACATAGCCTTCATAGGACACTAAGCGAATTTTACTAATGTGGCCTTGGGATGTCATGGGTTTAAAGCACCTTTGCAGTTGCAAAAACCGCGGTTCATGTGCAAATTTTGTAAATTGTCCAGTCTGCCATGACACACAAACAACAGATAGAAATATGAACGAAACTACAACAGAAAACGATCACGTCACTGTAGTTCCCATATAGTGCTAGAATGGCTTGACGCCACTATGCGTGAGGTATCCTGGCAGTACCCTTGAACTATCCTGGTCGAAATACACCCCTGAGCTGTCACATAGGCCTTGGAAGACTATTGGCAAATTTTGGGATTTCAGTCCAAAAGTTCAGTGTGATCGGCATTCTGCTTCATTTACTTTCGAATAATATGGCGGAACTGGTAGTGGATCTGAAGTGTGACTGATTACCTGTAAACCAGAGCGACCTTGCAAGCCTGCCAGGTGTGAAATAGCCACACGACTGCCCCCAAGTGGCGCCTCGGGGTACACACGCACTTTGTCTGCACCCCAGCTAGCTTAACACATTCTGCCCCAGGACCGAAAGCCCCCCGGCAAACTGTGAAGTTGCCCGCTAAAGGACCGTGTTACAATTCTATAGACAGATGGAGCATGATCGTTCAAGAGTGGTGCCAGAACAGCTTGGCGCCTATGGGCGCCAAGTTGTTCTGGCACCACTCTTGAACGATCATGCTGGATCCATGTCCTGCTGTGGTGTGTCCGGGGCTGAATGAGTTAACGCATGTTTTGTGGCATAGGGTCTCTTTTGTAGTTGTGCAGTAGGCCTTCTATCGGGACAGGTCCAAACATCTTACCATGTATAGGCGCCTTATAAATCTTATTATTATTATTATTATTATTATTATTATTATTATTATTATCATTATTTCAGCGCACTGTGAACGTTGGTTGTTCATGGGTGGGACTTTAACGGCTAAAGCCGGATTTCCGGATAAAATTTTTTATTTATTTATTTTTTCACTTGAAAAGTGCCCCAAGACCCTCGCTTCAGGATTCAACCTTTTTTTTTTTCCCGGTCCCAACCATGGTTGTTGCACTGTATTCCCCCTTTGCAGATAGCATGTAGTAAGATTTGTTCACATCCCAATATTTGGAGCCAGTTTGTACATTGTTTATACTATTTGTTCAAAGCAATCAAAGTGTGGTGCACACGCCTCTCTCGTTAACCCTCCTAACCCCATTGTCACATTTCCACACTTGTGGAGATGGTGTCTAACGACATGGATTGATCATGATAATTCAAGGGTAGTGCCAGATGAGCTTGGCGCCTTCAGGCCTGAAGGCGCCAAGCTCATCTGGCACTACCCTTGAATTATCATGGTCAATCCGTCCCCTTTGCAGAGACCCGGGGATAAATGGGTTAATAAAAATACCTAGATTGTTGTACAGTGCACGTTACGTAGCATCACACCCTTGTTGTCGTACAGTGCACGTTACGTAGCATCACATCCTTGTTGTCGTACAGTGCATGTTATGTAGCATCACACCCTTGTTGTTGTACAGTGCACGTTACGTAGCATCACACCCTTGTCGTACAGTGCACGTTACGTAGCATCACACCCTTGTTGTCGTACAGTGCACGTTACGTAGCATCACACCCTTGTTGTCGTACAGTGCACGTTACGTAGCATCACACCCTTGTTGTCGTACAGTGCACGTTATGTAGCATCACACCCTTGTTGTCGTACAGTGCACGTTACGTAGCATCACACCCTTGTTGTCGTACAGTGCACGTTATGTAGCATCACACCCTTTTTGTCATTGCACATTATGTAGCATCACACCCTTGTTGTCATTGCACATTATGTCGCATCACACCCTTGTTGTCATTGCACATTATGTAACATCACACCCTTGCATGCAGTCAGTGTTTACAGTATCTGTGCAGTACCGTTTACAATCGAATTAATTCATAAATTGTGAAAATTATTTGTATTTGTTTTATTAATTTATCGTATGTATTTTTTTCTCAGATGAAGACGAGTCTCCCCTGCCTCTCAAAGCCACACTAGCCCGCGGATCCTCCACACACCGAGGGAGCCCAAAAGTCCCTCCCATCTCAACATCCGCAGACAAAGCTGCCAGCTTGTACGATGACGATGCAGACAGCGCTTACTCTGTTTCCACCAATGGCACGCCTCATAGGGTGAGAGTCTGTGTTTTTTTCTAACACACGCATCCTTGGGTGGCTCGGTGGTAGTGACTGCATGTACCAGAAAATGTTAAACGCCTAGGGCTCAACGTCTTTTATCCACCACAAAGGTGATTTCAATAGAGACTATTCAGTACCACAACTTTGAAATCACCTTTGTGGTGAATAAAAGACGTTGAGCCGTAGGTGTTTAACTTTTCCTGGTACATGCAGCCACTGGTACTGTCCACGTTATGGTCGACTTTTCCTGGTACATGCAGCCACTGGTACTGTCCACGTTATGGTTGGCTTTTCCTGGTACATGCAGCCACTGGTACTGTCCACGTTATGGTTGACTTTTCCTGGTACATGCATCCACTGGTACTGTCCACGTTATGGTTGACTTTTCCTGGTACATGCAGCCACTGGTACTGTCCACGTTATGGTTGACTTTTCCTGGTACATGCATCCACTGGTACTGTCCACGTTATGGTTGACTGCATTCTCCAGGGGGGCAAGAGAGGGATCAACCAATGAACAATGAACCTTTTTTTTTCCAACGGTAGAAGTTATTGGTAACAGGACCAATTTTCAAACTTGCCATTGCTACATCTACTACATAAGTGACATAGACATGTAAACATACACATACCACACACTGCTGCACGCATACATTCGCTCACGCACGCACCACGCACGCACATACACACACACACACACACACACGCACTCAGGTACGCACGCATGCACATCACAACTCGCGCATGCACGCTCGCACACACACACACACACTCATGCACACCGCAATTACGCATGCACACATGCACGAACACTCTCTCTCTCTCACACACACACACGCACGCACTCACGCGCATACGCACAAAAACAAACACACGCTCTCGGACACCCACTCCAGACATACCTACCCGCACACGCGTACGCACAAAAATATAAAATGAGTAAAAATGCAAAGTAAAGCAAATAAACACAAAATCATTAAATTAAGTACATTAAAGTTCATACAGTAAGGGCAAATATGTATGCAGGTGCTATCTCTCTCCCTCTCTCTCTCTCTCTCTCTCTCTCTCTCTCTCTCTCTCTCTCTCTCTCTCTCTCTCTCTCTCTCTCACGCCGGCACCCACACACACATACACACACACACAGCATGCACGCACGCGTGCGCGCGCAGGCACACACACACACACACACACACACACACACACACACACACACACACACACACACACACACACAGTCACACATACAGTACACACACACACACACATACGCGAGCGCGCGCCCAAAATATCGAGCACACACATATGAAGGCAAAAACATTATACACAGTACATGAAAGTTCAAGGGTAGTGCCAGAGTAGCTTGGCACCTGGAAAGGCACAATGCTAATCTGGCACTACCCTTGAACTGTCAGATAGATGCATCTCACGCCTCTGGTACACATCCACTACAAACACCCTCAAAAGTGTGGAAAGTCAAATTCTGTTTCTATATAAAGGCCTTCAAAGTTTTTCAAAAGAAGTCTTTCACATGGCAACATTGAACAAGGAACCTTTTTTTAAACCATCTTTTTTTCTGAATTGGTGCTGAATATGTATATATATTATGAGCTGTTTTACAAGCAGTGTAGTCCATGCCTTCTAGACGTGCTGATCAGCTCATGACTTGTCTATATTTTGTGCATTGCTCTGACCCCCTACAGAGCAACACGCTGCGCAGCATCCGAAACAGCGCCTCCAAGAAGAAGGCTGACCGCCTGTGGGAGCGGGCCTCAGAAAAGCAGGCCAGTCGACAGAACTCTAGCTCCCCGACCGAGTCGGACAGAGTGGAGGAGAGTGGTATCTTCAGTGCCACCAGCACTTTTACCTCAGGAAGGAGGTGAGGGAATGGAACATTTGACTATGATAGTTTAAGGGTGGTGCCAGAATAGCTTGGTGCCTGAGGCGCCAATCTATTCTGGCACCACACTTGAACTAACACGGTTGACCTATCTCCTAGTCTTTAGCCCTTTTCACCCATGGCTTGACATAAGTTTAACTATGATAGTTCAAGGGTGGTGCCAGAATAGCTTGGTGCCTGAGGCACCACCCTCGAAATAAATAACATGGTTGATTTATCTCCTAATCTGTAAAGTAGCCTTCGTAGGAAAATTTTGCAGAGTTTTAACCAATCAGCGTCAGGATGTAATGGTTAACACGTGACGAGTAACGCAAGAAGTCTGAAGGTTGAAATCTCCCAATTGGGGAGTTGTCCTCTGAAGATTACTGGGCAGGTGACATTGACCATGATAGTTCAAGGGTGGTGGTACGTTGGCACGTAGGGGCTTGTCTGGCACCACCTTTGAACTGTCACGGTCGATCAAGTTCTTCTAGTCTTTTTTTGTATGTAGCAGCTTGTGTCATGATGATTCCTGCCGGAAACATTGTGACAATAATTATGCATTACGGAGAGTCAGAGGACTAGTATACGCCTGCAGAATCAAACGGCTCAGTTGTTATGGTCATGTTTGAAGCACTACGCTTGAGCCTCAAGAGCATCAATGTAGCTTCACTCCTTCAGCTTGTAGAGTTGTAAGCTAGTAAATAGCTTACTTACTCCAGTGGATTAACCCTTTTCATCCTGTTACACTACTGCTTGAAATTTGTTTGACCATGATAGTTTAAGGGTGGTGCCAGAATAGCTAGGCGCCTGAGGCGCCAAGCTATTCTGGCACCACCCTTGAACTAAAATGGTTGATCTTTCTCCTAATCCGTAATGTAGCCTTCATAGGACAATAAGCAATTTGTTAAAATCAGCCTCAGGGTATAATGGGTTAAATTTCTGTCAGATGACGTTGCAAGATGTAGGTTATTGAATATTTGGATGCCTACGTTGCAATTTCTTGAACATTGTCATTTCATTGTAGTACATCACACATCTATATTTTTACCAGCAAAAAATCTGAGCTCATCTCGGAACCCAAGCCAAAAGTGGCGAGCCATGCCTCACTGGCCCACAAACGCAGTACGGACAATCTGGATATCAACGAGAACAACCCCAACACCGGCATGACATTTAACCCAAACAGCGGAGTGACCTTCCGTGAAAATCGCAACTCAGACGTGCAGGTGAGTGTTCGTTTGCTCATTTTTAGTGAAAGATTTCTCTTTAGTCATAAATGGGATTTGGCGGCACGGAGCTGTGTCGACGTACATATGCACATTTCTTTCTGAATGATGTGGATGTAATTGTGGCAAGCAATATGTTGCGTTTGGGTTCAGTTAAGGGTCTAGGTATTGAAGGGGTTAGTGATATGTTAACTTTGTCACCTCAGGTGGTGGGACGAGGCTACAGTGACGACAGTGGCTCAGTTTACGACACTCGCTCATCACAGCCAACCAACAACACACGGGCGCGTGACAGACGACGGATCAACTCCAAAGGTACAGCGGAAAGTTCCTAAGTGTCCTACAAGTTTTGACTTGAGGAAAGCACAGCAGCTCCTTTCACTCCTAACGCCTCCTCTACCCAGTGTGCACAAATTCCTTGGGGGGAATGTCAACCTCAGCTGGCCTGTGCACAGACCGGCTGCGGCGCCTTCCTTAGGACCTTTTGCTCTGGGAAGCTTTGGGTGTCAACCCTCTGGCTGTTGGTAGCAGTTTTTGTCACAGTGATTCCTGCTGGATGTCAGGGTGCTGTTATTCCTGCTGGATGTCAGGGTGCTGTTATTCCTGCTGGAATCATTGCGACAGAAACTGCTACCGACAGCCAGAGGGTTAGTGGTGTTAGTGTTGTGCTCACTTTGAATTGATTGGTGTTTCTAGTGTGGTCGCGTGGGTTTTCTGGGTGTGCACCTTTTATCACACACTTGCACTGGATTTCAGTTTCCTTCAGAAACACTTTTCTAAAGCCAGTCCACAAAGTTTGCAGTAATTCTTGTAACAGATTCTGAGAAGCTATTAATTATGCACGCCTATTCATATTGAATCTTACGCACTTCTCAAGTGGATGCAAATGTGTTACAATATTCATGTGTGTACCATCTCACATTTATTTCATTTTGGTCTGCGTGTCAATTAACTCATTCAGCCTGACGCACATATTTCCCAAATTTTGGAGGCGTCATCTAACGACTATACACCTGTTGCAGGAGATGAATCAACCATGATAATTCAAGGGTAGTGCCAGATTAGCTTGGCGCCTGTCGGCGCCAAGCTAATCTGGCACTACCCTTGAACTATCATGGTCGACCCATCTCCTTCCGTAGTGCGTCAGGGCTGAATGGGTTAACAGTTGACGTTTATTATTCACGTTGAACTTTCACCCTGTTCACACCATCAACCCTTTCCCTCTTAACACATTAGAGACGTGCTGCATGCGCTCACACAGTTTATTGCGGTCTCCGATGAGTTAAGAAACCTTGCATCCACCTTCACCTGGTCTGTTTGAAAACATATGGGTGACAACTGACCATCAAAGGCCTGTTCAGGTTTTAAGCAGAAAAACTGACAACATCAAAGGTTTTTAACCCTTGACACGTCGGTAGCAGTTTTAGTTGCCATGATTCTTGCAGGAATCTTCCTGACTAAAACTGCTACTGAAGCGCAGAGGGTTATTAAATAAAAGGGGGGGGGGGGGGGGGGGGCGGTCATCAAGCATTTTTAGCCCAGTGAGATCAAGTTGGTATCTCACAATGGTTGTCTGTACACCTGATTTGTATCGTGAGGGCAGAAGCTGTAAATTGGTACAGTTGCAATCATGATTTCACTTTTTTGTTTAACCCTTTGGGTGTCTATAGCGCTTTTTGTTGAGGTGATTCCTGGGGTTGGGGGGGGGGGGGCGGAGACAAAGCGCTAAGCAGAGCCAAAGGGTTGAAACGACTCCAAACCTGAACATACCTTAGTTTTGATTCGCCAGCCTCCCTCATGCACGGTCCATCACTTTTGAACCCCCTCCCCCTTCCTGTCACATTTAATTTGGACCATGTCATGCACCGTTTTGCACCTTTGGTTGTGGTGTCTTATTTTCCAGGCTCCATCCTCTCCCCCCTGGGTGTCCCCACCCTGCTCCCGACCTCACCCCTGGCGGGGTCCACCTTTGCCCCTGAAGGGGACAAGGGGGAGGAGGAAAAGTCCAAAACCCCCATTCAGGACAGGATTGCCTTGGTGGGCCGCGGTACGTGTAGAGCCTCCTGTAGTTGTCCAGACGCAGTTCTGTGCTTGCTGTGCTAGTGTTACGTCCTGTTTTATATGCCTCCTTGCGCGCGCAGCCACAGGCACTCTTCGCAACACCAATGGCTGCGTGCACAACGGGGTTTAATGCCATGTCAGTAGGAATCACCCATTCAGCCCAACTACAAGTCGGTCGCAGAAGATGGGTCAACCATGATAGTTTAAAGGTAGGGCCTGATCAGCTTGGTGCCTCCGGCACCAAGCTGATCAGGCCCTACCTTTAAACTATCATGGTTGACCCATCTTCTGATGTGGGGCATAAGGGCTGGATAGGCTAGGATATAGCATGCTTAGATTGTGGGGGAAATTTCCAGGGTTAGAATAGATAAATGTATGTGTACGTGCATGGTTATTTTGATGAAAGTTGTGTTGTGAGATGAGGTCTCGGCATCTGTTGTCTGGTGTTACCCCAGCCTAAACAGTAGGTCGTGACTGACTTTCAGTAGCCAGTAGTATTATTACATGTAGGTTGGTTTTGTGAATAACCTTCAAGTACAAAGTTCAAGCTGTCCCTTAGTGCTTAGATGAACCTTGTTGATTTGGAACACGTGTAGGCCGGGGCAGGGTGGAGGATGTACAGTTATGGTGACAACACCATAGTAGTGGGTTCTGAGAGATAGATTGAGATGGACGCTCCTGAGCACACAGATCTACCATCATGAACTAACTTTAGGGGCGCGAATGTAAATCATGGTCAAATGTGGACCCGTTTACACCATGTAATGACCTCATTGTCTTTGGTAGGCAGTCTGTACTAGACAGGCAGGAGATGATCAGTCAATTTGTTAGGGCTAGTGCCGGATTAGCTTGGTGCCTGAGAAGTTAATCTGGCACTACCTGTGAAGGGTCATTGCCCAGTCATCGCCCGCTGTCCTGTTTCAAGGGTAAAGGTTATGTTGTTGCAGCGTACATACTCTACTGGGTAGTGTACATACTACCGGACTTCAACCCTGTTTACAAACCAGGCTGTCGTCTGCTCATGTAGGGGTGGTCAGTAATTACTTTGCTCCCGAGTACACTGATATATAAAGATATGTGCTGTTCCGTGATTTTGGACTTTACAGCTTCCAACCATAAGGTCCAAACTCACAGACCAGCGCATGTAGGTTTCTGCCTGAAGACAGTCTCCCTCCAGCACCCATCTCAACCCTGCCCGTCTGTTAACCGCTTGACTGACTTTCACTAATGGCTGTTTTATCAGACTGTTTGCTCTTACCTAGGCAATAACACATCTGACTATATATATCCATTATCCTTGTGCGTGGATATTGTGTCATGTTTACTGGTGTGTGAAGGCTCTTTCGTAGCAGCAGTTCAGATTGATGTCATACATGTAGCAAGTGTACCCTGCCACTTGGGTTTTTATTTCACTTATTTTGTAAGAGGGAGTAGTCTAGTGTAAAGAATAAATGTGGTAAGTTGGGTAGGTTTAGTACATTATTTTAGCATAGTCCAAAGTGCTTTGTGCAGTAGAAGAGCTATTAGAACAGAGCCGTGCCCACAGAACCAAACATTTTGATGGGATTGTTTTGTAAGTATTTGTCTTAACCCATTACATCCTGAGGCTGATTTTTAAACAAAATTGCTTATTGTTTTATGAAGGCTACATTACAGATTAGAAGATAGATCAACCATTTTAGTTAGAGGGTGGTACCAGAATAGCTTGGCGCCTCTGGCGCCAAGCTATTCTGGCACCACCCTCTAACTAAAATGGCATCACCCTCAAACTATCATACTCAAATGTATTTCAGGCAATAGTGTACGTGGAGGAAATGGGTTAATTGTTCATGTTTGTGATGTTGAACATTTATTCTGTTGCTGAAGATTGACACTTTTTATTACATTGACAAATGATATAAATTATATATGGTGTTATAGAAGAGTCATTTAAATTGTTCTTTCCCGTTTTCAGTTGTCTGGGTTTTTGTTGTTGTTGTGCTTCTGTGTGTGTATGTTATTTGTTTTGTCAAGAGACAAAATGCCCCTCGGGCCAGTGTGGTTCCATGATGTTCACGTTTTTTGTCACCTCCATACACATTATGCACCTTTCATCTGCTCTGACAGGCATGTTTGACACGTCAGCCAGTGTAGCTGAGTACCCTGTGTCCACCTCAGCCCCTGACAAAGTCGAACGCAAACGAGTGGACCCACCTCGCACCACGGCGCCCACTGGGGTGGTGGGGGTGGCTGTACGCAGCACCAACGACACCTCCAGCGCAGACTCTACCACGACCGAGGACGACAGCGAAGATGTGAGTGTGAGAACAGCGTACTGCAACACATTTTTCGATAACTGGCGATTCTTGCTATTTTGGTCTCGTAGGCGAAAGTTTAGAGGGAGGCAATACTATTCAGTATATATATATGGATTGTGGAGGTAGGGATGAGGAAAGTCGGCGAAGAATACCAGAATTAATAATTACGGTATTTATAATGCGCCTATCTTATAATAATTATAACTCTAAGCGCGCACTCACAACTCGCACACGCATGCGCACGCTTTAGACAATGACTCACGTTCCACAAATACATTACGACAGTCAGCTTGGGGTGGGGAGTGTGGTGATGTTATAGTGCTAGAACTGTTGAAAGAGGTGAGTTTTGAGGGCGGACTGGAAGGAGGCGAGAGAGTGTTTCTGACGGAGAGAGAGTGGGAGAGTGTTCCGAGTGGATGGACCGTAGATGGAGAAGGAGTGGGGGCCGAAAGTGCTGAGTGAACTGAGCGATTTACATAAAACACACTTTGCTCATCAGCCCGCACAGCCTTAACCCACCCCACCCCAACACCCACCAGCAGGAGACGGATTGACCATGATAATTCAAGGGTAGTGCCAGATGAACTTGGTGCCTAGTGGCGCCAAGCTCATCTGGCACTACCCTTGAATTATCATGGTCAATGGTTTCATCTAAACCACCATCCCCAAAACCTCGTACACTACCCCCCCCCCCCTCCCCTCCCCTTTCCCATGTTTGATTTTCCAAGGCCAGAATGTGTTACCATCACCATCCCTGTCCCCCACCCCTCCAACACCCCCTCTCCCCCCTTTACCAATTTTGACCAGAAAGGTCCACTCCCCAATTTTGACCAGAAAGAAAGGAAAATGATCCCTTTGTCCAAGTCCCTAGTGCAAACTGGTGCAAGGAGTCGAGTAGTAGAAAAGTGCAGTGCAAATAGTCTACTTGTAAAACAGTGCAGTGCAAATAGTCGAGCCATGCCCTGTTATAGAGTGTAAGGACCGACTTAATTGGTTATACAGTACCGCTTGTTATCGATGACATACCAGCTAAGGGTGACGAGCAGTCATGATAGTTCTCGTTACTGTCAAGTTAGCTTGGCACCTGGGATAGTACAGTACCTAGCTAAACTGACACTGCTCTTGAACTGTCATGGTTGACCAGTTAACCCATTTGACACCAAGACCCTATTTTGGAGGTGCTACTGAAGGACTGTGTACCTGTTGAAGGAGACGTGGATTGACCATGATAATTCAAGGGTAGTGCCAGATGAGCTTGGCGACGCCAGGCGCCAAGCTCATCTGGCACTACCCTTGAATTATCATGGTCAATCCGTCTCCTGCTGGTGGGTGTGAGTGGGTTAAGGCTGTGGGGGGAGGGGTGGGTGGGTGGGGGGGGGGGGGTATGAACAATGTGTGTTTTATTTCCCATTGTGTTTAGAGCTGACCTTGTCCTCTATGTTCTCTTGTTTCACTGTGACGTGACGTTTTGAAATCACGTAGTTTTCTCTGTGTACTGTGAGTTTTTGTTTGTGTACACCCAGTAGCCCCAGTCCACGTCATGTCGCCATTATTGGCTTTTATCAGGACTTCCAACTGCCATTGATTTTGGCCTGCATTTTTCATGGAGGAAATAAAGCAGAAAGGACACGATGCATTTCAGCTCGTCATGAAAAGAAATCTATAAAGCGAGTTGCTTTCAAAAGCAAGCTTTACATTCCTATTTTGGGCTGTCTGGAATCATGCTGATCTGTCTCACGCAAAATGGCTTTTGTAGCTTCATCAGGCATGGTCTATCTGTATTTTGGTCATCTGAGTGGATACATTTGTGTAGAACAGGAATTTTTTATGGCATTTTTTGTTGTTCATATTTAAAAATAGGAACAACTTTAAAATGGGGCTTGTTGGAGTGCATTTCGGAACTTGCACATGACATTTGGTTGTGTGGGCTTGAAATTCTGGCAGATATGTAACAAGATGAAAATGACGTCACGTCTAGCTGCGCAAACCATGCTGGAGAACCTTCTTTTGGCGCCAACGCCATGTGTGTGTGTGTGTGGGTATGTGACCACAACTAGAGCCCGCATTTGAGGATTAACAAGCTTAAAATTTTATGATATTGTCCCCAAAAGAATAATCTGTAGGCAGTATTTTTTTTTTTTTTACATTTTTTGCTTGAGATTCACATTGGCGAGAAAATTGTAGTTTCACCCCCAAAAAAAGGTTGATCCAAATTTGAGTCCGTAATTGTTCTTATTTTCACTAGATACTGTGCATATCACTAGATTAAAGGACATTTGAATGAGTTCGTTAACCAGCATTGTACCTCTTCAATCTTTTGAGTGATAATTAAATATTTTTTGGGATTAATTTCACACATTATTTAGGATTACTCTTAATCTTTGTTTTTACGAAAATAGCAATCTTCTCATTAATAATCACATGATTTTTCAAAAACGGTATTTACATAAGCCTACAGTTTGTCTCAGCTCTCGGGTATGATTAGGTCAATTGTGACCTGTAAGACCTAGGTGTGAAAATCAGCTAATTTTTGGTACCACTTTTCGGAGTTATTTTTAAGACAGCTAACATAACTTTGATGTTTCTTTTCCAAATAAAAAATCTTCTTAATAACCGCATGATTTTTCATAAACAGTGTTTGCATAAATAAGCCTGCTGTTTGTCCCTGCTGTCGGGTAGTATTAGGTCAAATTGTGACCTGTAAGTCCTAGGTGTCAAAATCAGCTAGCCAACCGCAAAGTTTGATCCTATAATACGTAAAATGTTAGTACTGCGATGAGTGGCATACAACATCAAGTTGTTACTATGAACATGGTGTCGTGGGACTAACGCTGCCATGACGCGAAGCTTGAAGTGACATTTCGCTGCTCGTGCTATTCTTCTTTTTCAGAATAACTATCGCTACACCAGACCACAGGCACAGAGCCTACAAATGGCGGGAATTGCTGTGTGTCCGTCTTTATTTCTGTGTGCCGTGTGTGGATCAGAGGGTGGGTTAGGGTAAAAGGAGATGGATCAGAATGCTAAGCTTGAACGTAGGAACAACTTTGGGCTGTTTTCTGACAATGTGCTTTGTATCGCCAAAACGTGTCGATAGTTACGACAGTCTGTGCACCAAAACATATTCAGATTCAAGATTGAGCAATATTTATTGTCCCATGTAACCCGTATCATCCTCCCCCATCCGGGTCTGCCCTGGGGGACTTGGGTGGGGTTAGGTATTTTTTAGTTCCCAGGGTCACCCTGGTCAGCCCCACAGGGTGGGTTTTTCTCTCTATTCTGGGGCATGTGTTTCTGTCTACCCTTTGTCCATTCACCTGTATTTGCCTTTTTAAAATTCTCCCTACTGTCTGCACTGCCTGTAGCTCTTGATATTGGATGTGTGTTGCTAAATGGTCTTAGCTTTATTTAGGCCCATGTGTTAGGTTTATTTAACGTATTTGACCGACTGGCGACATACATTCAATGTTCTGTTTAGGTTTTTTTCACAAGCAGTGCAGGCACGTCCTGAGAAAGCCTTGTTGCTGTCGGGACGTTAAGCAATGTACAATCAATCAATCAACCGTATCATCCTGATACACCCATTGCTTGACAAATTTGACTATGATAGTTCAGGGGTGGTGCCAGAATAGCTTGGCGCCTCAGGCGCAAAGCTATTCTGGCACCACCCTTGAACTAAACTGGTTGATCTATCTCCTAATCTGTAATGTAGCCTTTATAGGACAATAAGCAAATCTAAAAAATCAGCCTCAGGATGTGATGGGATAAAGGATTTTGATTAAATTTAAATTTGTATTTGAACGTATGATGATTTGTTACCATGTGTATCGTGTGAGAGTATCGCTGGTGTAACACAAATGTGTGTCAGACACAAGCTTTTCCAGTTGCACCGAGGATACCGTAAACACTGATGAGTAGCTGAGTGCTTTGTCTACATTGAATCATGCGTCATGATTATGATCGTGTGATTATGAGGTGATGAGATGGTATGCACCTCCGAACAATTGCATTCATGGAAACGTACCCAAATGACCTTGCAGGCTTGACCACGCTAATGGTGGTCGGTATCTAGTTCTGTTGTTTAATCACTTTTTCACTTTCTGCAACTGTTTTCAGACAGCTTTCTGAGTATGTCATCCACTTATGTCAATTTGTGTACATATGAAAAATGTTTCCCACGTGTAAAACGCTTTGCATTGTACCCCTGCCTGAGAACAGTTCCCACCACAGGTCGTTATGGCAACTAGACAAACACTTGCAAGAAAGAATCTTTTCTATTTGAGGGCCTTTTGCCTATTCAGTGTACCACGTAAACACCCGTGAGCTCCTTCACTTGAGGTGCGGCTGTACAGAATGTTGGCCAGCAAGAGGCATAGATTCTCATGAACCTCTGGTGCTGCTGGAGCTCACGAGAATCTGTGCCAGCTGCAGATGGGAGGACTGGCTGGAGGACCGTTTTAGCTGCAGGTTGTGTCCAAGGGATTGTGTTTTAAAAGAAAGAGAAAAAGATATTGATTTGATCAACAAGGAGTGTAAATCCTTTCAATTTCCATGGTAGGGACGTTTAATGTCTTGTTGAGTCCTGGTCTGCTGATCACTTCATGTTGATGTGATCGCTGTGTTTAACCCTTTGCCTGTCTGTCGCGGTTTTAGTCTAGATGATTGCGACAGGAAGGGTTAGAGTCCGACAGGAATCATTGTGACTAAAACCACTACCGACATGCAAATGGTTAAAATAGGTGGCACTGTCAGATCTGCGCGGCTCACATTTTGCCCGCGAGGCACTACCTGCAAGTCATGAGAAATGGACAGACCATGGTTAGAAAAGGGATAGATGGGTGCCCTCCAGGGGCCAGGCTAATCAGGCAGTACCCGTGACCAAACTGGAAGCGAAAGTGAGGGAGTGATAAGAGTTTGCATAGGGTATTTCAGATGTCTGCATTACCATCCTAGCAGAAAGTCTGATTTGTTACGACTTTCAACGATGTTACATTCAATAAATGAACATGGTGCATTTGAAGTGATTAAATTAAGAATGTTACTTATGATTCTTCCTGCACTTAAAGCGACTTACCTGCTCTCTCCCACCCCCACCCCCACCCCACCCCCAAACATCCCCCCCCCCACCCTTTCACTCCTCTAACCTCCAGTGGGTACCCACACGCTCATGCACACGCATCCCCCATTCCATGCATCCCTGATTTTCTGGGTCTGACCCAACCTTACAGGACTTCCTCCTACAGATTGACTTTGACTGCTTAATGGTAGTGTTTGATTAGTTTGGTTTCTTAGGAAACCAAGGTGATAGGTACTTTTTCAACTGGTAGGTGGCGATTGGATGATTTTTAACTGTGCGATATTTAGCCCAGAGAAGGGTTGTCGCCCAGTCAGCATCAGCATACTGGATCTGTGGTTGAAGGGTCGTGCCGGATTCGCTTGGCGCCTGGTGGTGCCAAGCTGATCTGGCACTGCCCTTGAATTGGGGAAAGCTTGTCAAACCACTGTGAGTAATTGTTACGAAAATGGACACAAAACTGTGGAATTGATTTTCAATAGTTCCCCTAGCAATGGATAAATGTTTAGCACGTCCTTTTTCTCAGTCTTTTGGAAACGTTCACTGGACCATGAAAATATGGATTTGGGGGGATCGGTGTGGTGTGTTAGATTAAATAGAAACCATTGTTTTGCTTTCCTGTAAATATGCCGGTGTCTAGCTGAAAATATGCTCTGGCGTCTTTGTATTGTGTCTTTGTAGATTTCACTGTCTGAAACAAAAGTGCTTACAGTCACAATTTTAAAAGTTTCTTGCTTAGCACGGTTGATTTTGCAAATGAGAGACAGTTGCATGATCAACCGTGGTAGTTGAAAGATAGTACCTGATTAGCTTGGTGCATGGAAGATGAACCCAGAGGAGAAGTTTTGCATGACACTAATGGGATTGATGATAGTAAGGGTAGCAGATTGTTGATTTGGTGCCTTGGAGAGCTTTGGGATAACACCTAATTAACCCATTTAACCCCAACGCCCTACACAGGAGATGGATCGACCATGATGATTCAAGTGTAGTGCCAGATTAGCTTGGCGCCATCAGGCACCAAGCTAATCTGGCACTACCCTTGAATCATCATGGTCGATCCATCTCCTGTAACTGGAACACAGTCGTTAGGTGATTTGGGAAAAGCAACCTTGGCATTAAGTGGGTTAAACAGTTGCAAAGCTAGTGAGTCTTTATTTGTGAGCCATCTTTGTCCATCAGTCTCGTGGCTGACAGCGCTTGGTAGTGAGATGGCTACAATCAATATCTATTCTTGACAGTGCTGCTTCGCATGAATGAAAAGAAGCCAGAGTTGATGAATTATAAACACTTGAGTTTTTAACAATGCTGTTAAATGGACTGATGATTTCACTGGCATGGATGGATCCCGAAAGACACAGAAAGCCGTCTGTTGTCAGGCACCATTGCCTTTACAGGCCAACAAGAAAACTCTGTGTGAAGTGGATTTTTTTAAAGCAATTTTTTCACTTTTTTAAACTCTTTGACAGTATTTGATTCATTTTGCCAGGGCAAAAATATGTTGGTTGTTTTTTGTTTTTTTATATATATAAACAAGCACAACAGTTCCTGTCAGTAGGTCTTTGAAGATGTGTTCATAATAATAATGTTTAACCCCAAGGCAGAAATTCCTTCATTTTGCAGGTGTTATCTAACGACTATGTGCCAGCTGCAGGAGATGGATTGACCTTGATAATTCAAGGGTAGTGCCAGGTGAGCTTGGCGGCTGAAGGTGCCAAGCTCTTCTGGCTCTACCTTTGCATTATTGTGGTCAATCCATCTCCTGTGGTAGTTGGTTGTACATTGCTTAATGTCCCGACAGCAACAAGACCTTCTCAGGACGTGCCTGGACTGCTTGTGAAAAAAACAAACAGAATATTGAATGTATGTCGCCAGCTGGTCTAATACGCTAAATAAAGCCAAGACCATTTAGCAACACACATCCAATATCAAGAGCTACAGGCAGCACAGACAGTAGGGAGAGTTTAAAAAAGGCAAATACAGGTGAATGGACCATGGGCAGACAGAAACACATGCCCCAGAATAGAGGAGAAAACCCACCGTGTGGGGCTGACCAGGGTGACCCTGGGAACTAAAAAGTAGTTAATCCCACCCAAGTCCCCCAGGGCAGACCCGGGTGGGGGCATCTCCTGTGGTAGGGTGTTGGGGCAAAATGAGTTAAAAAATTATTTTTCTGCTGTTACAAGTGTTGTGTGAAATGGTTCACGTGCCTAATTCATTCTGCATGTCATCATGTATAATTATGTGTACATATACATACAAATTATTACTAGTAATTTGTTTCTTTACACATTTTTAGGACATGAAGGTCTGGCTCTGATTTCAATCAATCTTATTTTTGGTGCATTTTCAGGACACAAGCAGCCTGGCCAAGTCCTCTTCCCTCAAGCGTTCTATCTCCATGAAGACGCAGCTGAAGAAGGATTTGGAAGAACAGGAACGTCTGGAACGCGAGAAGGAGAAGGAACGGGAGAAGGAACGCAAGCAGAAGGAGAAGGAAGACCTCATTCGACAGGAACGTGAGCGACAGCAGAAGAAACTGAAGAAGCTCAGCTCAGCAGAGGATCCCAACCTTTCCATAGAACGTAGGTGGTCCTCACTGTCTTCTGAACCCTTTACATCCAGATATGCTGTCATGAAATATCCCAACCTTTCCATAGAATGTAGGTGGTCCTCACTGTCTTCTGAACCCGTTACATCCAGATACGCTGTCATGAAATTAATCTGACCATGACAGTTCAAGGGTGGTGCCAGGACAGCTTGGCGCCCAGGGGCGCCAAGCTGCCCTGGCACCACCCTTGAACTGTCATGGTCATTCCATCACCAGAGTTAAAATGTAGCTTTCATAGGACAACTCACTATTCGGGGCGATCCGTGGTGCAGCGGTAAAAGCACCTGCCACCAATGCTGGAGGTGCGATGTTCGATACCCGGTTCTGGCGTCGGACTTTTCTCCTCTAATACGTGTCGCCGTTAATTCGGGCGGACCGTCGGGGATTCTTTCTGCAGGTACTCCGGCTCTTCATCCCCCACGACTTTGGTATCAATTTCAACCCACTTCATCAAATTTCAAATGAATTGAATTTCCAAAAACTTCAGTAGCTCGCTTGAGCTTGCGCTTAGCGGCACCACGTGAATGTTCTGTGTTTATGTGCAGTGTGTGAGTGAATGCGCGTGATTCACGTGAGCTTGCTTGTTGGGTTCAGTTCGCGGTGGCGCTTTGAGCCGATTTTCAATTGGGATAAAGCGCCTATTTAATGCGCTGATTTATTTATTTATTGTGGAAAAATGAACCTGAGGATGTCATGGGTTAACAGTCAACTCCTGACTGCCAGAGGAGGCACATTGTGTTTTTGAAATCATCAGTTCAGCGTACAAAATCCCCAGCCCTCCAAAAAACACGGACATGAGCAATGTCAGCAAGAGGCCTAGATCCTCATCAGCCCTGCAACTGTGGGCTCTCGTCAGGATCTCAACCTCTTGCAGTCGGGCGGTGTTCAATTTGTTTTTTCAAAATACATTACCGATGGCATTACTATATGGAATACACTGCCAGAAACAGACATGGGACTTTTCCGAATTTTTTCAGAAATCCCTTTTTTTTTCCCCCTGCATATTCCCGCATATTTAATAGACTGCGAGTTGCGAGTCCTGGACTATTTGCTTTCCTAGGATTTGATCTCAACATGGTCTCATGGCTGGAGAAAGCGTGCAGCTGTTCAAACACTACTTTTGCTTATGTCTCATCCATCTCACCACTGGCAACACACAAGCGAAAGAAATGATAAGTTACAACTGTTGAGAAGTGTTTGATTGAAGTTGACAGAGAAATGAAGTTAGGAAATCATTCTGAAGTGAACATGATTGACAGTCACCTTGGAATAGAACTGTTTTCATTTCTTTTCTTTAGGATGATTCTTTCCAGATGTTTCAGAATACTGAATCAACTGTTAGAATTGACACAGTAGATTTCGTTGGATAATTCAGTATTGTGATTCAGGCCAGCCTCATTACATCTCGATACATAGGAGAATTGACACAGTAGATTACGATGGATAATTCAGTACATCTAATTCAGTACATCTCGATACATAGGAAAATTGACACAGTAGATTACGATGGATAATTCAGTACATCTCGATACATAGGAAAATTGACACAGTAGATTACGATGGATAATTCAGTACATCTCGTTACATAGGAGAATTGACACAGTATTTTACGATGATAATTCAGTACATCTCGATACATAGGAGAATTGACACAGTAGATTACGATGATAATTCATTGCATCTCGATACATAGGAGAATTGACACAGTAGATTACGATGATAATTCATTACATCTCGACACATAGGAGAATTGACACAGTAGATTACGATGATAATTCATTACATCTAGATACATAGGAGAATTGACACAGTAGATTACGATGGATAATTCAGTACATCTCGATACATAGGAAAATTGACACAGTAGACTACGATGATAATTCAGTACATCTCGATACATAGGAGAATTGACACAGTAGATTACGATGATAATTCAGTACATCTCGATACATAGGAGAATTGACAC
This sequence comes from Semisulcospira habei, assembly GCA_036245525.1. Taxonomy (NCBI): domain Eukaryota; kingdom Metazoa; phylum Mollusca; class Gastropoda; family Semisulcospiridae; genus Semisulcospira; species Semisulcospira habei. The sequence goes on from BTPG01000004.1 coordinate 58,071,931, forward strand.
AGTAGATTACGATGATAATTCATTACAGTCATCTCGATACATAGGAGAATTGACACAGTAGATTATGATGATAATTCAGTATATCTCGATACATAGGAGAATTGACACACTAGATTACGATGATAATTCAGTACATCTGGATACATAGGAGAACTGACACAGTAGATTACGATGATAATTCATTACATCTGGATACATAGGAGAATTGACACAGTAGCGCGGTCCGTGGCGCAGTGGTTAAGGCGCCTGCCACCAATGCTAAAGGTGCGAGGTTCGATTACGGGTTCCGGCGTCGGATTTTTCTCCTCTAGTAAGTGTCACCATTAATTCGGGCGGACCGTCGGGGGTTCTTTCTCCGGGTACTCCGGCTCTTCCTCCCCCACGACTTTGGTATGAGTTTCAGCCCACTTAATCAAATTTCAAATACAAACGATTTTGAATTTCCAAAAACTACAGTAGCTCGCTTGAGCTTGCCCTTAGCACCACTTGAATGTTCTGTGTTTATGTACAGTGTGTGAGTGAATGCGCGTGATTCACGTGAGCGTGCTTGTTGGGTTCAGTTCGCGGCGGTGCTTTGAGCCGATTTTCAATTGGGATAAAGTGCCTATTTAATGCGCTTATTCTTCTTATTCTTATTCTAGATTACGATGATAATTCATTATATCTCGACACATAGGAGAATTGACACAGTAGATTACGATGATAATTCATTACATCTCGATACATAGGAGAATTGACACAGTAGATTACGATGGATAATTCAGTGCATCTCGATACATAGGAAAATTGACACAGTAGATTATGATGGATAATTCAGTACATCTCGATACATAGGAAAATTGACACAGTAGATTACGATGGATAATTCAGTACATCTCGATACATAGGAGAATTGACACAGTAGATTATGATGATAAATCAGTACATCTTGATACATAGGAGAATTGACACAGTAGATTACGATGGATAATTCAGTATATCTCGATACATAGGAAAATTGACACAGTAGATTACGATGGATAATTCAGTACATATCGATACATAGGAGAATTGACACAGTAGATTATGATGATAATTCAGTACATCTCGATACATAGGAGAATTGACACAGTAGATTACGATGATAATTCATTACATCTCGACACATAGGAGAATTGACTCAGTAGATTACGATGGATAATTCAGTACATCTCGATACATAAGAAAATTGACACAGTAGATTACGATGGATAATTCAGTACATCTCGATAAATAGGAGAATTAACACAGTAGATTACGATGGATAATTCAGTACATCTCGATACATAGGAGAATTGACACAGTAGATTACGATGGATAATTCAGCACATCTCGATACATAGGAGAATTGACACAGTAGATTACGATGATAATTCAGTACATCTCGATACATAGGAGAATTGACACAGTAGATTACGATGATAATTCATTACATCTCGATACATAGGAGAATTGACACAGTAGATTACGATGATAATTCAGTACATCTCGATACATAGGAGAATTGACACTTTAGATTATGATGATAATTCAGTGCATCTCGATACATAGGAGAATTGACACAATAGATTACGATGATAATTCAGTACATCTCGATACATAGGAGAATTGACACAGTAGATTACGATGATAATTCATTACAGTCATCTCGATGCATAGGAGAATTGACACAGTAGATTATGATGATAATTCAGTATATCTCGATACATAGGAGAATTGACACACTAGATTACGATGATAATTCATTACATCTCGACACATAGGAGAATTGACACAGTAGATTACGATGATAATTCATTACATCTCGATACATAGGAGAATTGACACAGTAGATTACGATGGATAATTCAGTGCATCTCGATACATAGGAAAATTGACACAGTAGATTATGATGGATAATTCAGTACATCTCGATACATACCAAAATTGACACAGTAGATTACGATGGATAATTCAGTACATCTCAATACATAGGAGAATTGACACAGTAGATTATGATGATAAATCAGTACATCTTGATACATAGGAGAATTGACACAGTAGATTACGATGGATAATTCAGTACAACTTGATACATTGGAAAATTGACACAGTAGATTACGATGGATATTTCAGTACATATCGATACATAGGAGAATTGACACAGTAGATTATGATGATAATTCAGTACATCTCGATACATAGGAGAATTGACACAGTAGATTACGATGGATAATTCAGTACATCTCGATACATAGGAGAATTGACTCAGTAGATTACGATGATAATTCAGCATAGGAGAATTGACTCAGTAGATTACGATGGATAATTCAGTACATCTCTATACATAAGAAAATTGACACAGTAGATTACGATGGATAATTCAGTACATCTCGATACATAGGAGAATTAACACAGTAGATTACGATGATAATTAAGTACATCTCGATACATAAGAAAATTGACACAGTAGATTACGATGGATAATTCAGTACATCTCGATACATAGGAGAGTTGACACAGTAGATTACGATGGATAATTCAGTACATCTTGATACATAGCAAAATTGACACAGTAGATTACGATGGATAATTCAGTACATCTCGATACATAGGAGAATTGACACAGTAGATTACGATGATAATTCATTACAGTCATCTCGATACATAGGAGAATTGACACAGTAGATTATGATGATAATTCACTACATCTCGATACATAGGAGAATTGACACACTAGATTACAATGATAATTCAGTACATCTCGATACATAGGAGAACTGACACAGTAGATTACGATGATAATTCATTACATCTAGATACATAGGAGAATTGACACAGTAGATTACGATGATAATTCAGTACATCTCGATACATACAGTGGAGTCCAGTTAACACGAACTCGCTTAACATGAATTTCCGGTTAACACGAACCGCTTTTGCATTCCCGGCTGACGGCCTTCTTATTATGTATTAAAATTTCACTGATAACACGAAATGCTTAACACGAAATTTCGCTTAACACGAAGCTGTTTTCGGTTCCCGACCAGAGCAATTTCACTACTATTCACCTGTTTAACACGAACACACATTCCAGTCTCAAATACCGAAAACCGACTCATGAAAGGGGCACTGCACGTGTCGCTCTAGTGCTGTAGTACACACAACACATGAACGAACTCTAGCCTGTGATTGGCTGAGTAGCCTTCAGTCGTTGTAATCCGTCTTCTCATTGGCTAGTGTTTCTGAACTGAATTCATGCATCATTCGTGTACCAACACTCCCTCAATTCGGTTAACTACCGATCACGGCTACCCCCAAGGTAAAACACAAGTCGACTACGCTTGACGTGAAAAAACAAGATTAATGAGATCCACGATTGTCTCTCTACACGGGCTGTCAATAACGCAATACCGACTTACATCATGGCCCGTTTTTTAAATGACTTTGACTGTGTTGCTTTTACCGATGCCAGATGCCCGTGTTGCTTTTACTTTACTATGGATTTTACCTGATGGATTTTACATTAACTACGTGAGCTGTACACATATCCTTGTGTTTTCCTAGCGAGCTGAAGCATATATAGTACAATAATATGCACTTTTAACCTCGTACTCATTCATGCACGCATCTCTTACACACTTTTTCCTTGCCGGGAGGGCCGTGATCAATTTTGAGGCCATATTCAAAATTGGTTAACACGAAATACGGTTAACACGAAGTGATTTTCCGTGTACCCAGAAATTCGTGTTAAGCGGACTCCACTGTAGGAGAATTGACACAGTAGATTACGATGATAATTCATTACATCTAGATACATAGGAGAATTGACATAGTAGATAAAGATGATAATTCATTACATCTAGATACATAGGAGAATTGACACAGTAGATTAAGATGATAATTCATTACATCTAGACACATAGGAGAATTGACACAGTAGATTACGATAATTCATTACATCTCGATGCATAGGAGAATTGACACAGCAGATTACGATGATAATTCAGTACATCTCGATACATAGGAGAATTGACACAGTAGATTACGATGGATAATTCAGTACATCTCGACACATAGGAGAATTGACACAGTAGATTACGATGGATAATTCATTACATCTCGACACATAGGAGAATTGACACAGTAGATTACGATGATAATTCAGTACATCTCGATACATAGGAGAATTGACACAGTAGATTACGATGATAATTCAGTACATCTCGATACATAGGAGAATTGACACAGTAGATTACAATGATAATTCAGTATTGTGATTCAGGCATCTCGATACATAGGAGTCGCAAAGTCAGACTGCGATGTTGGCATTCATGTTAATATGGTGCTGAATTTACAGAGGGTTATGAATAAAAGGACACAGCAGGCTAAAAGCCCTCTGGCTGACTCCAGCCTCGCGCACGGCTGTGCGCAGGGCCAACAAAGGCTGGAGTCGGCCAGAGGACTTTTTGGAGGTATGTATGTGGGAACCACAGACCTAACCGCATTACATGCGATGTCACCACATTGTGTTGTCTGTTGCAGCAGCTCTGTCCATATCTGGGTCCAACTCCTCCAGTTCCTCTAGCTTGAGCAGTGTCAGTGTCAAAACCACGCCTCCCAAACCTGCAGCGCCCGCTGTCACACCCAGGAAGACCATTAAGACGTAAGTAGAGCCCTCTCCCCAGTAGCAAACGTCTTTGGGCCCACGATGGCATGCCATGCGCGGGCCCACTGCGGCAGTCGTATGCTCGAGGACCTGTGCTTAACCTGTGTCTAGCAAAAAGAAGCAAGCAAACAGCAGCAACATCCACAACAATCCTAAGAATTCAATCAAGACGATGGAAATATACCCATAAGAATTCTTAGAGTTTCATTTTAGTCTTGTGTGTGAACTAAAACTCACAGAATTCTTAGCGTTTTATTTGTATTGTCTTGTATGAGATATTAAACTGAAAATTCAACAAATTCTCAGAGTTTTGTGTTGATTGTCTTGTGGGGGTGCCAGAAAAAGCAAACAAAAACTTTGAACTAGGTTTAAGGGCTTTTAAGCTGCGGTTTTCCCCCCTTTGTTTTTCCCCCCTCTAGAAAACAGTTACCACACCCAATTTTGTAATAATGAGTGTATGCAGGGAAAAATGCAGATTTGACAATACAGTAATGTCCAGTGTACATTGTGTATGGTAGTGCACGCTAACCATTGCACCGTATGCATGTTGCAGGGCCAATGACCCAGTCTCCAGCCATCCTATGCCAGCAACTGAGCGGTCCCCTGACGCCGATATCCCCGTGGAAGAGTGGAAACCTTTCTCTGACCCTGATGGTGCCCTCAGACAGGCGCAGAAGAAACTGGAAAGTGATGACTGGTGGGTGATGTATTTGCCTTGTTTATTGTCTGTGCTGTAGCAGCTCTCTTGCGCACTGTCAATTCTGCTTTTGTATCAACCCCTTCACGGCCAGTGGTTGTAGATTGTTTTTCTGAACTCATTAATTCAGTGCCAAAGACCCCGAGCTGTACAGGGATCCTGGATGCAACGTTCATTCAGTGCCAAAGACCCCGAGCTGTACAGGGATCCTGGATGCAACGTTCATTCAGTGCCAAAGACCCTGAGCTGTACAGGGATCCTGGATGCAACGTTCATTCAGTGCCAAAGACCCCGAGCTGTACAGAGATCCTGGATGCAACGTTCATTCAGTGCCAAAGACCCCGAGCTGTACAGGGATCCTGGATGCAACGTTCATTCAGTGCCAAAGACCCCGAGCTGTACAGGGATCCTGGATGCAACGTTCATTCAGTGCCAAAGACCCCGAGCTGTACAGGTATCCTGGATGCAACGTTCATTCAGTGCCAAAGACCCCGAGCTGTACAGGGATCCTGGATGCAACGTTCATTCAGTGCCAAAGACCCCGAGCTGTACAGGTATCCTGGATGCAACGTTCTATCAGCAAGAGACATAGATCTTCATGAGCCCCCACAACTGCGGTCAGTTAGTGCAACTGCGGTCAGTTAGTGCAACTGCGGTCAGTTAGTGCAACTGCGCTCAGTTAGTGCAACTGCGCTCAGTTAGTGCAACTGCGATCAGTTAGTGCAACTGCGGTCAGTTAGTGCAACTGCGGTCAGTTAGTGTAACTGGATGGCGTTCACATTTTTCTCAGCAGTGCCAGGGGGTTAAGCCTGAGTGAGACAGGTGTTTTGGTGATTTCAATTTATTGAAGAGGTGTTAAATTACTGGACATGGTGGACGCAGCCTGGGCACAACGGTCACAAGAGTCCAGGAAGGAAGTAGGATCTAGGAATGTAGGATGCATTCCAGTTCTGAAAGGCTGCGTCGCAAGCGACAGGGGAAGTAATCACATTAACCCCCTTGTACATGCAGTACTGTTTACAGTACCAGTGGCTGGATGCCACCACGTGGGATTAAATAAGCAGCAGCTGTGTACTAGACAACAAAAATGGTGGTCTTGCAGCATTATGTCAGAGCATAATGCCTAGACTGAAAGTAATAAGGCACAGCCATCCAAGGATGGGCAAGTAGCGAGAGTAGCGACTACATTTTGTAGTTTCGCTACTATTTGGAGTAGTTTGTAACGATCCAAACTACATATTTTTAAAAAGTAGTTGTAAAGCAGCGAACTACTAATTTGTCAGTAGCGAAGTAGCAAAAATGTATCTTTCGCTACGCTACTTTCCTTGCCATGTGACTTGCCCATCCCTTTCAGCCAAGACGAAGCGAGTGGCGAAATTGCTGTTTCGCGCGAGATTGATCACTCGCTCAGCGAACGGAAGCATGATTGTGATTGGCTGATAGCAATAGCAAGCCACGTGACTTTCAAAAGCACACGCCAGTCATCTCAGTCTTTGTTCTTCAAATCAAGCACAGAACGCACAAATTTTTGACCGCAGAAGATGGAGAAACTTCCCACTTTGTTTGAACCGTATCTAGAATTTTTTCATCTCAAAGAAAAGGACAATGCATTTATATTCAAATGCAAGTACGGATGCAAAGAGTATTCAGCGAGCAGAAGATGACAGCATCCAATCTTAGAGCTGTTCTTAATTGGACGAACTTTTGATCGGCAAACCTAGATCGGAGAAGATCGGCAATCTTTTGGTTTGTTTCTTAATTGAGGTTGAACGAACCTAGGCGAACTTCAGCAAACCAGGTTTGCCATGGTTTTCTTTCTTAACTGAAGTGCTTGATTCGGCGTACTTACTGTCTGCGAAGGTGTTCAAAATGGCTGCCGCTTCGCGATTTGAACGATGTTTGTTTTTGTACTCCTTGCAGTAGCAACCCCATAAACAGCGCCGCGCCTCCCACAAATCAATAAAAAATAGGTCTTGTTCTTCGCACGAGTGAAATATCGCCGTTGGGCATAATTGTTTGTATCAGTGACTGTCTTCTTATCTCCAACGCAGAAGAGGGTAAAAATTTTGACCAATCAGAGAAAAGGTTCGCCTTGCTTTGCTCAAACACATTGTGCGAACCTTTTCCGACAGCGAACTATGGTTTGCCGAGGTTCGTGAACTACTTCGAACTAGGTTCGCCGTATCTTTAGATCATCCAATTAAGAACCAACCTGGTTCGTCCGAGATCGTGAACTCTAGTTCGTCAGAGTTAGCGAACTAAAGTTCGTTTAATTAAGAACATGCTAGGCTTCATCTCAAGGTTTGTTGACTTTTTGAGTTTTCCTATTTTGATTTTCTTACATTGCGAAATGCGTCCAGTTTTATTCTATCGGTATTCACCTGGGATGACAAAAGCTATATTAATTTATTTTCATTTACAGAAAGAATTCCATTTTCTTGTTTAGAGTGCTGAACAGGATATATAGCCTATAAAACATAATGGCGGCTTTCCCCGTATAAATCGGTTTTAAATTTAGTAGGGGAGTTGTCCGAATGAATGCCGATCTATTGTCATCTATTACTAGTATTAGAATGGCTGGGAACACAACAGGTGAATCATCACTCATGCCCTTCGATCACTGTACTTTTTGATACCGAACAGAACACAAAGCTTCGGAATTAATTTATATTACAGAAAAGCCTAGAATAAATGCATGATGTTGGCAATGCCTGGCATACTTCATTTTTTTTTTTTTTCATTTATTTATTTTACTTAGCTTAGTCTTTTTGAACACTTACGTTCTGACATTGTGATAAAACGTTTAGACCAAGTTGAATATGGATGGTCTTTGAAGGGGGTAAGTGGGAATAAAAATGATATTTGCTACAACAAACCAAGGGGAATTACTCAGCGCTGGACAACAGTTAGATCCCCTGCACAATTCTGCCAGCGCTAGCCTCACCTATCTGGTTTGTGAGATATTTGCTACGCCTATGTATGTTACAAATTTATGAACAAAGCAAAGTGGGGAAAATCAAAAGAAAAATAATGATAATAATAATAAATATAATCATAATGATGAAAAAATAGGTAGGCCTAAGTATTGATAGCTATGATTATAATAATTTGAAATAATACTAAAGATATTGTATATTTAAGAAAAGGCTATTTTTGACTTTAAACTTGATTATTTACTTGAACTTCAAAATACTTATCAGTCCCAGTTGTGATTACAGTTTTTAAAAAAGTAGTTTGAAAAGTAGTTAGCTACTTTTTTTAAAGTAGTGTAAAAGTAGCGAACTACATTTCTTCAAAATGTAATTGTAAAGTAGCGAACTACTATTTTTTACAAATGTAACTCACTGTAGTGTAGCGGACTACTTTTTAAAAGTAGTTTGCCCATCCTTGCAGCCATCTATGGTCAAAGCAGACGTGAATTGTGTGTTTTGTGTACGTGCAGGGAGGTGAAGACAGACGGGCTGAGTATGATCCGCAGGCTGACCCACTTCCACCCCGAGCTGTTTGCACCACCCCTGCTTCACACCGTCATCTTGGCTGTCATCAATGAGGTCAGTGAAGCGGGTGTTTATTACAGCGCCGTCTGTGTCATGGACGAAGAATAGGAAATAATTCATTCAGCCCCAACACTCCGCAAGAAGAGACAGATTGTTGATGGTTGTTCAAGGGTGGTGCCAGAATAGCTTGGCGCCTTTCAGTGCCAAGCTATCTTGGCACCACCCGTGAGCTACCATCCTCAAATTCTCCGCAACGTTTGTGTGATGTTCGTTGGGAATTGTGAGCCTAGGGTTCAGTGTGTTAACGAGGGCTGAGAGGATTTTTTTTCATACAGGTTCAAGTTTGGGGCTTTCCTGTCATGTCTGAAAGAGTATTTTATGGCAGACAAGCCTGTAATTGCTCTGTACACGTATATGGTGATTTATGGAAGACATTTCTGTGTTTAGGTGAAGAACCTGCGATCCCAAGTGTCTCGCCTGGCCATCGCATGTCTGGGAGACATGTTTGCTGCACTTAAGAAAGGCATGGACCCCGTGAGTGTCGACCTGTCTTTGTTGCATTCTTCCTCATTGCAAGTTGACATATTTAACCCATATCATACTGAGGCTAAAAGCTTCAAATTTGTACGCTGCCATATGCAAGCTACATTATAGTACTTACAGATACGGATATAGACCAATGGCTTTAGTTCAAGGGTGGTGCCAGAATAGCTTGGCACCTAGAAGCGCCAAGCTATTCTGGCACTACCCTTGACCTATTTTAGACAAACTTATTTCACACACTGTATTCCGAATCATAAGGGTTAAAGGCAGCATTTCCTGTTTGTGCTTTAATTTAAGGTTTTAAGGACATTTTTTCTTCAGGAATCAGTGGATCAACCCTACGTGAATATTTATTACTGCTTTAGGCAATGCATTTTACTGTCCTGCAGCTGCTGGTGTTATGGCAATGCCAAGATGCCAGCCGGTGAAAGGCTGACGTGATCACAAATAACGTGGTCTGACTTACGGTTCCCAGGTACTGCACTACACTTAGGCTGACCTGCACAAGAACAAAACAATGTCCACAGGATTCACCAATTTATTAGACCTCGACTGAACAGCGTTTTGATATGTCAATCTAGGACCTGTGATAGTTTATTAGACCTGTACTGATCAGTGTTTTGATTTGTCAATCTAGGACCTTGACATTGTGACGCGACACTTGCTGGCCAAGGCGGGAGAGAGCAACAACTTCATCCGTGACGACGTGGACCGCGCCCTGAACTGCATGGTGGATGGGTCGACAGCACAGCGTGCGCTCATAGCTCTCATTGCTGGCGGTGCAACGTGAGTGGTTTCTTTTTGGCTGTGGCTGTTGAGTGTGTAGTAAAGCTCTTCTGGTGCCACCAGCCAGCCGTACTGTAAACACATGGGTCACAGTCTTGCAAGCTGATTCAGCTTTTTCAAAATCTTTAGCTGGTTGGTTCAGACAGGACAGGCCTTCAGCCAACCTGGTCCATCTGCGAGAGGCATCAATTCTCATGAGCCCCTGCGTCCTGTGGCATAGTTGTCCATGGGTTGTTTTTATCCATTTCAATTTTTCTCACTTTTACCAATGTTAACAGTACTGGGGGGGGGGGGGGGGGGGTAATTTGACTGGGTGGAACGGCAGTACAGTTCGCAGCCACTTTGCAGCTTACAAGGAAATTAGCAGACAACAGTGCACTTTTGTGTTAGAAAAGAGCGAAGGAACAGAATTCACTTTTGAAATCTGCTAAGATATGGTTTAGCCCCTCTTCTATGTAAATAGTCCGTAGTAATCCGTCATAAAATGCACAAATTCTGTTATTTTTCTGAAACTCAAAATCTCAAATGGTGCAGTCCTCAGACTGGTCAGCTAGTGCTACGGCCGTACAGCTCTGACAAAAATTCAGAAGTCCCCCCTTGTGCGTGCAGCCACTGGGACTGTGAACACTGCCTATGGCTGTCAGAAGTCCCCCCTTGTGCGTGCAGCCACTGGGACTGTGAACGCTGCCTATGGCTGTCAGAAGTCCCCCCTTGTGCGTGCAGCCACTGGGACTGTGAACGCTGCCTATGGCTGTCAGAAGTCCCCCCTTGTGCGTGCAGCCACTGGGACTGTGAACACTGCCTATGGCTGTCAGAAGTCCCCCCTTGTGCGTGCAGCCACTGGGACTGTGAACACTGCCTATGGCTGTCAGAAGTCCCCCCTTGTGCGTGCAGCCACTGGGACTGTGAACACTGCCTATGGCTGTCAGAAGTCCCCCCTTGTGTGTGCAGCCTTTGGGACTGTGAACACTGCCTATGGCTGTCAGAAGTCCCCCCTTGTGCGTGCAGCCACTGGGACTGTGAACACTGCCTATGGCTGTATGCACGAGGGGGTTAAGGAAGTCGGAATGACTGAAGTAATTTTGTTCAGTTGCGTATTTGTTTTGTTTCCTATGTGATCCTTTGCGCTTGTGCAGACACAAGAATGCAGCCGTGCGCCGCACAACAGCCCAGTTCCTGGTGCAGATCGTAGAGAGGATGGGCTCGGGAAAGATTCTCAGCGGGGTCAAAGATGTTACCGACCGCGTTCTGCCCACCGCCGCTCAGTTAGTCATAGACGGGTCGCCAGAAACAAGGTATGGGCCCTTTTCATCCTGATACACCCATTGCTTTAAATAAATTTGACTATGATAGTTCAAGGGTGGTGCCAGAATAGCTTGGCTCCTGAGGTGCCAAGCTATTCTGGCACCACTCTTGAACTAAAGGCTTGATCTATCTGTAATATAGGCCTTGTAGAACGATGAAAAAATCAGCCTCAGGATGTGATGGGTTGACCTCCTTCACTGCAAGAGAAATGCAAACAGCGCCCAAGTGGAAGAGGCAAAGATCCTCACGAGCCCCTGCACCTGCAGTCTATCTGTTTTGATTGACATGTAGATGTCTCCAGTAGACAAGAATTTGTCTGCATATGTGGGTGTCGGTGAGTCCAGCAGTCGCTGGCTTTTCACAGTTGCTCATCTTGACGGGTGCATGTATTCGGCAACTGACAGGGCAAGAAGGTGACACATCCACTTAGAGCTTTGCTTCAGATAAAGTCTGCGGGCTATTCGCCTACGATTTTTCCATAACATCGAGTTCTATTTCTGTGCAGGTACTACGGACGTAAGATTCTGTCGATGTTAATGTCGCATCCGGACTTTGACCGCACGCTGACCAAGTACCTGCCAGCCAACACACTGCGCAATATACAGGACGTTGTGGAGAGTTTGAAAAGCAAGGTACAGTCGCTAGTACTTGCACATTTGTCTGATGTTAACCCCGTTCATCCCAAGGCTGCATTTCCCAAATTGTGGAGGTGTCACCTGATGACTATGTATCAGTTGCAGGAGATGGATCGACCGTGATAACTCAAGGGTAGAATATGTGGAGACTTAATCTAAGTTTTTTAAATTTGTAATGGCATCGACGATCTAAACTGGAATGACTTTTTGGCAGCACCTTTTTGTGACAGCACTCAAAACTCTGAGGGGAAAATCTTTGTGAGGCATTGCAACACTAACCCGCGGAAGTTTTGTTTTTCTAACAGAGTTGCCATTGTTTGGAATGATTTACCAGTTTCATTAAAAAAAGCATTTAATATAAATTCTTTTAAAAACCACCTGGATGAATTACCAAATTTAAAGAGATTTTCTATTGCTATGATGAGTGATTTGTAGGAACATTTGCATGCATAACAGACCCATAAAGTAATTAAACTTGTCGAAGAAAGGACATTGGCAAAGGCCTCATGGCCTATGTTGTCCTCACACACACTACTACTACTACTAGTGCCAGATTAGCTTGGTGCCTCATGGCCTATGTTGTCCTCACACACACTACTACTAGTGCCAGATTAGCTTGGTGCCTCATGGCCTATGTTGTCCTCACACACACTACTACTACTACTAGTGCCAGATTAGCTTGGTGCCTCATGGCCTATGTTGTCCTCACACACACTACTACTACTAGTAGTGCCAGATTAGCTTGGTGCCTCATGGCCTATGTTGTCCTCACACACACTACTACTACTACTAGTGCCAGATTAGCTTGGTGCCTCATGGCCTATGTTGTCATCACACACACTACTACTACTACTAGTGCCAGATTAGCTTGGTGCCTGATGGCGCCAAGCTAATCTGACACTACCCTTGAATGATCATGGTGGACCCGTGTCCTGCTGTAGTGCATCAGGGTTAAAGGGGTTAAGGTAAAAATATAGATGCTACATTGGGCAAGTGCGTATAAGAGGCATAAATCCTCATGAGCCTCTGTGATGTGCTGGAAAGCTTCAAAGGCAAGGTACAACCAGCACGCATGCTTTGACAGACAGTACCCAAGCTATCTGTCACTACCCTTGAATGATCATGGTGGACCCGTGTCCTGCTGTAGTGCATCGGGGTTAAAGGGGTTAAGGTAAAAATATAGATGTTACATTGGGCAAGTGCGTATAAGAGGCATAGATCCTCATGAGCCTCTGTGATGTGCTGGAAAGCTTCAAAGGCAAGGTACAACCAGCACGCATGCTTTGACAGACAGTATCCTTTTGAGGGGCTGAATTGTGAGTACATGGGGCCAGTCCTTCGTTACAGCAGGAGGCGTGCATTTTCTTTTGAGAATTATCATGAAAATCAATGCCTCTTGCTTACAGGGGACAGGGGCAGGGGGTGGTCATGGGATCTAGGTGGGGTGAGGGGAGGTAAAGAACCGAAAGTGGAAAAGAAAGGACAACTGATTTTGTAGTCGTTGACAGGCTTTCTTGAGAACGATGTGCGGGTCTGGTGTTGATGATTGTGTTTCTGTGTCAGGGCCTTGGTGATAAGCCCAGCGAGTCGGCATCAGCGTGGTCCAGACGCTCGGGACACGGCAGCCGCATGGGGTCATCTGTACGTGGGGGTTCAGCAAACAGGTAATGGATGATTTCCTCTCCATCTTAGCTGTAGGCACGGTCAACATTTGTTTTAAAGTATCCAGGCGTGTGGAGTATTCTGCTTTCCCATTGGAAGCAATAATACGGAAAAAGTTAAAAGGCAGTAAAATATATGTAAACAAATAATTAACTAGTGAATGAACAGAAAAATAAAGAAATAAATAATTTAATTTAATAATTAATAAAATTTAATTAATAATTACGGTATTTATAATGCGCTTATCTTATAATAATTATAACTCTAAGCGCGCACTCACAACTCACGCACACATGCGCACGTTTTAGACAATAATTCACGTACCACAAATACATTGCGACAGTCAGCTTGGGGTGGGGAGTGTGGCGATATAGTGCTAGAACTGTTGAAAGAGGTGAGTTTTGAGGGCGGACTGGAAGGAGGAGAGAGAGTGTTTCTGGGGGAGAGAGAGTGGGAGAGTGTTACAGGTGGATGGACCGTAGACGGAGAAGGAGCGAGGGCCAAAAGTGCTGAGTTTGGTGCGGGGGATGTGGAGGCGAAGAGGGTCGGAGGCAGAGCGGAGGGAGCGGGAAGGATTGTAGGGGTGAAGTAAGTTGGAGAGATAGGTTTGGAGCGTAGTTGGTCAGGGATTTGTAGCAGAGAGACAGAATCTTGTATTGGATGCATTGGGGGATGGGAAGCCAGTGAAGGAGTTTGAGCAGGGGAGTGATGTGGTCAGATTTTTTCTTTCTGAGGATGAGGCGGGCAGCATTTTTCTGGACACGCTGGAGAGTGAAAGTGGTGGAGTGAGGGAGGCCGGAAAGGAGAGAGTTGCAATAGTCGATGCGAAATAAGATGAGAGAGACAGCAAGTTTGGTGGCAGCTTTGGTGTTGAGGTATTTTCTGATCTGACTGATGCGACGGAGGTGGAAATAGCATGCCTGGGCCGTGGCAGAGACGAAGCTGGTCATGGAAAGTGAGGAATCAAGGATAACGCCGAGGTTCTTGGGCGAGTCAGAGAGGGAGATGGGGGTGCTGTCGAGTTTGAAGGTGGAGCGAGGGAGGGAGCTGGGAAAGTTTCTGGTGAGTGCCTTACCAGCATGGCCTCCGTTTTGTCATCATTCAGTTTAAGCTTGTTTGCTGTCATCCAGTTTTTCAGTCTTCGTAGTAGTCGGCCGTGCGAGTCAGTAGTGACTGAGTGTTGTCGAGTTTGTCTTTGTCTAGTAGTTGTGAGTCATCAGCGTAGAGGTGGTGGTGTATGTGATGAGACTGGATGATGTTGGACAGGGGAGAGGTGTAGAGTGTGAAAAGGACCGGGCCCAGGACGGACCCCTGTGGAACTCCGCAGGACAGCCTGACTGGGTTGGAGGAGACACCGTCGATGGTGACGGACTGCTGTCTGTCGGAGAGGTAGGAGAGAAACCAGGAGTGAGCAGATGGAGCCATTCTCTAGAGATGTGTTGTTGATGTTGGTAATGAAGGGCAGAAGTTTTGGAAGGCCGTCACGGTAGAGAGAAGCTGGGAGGGGGTCTAGTTCGCAGGTTTTGAAAGGCATGGTCGGGTTTGTCGAAGTGGAAGTTGAAATCACCAAGAAGGATGTGTTTTCCGGGTCGTGTGCTGTAGTGGTTGAGGAAGAGGTCAAACTCGGTGAGGAACATGGAGTTTGTGAGTTTGTTTTGAGAACTTGGAGGGGGGCGATAGATACATGAGAAGATGAGAGACTGACCAGGGAGTGTTGCTACGGCCTCGACAGATTCAAAGGAGGAATGAGCAAAAGGGAGAGACTGAGAGAAGGAGAGGTGAGCAGAAAGACAGTCCCTGTAGATGATGGCAATGCCGCCCCCTCTGGAAGCACGCGGGAAGGAGGCCATGCGGTAGCCACTCGGAGTGACGCTGGCGATGATGGGTTCATCGCCAGCTGGGCGGAGCCACGTTTCGGTGATCATGACAACATCTAGGTCATTGTCTGGAATGAAATCTGAAATCACGTCGGCTTTGCCATCATTGCAGACAGACACAGTTTTAGGTTGGATGAGGCAGAAGAGGAAGAGGGAGAAGAAACAGACGAAGAAGAGGACAAAGTAGGAGGAGGGTGGGGAGGGGGGAAAGGGGATGGAGGGGGGAAAGAGGAAAGAGGGGGAGATGGGGGAGGAGGAAAAGACCTGGGAAGGATAACTGGGCAAGGAAGAGGATGCGAGAGGAGGTTGAGGGGAGAGTGGGAGGAAGGGGGAGGGTGAAGGGGAGGAGAAAGGGGGGGGGGGAGGGGACGAGGAGGAAAAAGCAGGCGAAGGAGGAGGGGGAAGGGGGAGGAGGGTGGGGGAGGGGGCGGCAGAGGAGAGAGGGAGCGGTAGATGGGGAAGAGAGGGGAAGAAATGGGAGAAGGAAGGGAGGGGGAGAAAACAGGGAGGCGGAAGGGGTTTCCATTGGAAAAGGGGAAGAAGTGTGTGGTTGTGTGTGTGGTGGTGAGTCCTGCCTTCTGCTAATTCCGCCCCTGCGGCCTCTCTTTCACGATCGGATGCCGTGTAAGGCATCTGCGACACTGTCGGCGACACCGGCCGCGCAGTAGGTGGCGTGGTGACAGAGATAGCAGTTGTTGGCGTGTGTATCTGATGAGCACGATTGTTTGTGAGGACAAGAAAAAGAAAGACAGGAAGAGGGTGCAGTAGGGTGTGTGTGTGTGTAAGTGTTTGTGTGCGTGTGTGTGTGTGAGTGTGGTAGGGGAGCTACGCTGATAATACGCAAGGGAGAAAATGTGCAGTAGGGTGTGTGTGTGCCGGTGTGTGTGTGAGTGTGGTAGGGGAGTGACACTGATAATACGCAAGGGAGAAAATGTGCAGAAGGGTGTGTGTGTGTGTGCTGGTGTGTGTGTGAGTGTGGTGGGGAAGCGACGCTGATAATACGCAATACCAATACTGAAAGGGCAGAATGGATACGGGGGGAAATTAACAAACAGCAGACAATCCCGGTCGGTCAGCGGCGAGATTGGACAAAGGCGCCGTCGAAGTGGGGATGGCGAGGTGGCAACGGGAGATAAAAATTTGGGGCAGCACACGTAAAACCAATAGGACGGCAGGAACACGAACAACAACCAAGCAACAGATGCAACCGCAGGTGGCACACAAACTTGCACAGTAAACACTTCACACACTAGCGCGCAGCACATAAAAACAGAGCAGCGGAAAGGCCCGGCGAACCCACGCTGTGGAAGATGGCGACGTAAACAAAGTTCAAATGACAGACACTATCCAAAAACGATACCACTGGAACAGCAACCAGATCCGATGAAAAACAAGCATACAATCCTCATCAGCGCACTCTTATACGATACTCAGCAGACTTTCAGCACATGTAAACACAGTACATCCAACGAAAAACCACTAAAACACTGGGAGCGAAAAACACGTGGTAGTTCGCACAAACAAGATGGTGCCCATAAGTGAATAAATATATACAAAATACGTAAGTGAGTGAAAACATAAGAAATTAACCCAATTAGCCCTGACACCGTACAGCAGGAGGTGGATTGACCATGATTATTCAAGGGTAGTGCCAGATTAGCTTGGCGCCTGATGGCGCAAAGCTAATCTGGCACTACCCTTGAATTATTATCATGGTCAATGTATCGTGTGCAACTGGTAGATAGTCGTTGGGTGACACCTCCAGAATTGGGGGAATGCGGCTGTGGGGTTAGATCTGCTGAAAGTTGGGGGTAATAGAAGATGACGGAAGAAATGAAGAGTTATCCATGAGGGCTCGCACTTCAAACGCTACATGCCGTGACTTCTTTTCCCCCATCAGTGGTGCGGACAGCGCCAGCAACACCCCCCCTACACGACGCCGACCTGCCAGGACCGACGAAGCGACAATGGAGGAGATAAAAAATATGGTGAACCAGATGTCTGCAAGTGACTGGAAACAACGCTACGATGCAATCAGCACCTTCCAGGACATGTGTATCGACCGGCCGGCGATCATCGCTGTGCAGATTGTGAAGGCCAGTACTTAGTAATAATAATAATAATAATAATGTACATTTATATAGCGCTTAACCTCCAAATGAATGATGCTCTAAGCGCTTTACAAGATAAAAAATCACAGAACAAAGAGTACAGGAAAAAAAATGCTACAATAAATGTTATAAAAACTAAAATGACACATATCAAAAGCTCACACTCACACATACACACACACCGTTACAAGAACAGTTGAAAATGCATCTAACTGTATGCATAAGAAAACGGATAGGTCTTGATCAGTGATTTAAAAGCAGACTTTTGGGGCATGTCTGACATGGGCTGGAAGGTCACAGGTGACTGGACCGAAATAAGAAAAGGCATGCTGGCCCTGGCTAGACTTCTTTCGCCTAGGAACACTGAAAATACGTGTGTCTGATGATGAACGGAGGGATCTTGAAGGCATGTAAATATGAACCAGGTCGGACAAATATGGGGGAGCAGAACCGGTAATAGCATTGTAACAAATGACAGAAACCTTGTACACAATTCTTTGAGATAAAGGCAGCCAGTGCAGGTCAACAAGTAAGGGTGTTATGTGCTCACGTTTCGGTACTCTGTAAATTAGTCGGGCAGAGCAGTTCATAACTCTTTGAAGTTTTTCAAGAAGATTCTGAGGAACGCCAGCCAAAAGGGAATTGCAAAAATCAATGCGTGAAAGAACAAGGGAGGTAACAAGCGTTTTAGTTGCTTCGGTAGTGAGAACGCGTCGAATTGAACTGATCTTTCTCAATTAAAGAAGGAACATTGGCAAACCTTGTTGACATGCTCTCTCATGGTCAGCCTATTGTCAAAGATAACACCAAGTTTACGGGCCGACGAGTACTTGCAACAAACAAAAGTGCAAGAATTGATCCCCCACAGCTATGAAGGGGTTACCTCCCTCAAGCAAGCAGCCACCAGTACTGTAAATGTTTATGGCAGAGGCATGCACTAGGAGAATATTATGTCTGTGGTACGGAGGCATGCACTAGGAGAATATTATGTCTGTGGTACGGAGGTATGCACTAGGAGAATATTATGTCTGTGGTACGGAGGCATGCACTAGGAGAATATTATGTCTGTGGTATGTGAGAAAAGGGTTTCAATCCTTTGACTGTCGCTAGCAGTTTTTCTTGCTATGATTCCTGCAAACAGTGACAACAACTCTTTACTGACAGCTTCACCCTTCTCATTCTGATACACCCGTTGCTTGAAATACAGTCGTGTGTGTGTGTGTATATAAATATATATATATATAGAGAGAGAGAGAGCAGCAACATTTTGCTTGATATAGTGCTGATTAACAGGCAGATGTGATTACGAGACCCGAATCAAAATGTCCGAGTCGTAAGAGAAGGACATATGATTCGGGTCAAGTAATCACATTTGTCAGTTATGAGTACTGTATCAAGCAAAATGTTGCTCAATTAGGCATTGAATTGTCTGTGCTGTGTTACTTCAAGGGTTACATCATGGTATTGTAGTCCGATGAAGATGATTATCAGACCGAGCAGAAGACTACAAACCACGATGTAACCCGAGAAGTAACCCAACACAGGCGGTTCAATGCCATTTGTCGTTCAGCCTAAATTACGCACTATTTGAAGCCTCGAATATGTGTCTGATGTCAGGAGTAAAACGCTAAATATTTCTGACGTCGGACTGTATTTTCTGGGAAATACACAGGGGGTGTGACTCCTTTTGAATAGGCTACCATGTCCGGTCATGCAAATGTGCTTGATTTTTGCCGCTGGAATTTCAAACATTTACCAGCGAGTGACAAGATCAGAATTTGTAGCAATCAAGTGCGGACTTTTCTCACTGGGTTCAAGCGATAAAACTTCTAAATTTAGAGCACAGGACTGCGTGGCAAGCGATTGGATACACGGTAGGTCTGATTTCGTACATGATACATGTATTGTTGGCATCTTTCGCCAACCGGTACTGAGCTCATACACGCATTCAACTATGACTCCATCTTTTCAACAGAAACTGAAATGCCATAGATCTGTCACATTTTCTTTCTCTCTTACTGCACGAGTGCCAACAGTTTTTGCTTTCTAAACAGCATACGTGTTGACATGGAGCACAATGGAAAGTTTCCAGCTGTCTCAGTTCAGAGTTTGAATTGTGACACATTTGTGTAGCACTTGTGTAGTGTGCCCACCGCTTGAGTCATGCCGAAATAAGGTACATTTTTTTTATGTTTCCGATCCTCAACCACCATTTGATATTTGTGTTTTCCGGTTATTTATGATGTAAGGTGCCGGACAGCCCTGATCTAAGTTCTCAGACAAAAGACCTGGGACAGATTCGTGCGCGATACTAGAACTGGGGATTGGCCAGCTGATTAAAAATTACAGGTACGGCAATGGTTCTAGGAGTTAGGCATTGGGACATTGAACCCCCTGCGATTTGTAGATGCTGACCAGTCACAGTGTCAAAAAATGGGGTGACTGAACGACAATACAATGTATGTACCCAGTCCAAAACAAAACAAAACTTTACATTCATTTTACAGCTGTTTGCGGCATTTAGACAGAATGTGAATGGCAGACAACTGCATATCGCTGTCGACTTGGCGCATAGATTTTGTCTGACTATGAGCACATCCAGTGCTTTGTATAACCGTGCGTGTTGCTGAGTAAATTCTACTTGTTACTAGATCACACATAATTGTGGAAAATGCCAGCAGGTTTGTTTTTTTAATTCTTTTCTCGATATCGCCAGCTGACATCTATTCAATTTCACTAGTCAGTGCAGCAACTTGCACGTTTCCTGACGTCTGTTCTTTGTTCGTGTTTGTGTATAGGATGTAAATTTTGAGCGTTTGCACACACAAAGAAGTACTTCATTACTACTACATATAAGAATCTTGTTAATGTTGCCGTATGAAAATATTTTGCATTTCCATTTTTTTAAATGTGCGTAACGTCAAGATCGAATCTTGGCGCGCAAGGGATTTTGGGAAGGGAAGTATATCAAACAAATTCATAAATATTAATTTGCTTGTTATAAAATATATCAATACATGTGTCAACGAAGGAAAACGTTTATGGAGTCGGTACACACACATATATATATATATATATATTTATATATGTATATCTTTTCTTTTCTTTTCACTTTTAAACATGTTTTGCATGCAGACAGTAATACATGTACTGTTTACAGTACTGGTGGCTGCATGCACACAGGGCCTAAAATCAAAAGTCAACTCTCAGGAAACACTGCACATACACTTGTTCAGATGTCACTGAAGTATGCATCTGTTGAGTGGTGTGGATGCTGGTTTAGTTGCATTTGAAGGTCAAAGTAGGAGGTAACAATTAAAATAAAATCATGAGAATGTTAAGCAGCACCCCTGCAATAATTTTAAAATATTAGTTTTGAAATTTCTGACTAATTTCCTAAAATAAGATGGTGTAATGTGCATGCATATATGTAGTACCTCTTTTGATAGTCATAATTGATGTTGGGGTATATAAGAGGAAAGTACATCCAGATATGTATGAGGGTATCTCTTGGATACTTGCTCTATGGGAAACACACTGGAACATCATGTTTCAAAACATCCCATGGGAAAGTCCCCAGACCCAGAGTAGAGAGTACTCTCCAGATAACTGGTGCATCCTACCCCTGTACCTCTCTCTATGCTGTGAAGTCTTCGGGCGGAGCAGGAGGTGTGTGGGTGTTTGTCGCAGCACAGTCATGCAAGTAACACCTGTATTGTAGGTGTCAACTCAATGGGGCTCATTCCTGAGAGATACCACCTTTTTGTGCGTGTGATCTTGATAACGTTTTGGTGTGATTTGCTGTTGGTGGGGAACACATGGTTTACCCGTCTAAGGGATGCGACTCTGTAACGTCTTTAGGCTGTGAAGGGAAGTAACTCAGCAAAAGGTAGTGATTGAATTTTGCTCTCATCAAGGCATCTGTGCCTGTCATTTGGTATAGGAAAGGCGTTTGAAAAAGTCACTATGAGGAAAAAATTGATCAAATGAAGTTTGTGTGTGTGTGTGTGTTTCGTTTCTTTTGGGGGTGGGGGGGGGGGGGGGATTACATGCCTCCTATAAGTATAATTGCAAATGTCTCAATATAGTTCATTTCTAATGCCAGCCTCAATTTGAAAGCTTCTGTATGTTTCTTGCAGCTTGTATTCAGTGTTGAGCAGAGCAATTGTGAACAGTATGGCTTTGTAAGTGGCCACCATGCACACAGTAAACGTGGTTGCATACATCAGGGTTAACTAATGGCTATTTTCACTCTGTACTGTCTACAGTACTGGTGGCTGTATGCAGACAGGGGTAATGAACTCAGAAATTATATTTACACTTTGCTCATCCTGGACACATCTTCGGCAACTCAGAAAATATATTTACACTTTTCTCGTCCTGGACAGATCTTCGACAAATTTTTGCCGCGGCTGCAGGACTCGAACAGCAAGGTGAACTTGCACGCACTGAAGGTGATGCATCAGGTGGTTCCCATGCTGAAGGACGCGCTGCACTCGGTCATATCCATGGCTGTCACCAGCGTGGTGCCCAATCTCTCCTCCAAGAATCAGGAGATCAACTCCTCGGCTGTGGATATTCTGGACAGCTTCCTCCAGCATCTTGGTGAGAGCTGGGACCTCCATTATTGTTGAATTGTTAACCCTTTTAGCCCCAAGGTCCATTATCAAATTTTGGAGGTGTTGCCGAACAACTTTGTACCAGTTGTAGGATTGATCGTGATAATTCAAGGGTAGTGCCAGATGAGCTTGGCGCCTTCAGGCGCCAAGCTCATCTGGCACTACCCTTGAATTATCATGATCAATCCATCTCCTGCTGCAGGGTCCCAGGGCTAAAAGGGTTAGCCCACTTAGCTCTGACACACTATATCAGCAGATTGATTGACTATGGTAGTTCAAGGATAGTGTCAGATTAGCTAGGATAGTGTCTGATGCCAAGCTAATCAGGCTTATCAAGAAATGAATACATAAGTGAGTGAAAACAGAAGAAATTAGCCAATTTGGCCCTGACGCCCTACTGCAGGGGATGGATTGACCATGATAATTCAAGGGTAGTGCCAGATTAGCTAATCTGGCACTACCCTTGAATTATCATGGTCGATCCGATCCGTCTTCTGCAGCTGGTCCAGACGTTAAATGACAAAATTTGGGAAATGGGTTAAGCACACACACCCTTCACGCCTCTCAGAGTTGAGAAAGTGATTGTTGGGTGTGAAATAATTGATGCTTCAGATGTAGACATAGCTCAGATGTCTTCCTGCAATCTCTGTCAACAAGACACAAAGATTCTGATCATAGACCGAATGACCTCCCCCAGTCTCTTGTCAGCAAGACACAAGGATTCTGATCAGCCTCGCAGACCAAAATGACTTGTTCAGCAAGACACAAGGATTCTGATCAGCCTCGCAGACCAAAATGACTTGTTCAGCAAGACACAAAGATTCTGATCAGCCTTGTAGACCAGATGACTTCCCCCAGTCTCTGTCAGCAAGACACACAGATTCTGATCAGCCTTGTAGACCAGATGACTTATTCAGCAAGACGCAAAGATTCTGATCAGCCTTGTAGGCCAAATGACATTCAGCAAGACGCACAGATTCTGATCAGCCTCGTAGACCAGATGACCTCCCCCAGTCTCTTGTCAGCAAGACACACAGATTCTGATCAGCCTCGCAGACCAAAATGACTTGTTCAGCAAGACACAAGGATTCTGATCAGCCTCGCAGACCAAAATGACTTGTTCAGCAAGACACAAAGATTCTGATCAGCCTTGTAGACCAGATGACTTCCCCCAGTCTCTGTCAGCAAGACACACAGATTCTGATCAGCCTTGTAGACCAGATGACTTATTCAGCAAGACGCAAAGATTCTGATCAGCCTTGTAGGCCAAATGACATTCAGCAAGACGCACAGATTCTGATCAGCCTCGTAGACCAGATGACCTCCCCCAGTCTCTTGTCAGCAAGACACACAGATTCTGATCAGCCTCGTAGACCAAATGACTTACTCAGCAAGACACACAGATTCTGATCAGCCTCGTAGACCAAATGACTTCCCCCGGTCTCTGTCAGCAAGACACAAAGATTGTAGCATGACTTAGTTCATCACGTGAATAAATGATTTATGTAAATCAGAAGTAGGTCAACATTTGCTTGTGTTCGACATGAACAATTGATTAAAAGCCCATTAAAACATGATATCACATGTTTGTCCTGAGGCTGATTTTAAAAAAAATTGCTTTGTCCTACAAAGACTACGTAACAGATTAGGAAATGGATCAACCATTCTAGTTCAAGGGTAGTGCCAGAATAGCTTGGTGCCTGAGGCGCCAAGCTATTCTGCCACCATCCTTGAACTATCACAATCAAATTAATTTCAAGTAGAAGTGAATCAGGATGAAAATTGTCAAATCTACTGTTTGCCACAAAACGTGCAGTTTTGCTATACTTCTGATTCAGAGGGAGTTTCAGTGTTAGGCCTCAACGTGGTTTTATGCATCTTTCCATTTTTTGCAGACCACAGTTTGTTGGTTCAGCCATTTGCCAACCAGGCTTTGAATGCCACAGGACACAGCAAGGCCTCCATGGTGGAAAAAGTGGCATGTGAGCTCCATTTTTCATTTGGCTACTTTGTTTTAGCCCTTTTAACTTCACGTTTCCAAAATGTTGGAGGTGTCCCTTAAAGACTATGCCCCCAGCTGAAGGAGGTGGATTGACCATGCTAATTCAAAGGTGGTGCCAGATTGGCTTGGCGCCTGAAGGCGCCAAGCTAATCTGGCACTACCCTTGAATTAGCATGGTCAATCCATCTCCTGCTGTAGGGCTTTGGGGCTAAATGAGTTACCCAGGATGACCAGAATATGCAGATGTGATGAATCTGTCAGCAGGAGGCATAGATTGTTGTATGCACTTGCAGGCTGCAGGGGCACATGCCTATTTGTGCTTCTTTTCAATGACGGTTTCGTGCGTGAATTTTCAAAATTCTCAAGTAGATAGAAGATGTTTAAGAAGAAGTGGAATTTTGCGTTTCTTTTGCTGGAATGCAGTCTCAGTTGCTTTACGCTCCGTCTTGTAACGTCCAAAATTAGGTGTTTCCTCTGATGTGATATAATCTCGGCCTTGAAAAGGTTTTCAACAAGAGGAATCGGGAACAATAAAGGGCGTGCTTTGCATAAGTCTAGAGTGATTCTTTGCTGCTTAAAAAAAGTGCAAATGCAATGGGCATGGTTCCTCATGAACCCCTGCAACTGCGGTTGCTGATGAGGATCACTGCCTCTCGCTGATACCACTTTATGTCCACGTTCCTGGGACAGGTGGAGTTTGGGGCCTTGAAGTTGAACAGAGATTTCGCAAATACCATCTCTCCACTGTAACCCTTTTAACCCCAAGATTTCTCAAAATTGTGGAGGTGTTGCCCAACGACTATGTACCAGTTGCAGATGGATTGACCATGCTAATTCAAGGGTAGTGCCAGATTAGCTTGGCGCCTTCAGGCACCAAGCTAATCTGGCACTACCCTTGAGTTAGCCTGGTCCATCCATCTCCTGCTGTAGTGCGTCAGGGCTAAATGGATTAATGGATTGTTTTGCTGTTGTACTGGAGAAAAATGTCATTTTGGCTGAATGAAGCAGTCGTAGTGTACTCTTAACAGTGTTCTCGCTGTCCCACGTGATGCTGACGCAGATTTCTGTACTTTCTACAGACCTTGTTGACCGAGTCTACGAGCGCAAAGCGAAACAGATTGTCCTGCACGTTCTGCCCCTCCTGTGGCACCTTTTAGGCATGCCAGGCGTTGGTGGGGGTGCAGGCTCTGGAGAACTGAGGTCTGCCACGGTCCAGCTGGCGGCCACGCTTCACGAGCACATGGGACAAAGTCTGATTGACAAAGCCAACGCCGAGCCCAGTATCACTGCTCGCCATCTCAACATTTTGAACGAATTAATATCAGCATAGTTCATGTGGTCCCCGCGTGTGTGCGAGAGAGAGTGAGCGTGTGCGTGAGAGGGAAAGAGTTTGAGTTTGATGATGTGAGGAGAAAAACAAATTTGCAAAATCAGACCAGCAAGAGGCGCAGATTCTCATGAGAATCTGTGCCTTTTGCTGGTTGACATTTGCAGAATTCACTGAGGACGTCTGCTCAACAGAGTCCCTGCCAGGGCTTATGATAATCCACACCTTTCGCAGAGTGAAAGAGCTTTAGAGAGGCTATATGAGTGATTTACGTGTCGGCAAATACATGTATTTTTAAAAACGGACGTTATTCAGGGCTTTTGAAGGGCTGGTAGTACATAGTGTGATATCAATCGCAGGAAAACTTGCTCTGCCTATGCTGTTGCACACATACTTGCAAAATTTTGATACAGTGTTGCAGATACTTGTGGGACACTGAACATGTACTCGTATCCTGATCCTTTAATGTAAGCCCCTTGTGCATGAAGCCATTGGTGTTGTAAACAGTCCCAGTGACTGCATGCACAAGGGGGTTAATCTTTGTATTTTGGGGGGAAAAATTAGCTTTGCGTTGTGACAACAACGATGCCATCTTCTCGCGGTAAATTTGCAATTAGCTTTGCGTTGTGACAACAATGATGCCATCTTCTCGCGGTAAAATTGCAATTTCAGATCTGCTGAGTTTTGTTGTGCTGGTAGCAACTGTAATTGTTTTCACATCGTCGTGAGCTGTGGGAGATGCATTGATCATGGTAGCCGAAGAGTAATGTCTAATGATGAGCTGATCTTGCACTATCCTCTGACTGTCACAGGTGATCACAAATGTCCTGTCTGCAGATCATAGCAACATCAAAATGCTAAATAGCGGCATTATTCCCAGTAGCAGAACGTCTTCGGGGTACAACGACTGCAGTGGGCGCTCATTGAGGTGATGATACCTTTGTAGACAGGCTTAACTTGACTGCCTCGTATGGAGAAAATGGAATGGTCACCTGAGCATGTTTCTATGCAGGAAATAGGATATGCAGTTGCGAATAAGAACTAATCTACTCTTGTCAGCTATGTCTTTTGGAACTATTGCTGCTCTCCCCTTTTTTATTTTTCATGAATCAGGAGTTCGGGCATTGTAAGCTGATGTCATTGCATCCATGATCATAGTTCAAGGGTAGTGTCCAGGTTAGCTTTGTGCCTTCCCATGCACCAATCTAAGCTAGGCACTACCCTAGAACTCCCATCACTTGACTCCCAGCAAATGCAAACGTTAATTGAGATGTTTATTGTTCAGGACGCTCTGCTCTCCAGCACTGTGTCTGCCATCTTTCTGTATAGTATTAGAAATGTGCACATCTTGACAAACTCTTTGTGTATCTATCCTGCAATTGGTGATCAATTGATCAGAAGTAAATTGACATTGAAAGAGCAGCGTCCTGTACAGAGAGAACATTTTCTGTATTTTCCCATGCTCGTCTGCAGGCAGACTTGTTTTCTGATTTTTCTTCCTCAGGTCAGTTGCGTACTTGATGGCTTCCTTGTTGGAAATGTAAATTTGTCTGCAAAAGGCAAAGATCAGCTTGAAATCTGCATAAAACGCGGGAGACTCATGAGTGTTTGCGACTTTTGCAGAGTGTTTGGATATACATCTCCGAAGTTTGGTAATAGATATATTCAGAGTTCATGCCAGTATAGAAAAGATTATACAGCACAGCTTAAAACATCAGCACTGACACGTTCCTGGTTTGTACATACTATACATAGCATATAATATAATTAGTTAATCCTGATTAACATTCCTTGGTTTGGAAGAAATAAACGACTGCGATTTATTCCAAAAAAAGGAATCTGTATCATGTACATAGAAGAGAACCTATTTATATAATACATATACACTGTTGTTTGCAGCACATTTGTGCTCATCAATTTTGTGTGCGTACTTTACACAGATCTGTAACAAGAGAATGTTCATTCTACAGATATTCAGCACTTCTGTTGGTGGTCTATTTATTCATTGATGTTGATGAGTAAAGTTGCGTTTTGGGCCGTGAGCCTGTTGATTCCTCTGACTGCACAGGTCAGTTTGCCCCTTCACTGATGGGGCACAGTCAAACCACCCAAATGCAAGAGGCACAGATCTACATGAACCCCCGCAGATGCAGGGGCTCACGAAGATCTGTGTCTCTTACTGGCTTTATTTGTATCTGCGTACTGGACACCGACTGGCTGTCACACTGGTGGTTTTGTGTACTCGACACACACTGGCTATCACACTGGTGGTTTTGTGTACTTGACACACACTGGCTGTCACACTGGTGGTTTTGTGTACTCGACACACACTGGCTGTCACACTGGTGGTTGCAGAGATGTCCGCTGGCAGTGAAGGGGTTAACCTGACTTTTCCATTTGCAGGACTGGGAATGAGTGAGTGAATAGATGAGAGAGAGAGCAGGGGTGTTGCAAGTTGGTTTCTAGATAGCAGTCAACAATTTTAACCCATTCAGCCCTGATGCACTACAGCAGGAGATGGGTCGACCATGATAATTCAAGGGTAGTGCCAGATTAGCTTGGCGCCTATCGGCGCCAAGCTAATCTGGCACTACCCTTGAATTATCATGGTCGACCCATCTCCTGCAACTGGTGCATAATCATTCGATGACGCCCCCAAAATTTGGGAAATGCGGCCATCGGGCTGAATGAGTTAAAATGTTGATTCACTTTCCAGAAACATAGTTGTGATTGGAAGGTGATGCTTGTGTAAATAGTGACTTTAAATTAACCCCTTGATGCGTTGAGCCACAAGTAATCAATGTAAACAGTACCTGTCGCTTCATACGCAAGGGGGTTAATGTGTTTTAACTTTAAAATCCAGTCTAGAATCCAACACCATCTGTCAAATAAGACTATAAGTGAGCAAAAGATGCAGACAATTTGTCCACCGAATTCTCTTGTTTTGTTGGGTTGTTTTTTTTTTCCTGTCTGATTTATCATATGTCACTGCTTGTGTAAATTTCAGTATTAATTTCAGACGTATTTTAAATACATTTGTAGGCTTAGTGTTTGTGTTGTACATCAACTTTGCTTCCTTGCAACCTGCTGTGTCTTTGCACGAACACGTGTATCTGTGTGTAAGTTTGATATTTTCAGCCAGGTACACGTTGATTTGTGCATAATTTTGTATTTAGGTTGTGAGGAGTTTTCTGTGTAAGGTTGCATTCAGGAAAAAGTCAAAGTATAAAAATGATTAAGGTGGAATTTGGACAATAATTTATGTCTGCTGTGGTCTTTATTTTACAGGAAAGATGGCAAACGATGATGATTATACACAAAAAAACAAGAAACGTGTGAAGCCTTCCTAGATGCTGGAAGTAAAACAGCAGTCTTTTAGAATGATTTTTTTAAAAAATATATACATATATATATAAGAGTGTACGAGTGTTACTTTTGTGGATGCAAAAATAAAATAAAATCTTGCCTGTGAATCACAATTGCAAGTATAGGAATTTTTTATGTTTCGAAAATATTTTTGCGATTTGAGGTTGTTACATCAAAGTGACCCATGTTTTCTTGGGCCCATCACTTTTCCCATTTAGCCTGAACACCCTACAGCGGGAGATGTATTGGCCGTGATAATTCAAGGGTAGTGCCAGATTAGCTTGGCAGGCGCCAAGCTAATCTGGCACTATCCTTGAATTATCATGGTCAATCCATCTTCTGCAAGTGGTACACAGTTGTTAGGTAATGCCTCAGAAATTTCCATTAACCATTTGGCCGTCGGCACTTTTTTGTCATGATTTCTGCAGAAATCATTGTGACAGCCAAAAGGTTATTTGTTTCTTCAAAAACATTACCGATGACATGACTACCAGGAGTGTCCACTCCTTGCTCAATTCTAGCCTAAGAACCCGTTGTGTAAACACAACCCGGGAGGCACTCGGGGAACCCCCAGAGGGACCGAGAGTTGTCTCCCGCTCCTACCCACCAGCCCTATTCACCTGTGAACTCCAGTCACGCTTCTTAGGCTCACGCGTTCAGACGTGTTGTCTCTAGCCTCTGGACTTAGAAGTTTTTCGACCGGGTCGGTCTGCTTTGCTTGCTTCGTCTTCGCCGGCCTGGGATTCTGCGCGTGCGACGTTGGTCGACTGCAGCTTCGGTCTTGTTAAGGGTTCCCTCTCTGGCTTGCCGGTCGGGCTGCGGGTGTCATGGAGCTTTCTCCTTCTCGTACCTCTCCGACTGACAGGTAAGGTAGTTAGAGGGCCCTCGGCTGGTTGCCCGGGCGGGGCACAGGCACGAGCAGCTTGCTTTTTGCGTCGCTTCTCCCTCAGTTGGGGTTTTTGGACCTCTGTTTGGTGGCCTGATTAGCTGAAGAATGTTGGCGCCGGTTTTGGCGGGATTTCGCGCCATTGCCAGATGCGAGCGGTGAGTCAAGTTACTGTATCTCGGCCATACCTAACGTTTTTCGGCTTTCGGTTTAGACACCCCTCGTTATGACGAAGGCTTGGATACGCACCTGTCCCGGCAGGGTTTGTTTTCCCTCCGCCGTAGTTTAATTAAATGTTGATGGCAGGTGACCGTACGTTGGTTAATCGGGTGCATAACACCACAGTAGCTTGGGGGCCTAAAGCTTAACGGGGTGATTGGTGGACGCTTGCCGAGTGCCTTCATGTTTTGTGTGTTGCAGTGGCTTACTGATGACATGCACAAAATGCGGAGGCTTCCAGTGGCCGTCGGATAAACATGCAGTCTGTCTCCCCTGCGCTGGGTGTGCGTCCGACCATACGTGTGACGTCTGTGCTACATGGCCGGAACTGCGGTGGTCTAATCTCTGGAACTTTTATAAGAGAGAGCCTTCTACCCTCGCGGGTACCTTGAAGATTTCCGAGACGCCTTCCGCTGTGCCCCCGGCACCGGACGTGCGAGACCAACGGGATCCGACGCAGATAACGCCACTGAGTAATCAAGGGACTAGTGCACGGAGTGGGAGTTCGACCGTCAAGACCGCCTCCGTTCGAGAGCGCGCCCGTACACATTTGGTGGAAAGAACCCGCCTCTCCCAAGAGCCTGGTTTGGTGGGACGCTCGTGGCGTCCCTCCTCCACCGTCGTTCCCCACTCGTCTCTGAGGAAGCCGCCGGGATCCCGCTGGAGGTCCCCTGGCCGGCCAGTAACCCGCCTCTCCCAAGAGCCTGGTTCAGAGAGACATCATTGCACTCGTCCGGAGCCTCCTGGTTGGGAAGAACGTAGGTACAGGGGTTCTGCTCGACGTTTCCGCTCTCCTTCGCACGATCGTAGGAGGAACTTCTCGCCTCATCGCTCGTCGCACCGGGACTCACCTCGCCGCAGACGGTTTTCACCTTCTTCGCGTCCCCCCTCTCGGTTGGACCCCCGCTCGTCCCGTCCCTCTTCCCAGCGACCGGCCACTTCCCCCCCTCCTCGTACTCACCGCTCCGTTCCATCTCGTCGCAGCCGTTCTCCTCGTCGGGATCCGCCTTCGGCTCGCAGGAGGTCCTCACCGCATCGTTCAGACTACCGCTCTCCACTGCGGAGGGAGTCTTCGTCCGCTGCGGTTCTCCGACGGGATTCCCGGCCTCGGAGCCCTCGTCGCCCTCTTCGGTCGCCGGTTTCCGGACAGCGGGACTTCGACACCCTCAGTTTGGCACCGGAGGATGCTTCGGACTGGTTACTTGGAGGTCTTAGCCGTTCTTCAGCTTCTCCCTCTTCGGCCTCCAGTGTGTCGGCTTCCGTCAGACAGGTCTCTTCTTCCCGGATGGACACGCGGCTGGCACTGGACGGAGCAGCCAAGCTGATCGCCGCCGCCTTACCGGAGGATGTTTGTCCAGCTTCACCTCCTGTGAAGAGGAAGATTTCCGCCTTCGTGGACGCGGATAGGACGGTTAAGAGGTTCAAGTCCCTCCCACAGCCGGCTAGTTTTTTGGATCTGCGGGACGCCTTCTCGTCTCACCTGCATGCGGAGACTCGGAACTCGGACTTCTTCG
The DNA here is from genome assembly GCA_036245525.1 of Semisulcospira habei. Taxonomy (NCBI): domain Eukaryota; kingdom Metazoa; phylum Mollusca; class Gastropoda; family Semisulcospiridae; genus Semisulcospira; species Semisulcospira habei. The sequence goes on from BTPG01000004.1 coordinate 58,103,643, forward strand.
CGGACGGGAGATGGCCTTCCGCTCTGGACATCGCTTTTCAGCAGGACTGGTACGCCGGCCATTCGCAGTCGTTCCTCTGCCCGCTTCCTCCAGTGGATCCCGCCGCTCTGATGCAAGCCGGAGGGGCTTCTATGTTGAAACGGTCCTTCCCACGGGGACTGGATAGGACGGCGTCGCTGGTCCGGAACACGCTCGCCTGCTCCGGTTTCTTGGACTTGCTGACTCAGGCTTTCATCCGACGTCTCGAGGAAGCTTGGCAACCTGCTTTGTCTCCCCTCCTGGGAGACCTACTACTCATGGCGGAGGCTGGGAACCGCGCTGCTTATCACTCATCGGTCAACGCGATGGCGGCTGCGGCTAACTGCGACCTCATGCGACGAGACGCCGTCCTACAAGCTTGCAGTGGTATGCCGGTCGACCTGAGTACTCAGCTACGTCGGGCCCCTCTGGGAGGGTCTCTGCTCTTCGGGGATACTTGGCAGACGGTGAAGGACTCCAACTCCGACCGTTGGCCTCGCAAGACTGTCAAGCAGCGCTTTCCTCCCGCCCGCACGGCCCTGGGGCGCTCCTTGCGGGCCCGGAAACGTGTCACCGCGGACCCGTCTGCCCCACCACGAGCTGCGCCGCGCCGTCGCCCGTCCTTCCGTCGCCCTGGCCCAGCTAACGCCCCTGCCCCCGCCTGGCCCCGTCCCGCCCGTCGCCCTGGGCGCGGGCGGGCCACCTGACTTGTCCCCATTTCCGCCCCCGCCGACCGTCGTCGGGGCTCCAGTCGGCGGGAGGCTAGCACGATTCAGCGAGGAGTGGCGCTCGCTGTTTCGAGACGAGCCCTGGGTTTTGGACGTAGTCACCAGAGGATTACGGATCTCGTTCCGCTCTCCTCCGCCCTTGCGCTCCATTCCTCTTTGGACAGAGGTTCCGTCCGACGCCCTCAAGGCCGCCGCTCTGCGAGGAGAAGTCGCGGCTCTCCTTTCAAAGGAGGCCACAGAGATAGTGCAGCGTCCGGACTCGCCCGCCTTTTACAGCCGACTGTTTGTGGTCCCCAAACCCGGCGGCAAGTGGCGGCCAGTCATAGATCTGTCGGCGCTGAACGCCTTCATCGCGGCCCCTTCCTTTCGGATGGAGACGACCAGGGCTCTTCGTGCGGCGGTGCAACCCATGGACTACGCGGTCAGTTTAGATCTGTCCGACGCCTACCTACATGTCCCCATGCACGCTTCGGCCAGGAAGTACCTGCGCTTCGCGTTCGAAGGAGTGATTTACCAGTTTCGCGCCCTGCCGTTCGGTCTCAACCTCAGCCCCTGGGCCTTCACCCGCATCATGGATGCTGTAGTGGCCAAGGCGAGGCAGTCGTCGTCAAGTCCGACCTCGAATTATCTCGACGACCTTCTTTTGAGAAATCAGGAGGAGACCGCGCTTGCGGCGGACAGGGACGCTCTTTTACAGCTGCTTTACCGGTTGGGTTTCCTGGTCAACACCGGAAAGTCGGACTTCACCCCGGCGCGCCACTTCATCCACTTAGGCATGGAGTTTGTCACGGACCGCAACAGGGTACTTTTGCCAGAGAAACGGATTGTGAAGTTGTCCGCTCTCGCCGCGTTGATAGATCAGCAACAGGCAGCCCCCGCCAGGGTCTGGCTTCAGCTTCTGGGCCTGATCAACGCAGCGGCGGATCTTATCCCCCTCGGGCGTCTCTACTCCCGACCGCTACAACTTCATCTCCTACTGCTCTGGCGTCCCTCCTCGGGCGACTTGACCACGAACGTCCCCGTGTCCCCGTTGGTACGCCCCCACCTTTTACGGTGGACCGACAGAGCCTGGTTGGCTCTGGGAGTCCCCATTTCCTCCCCATCCCCGCACCTCTCCCTGTGTGTCGACGCGAGTCGGGCTGGTTGGGGAGCCCACCTGCTTCCTCAGTTCACCACGACGTCCGGCCTCTGGCCTCCGGAGTTCGCGGACAAACACAGCAACTGGTTGGAACTGCAAGCGGTGTGGCAGGCCATCATCGTTTGGGAAGAGCAGCTCAGACACCAGCATCTTCTCGTCCTTTCGGACAACTCGACAGTGGTAGCGTATATACAGAAGCAGGGAGGAACTCATTCACCCGATCTATGCATGCTACTCTTCCGATTGATGCGATGGTGCGAGGACCGCGATCTGACTCTCAGCGCTCGCCATATTCCCGGTCGCCTGAACGTCTTAGCGGATTCCCTTTCTCGCCGAGGACAGCTCATTCACACGGAATGGACGCTACGCCAGGACATTTTCCGGATGATTTGCTCTCACTGGGAGACCCCGATGGTGGACCTGTTCGCCACGAGGTGGAATCACCAGCTTCCCCTCTTCGTTTCCCCAGTACCGGATCCCCTGGCTTGGGCGGTCGACGCCTTATCCATTCCCTGGGACGGACTCATAGCGTACGCCTTTCCCCCGACAGTCCTTGTCCCCAAAGTCCTCCTAAAGCTGCGAGGAACCAATGCGATCCTGCTCCTGGTCGCCCCGTTCGCTTGGACTCGTTCCTGGTCCACCGACCTGATCAGCCTCGCCACGCACCCTCCGCTACTGCTCCCCACGCCCCGCACTATGCTCAAGCAGCCACGCCAGGCGCTGTTCCACCCCTGTCCGGAACGCTTACTGCTACACGCCTGGAGGTTGTGCGGCAAGCCCTCTCAGCTAGAGGTTTCTCGGGTGCTGCAGTGGAAGCGATCGCTACAGCTCGCAAGCCCTCGACTAGACGTATCTATGAGGGGAAATGGAGGGTACTCTGTACCTGGTGCAGCGACCGTCGTCTCTCCCCCACCGAACTGACAAACCCCCAACTTGCGGACTTCTTCCTCTGGCTCTTCGAAGACCAAGGACTGGCCCCTATTACCATTCGGGGATATCTCTCGATGATTGCCGACACCTACCGGCACCTCGGCCGCGCGGACCCCGGCGCATGTAAGGACCTGGCAGATCTTATGTCACACTTCGGACTACAAAGGCCTGCCTCTCGCTCTCTTCTTCCCCGCTGGGATTTACCACGGGTTCTTACCTGGCTAAACTCACCACGTTTCGAACCACTACCGTTGGCCAGGCTTGCGGATGTGACGCGGAAGACCTGCTTCCTGCTGGCGCTTGCCACCGCGGCACGAGTAAGTGAGATACACGCTCTATCAGTCCGGCCTACATGCCTGCAATTTCGAGCTGACCACTCGGTCCAACTGGTGACCGACCCTGCCTTCATTGCCAAGACTAGGTCTCCACTGACGGCGCCACAGGTTATCACCTTACGACCGTTACGCGGGAAAGACTTCCCCAGTGAGACCAGGCAACAAGATCCTGTACGAGCCCTCAGAGTGTACTTGCGACGAACCAGAGCCGTCCGGAGGGGACGCTCTCGCCTCTTCCTTCCTTTAAAAACAGGAAGAAACGACATTACGGCACAGACAGTCTCTTCCTGGCTTCGCTGGGTGATTCGCTCAGCATATGTCGATCTCTCCCCTCAGGGAGCGAAGAGCCTAAAGATTCGGGCGCACGAAGTACGGGCCATGGCCACGAGCGTAGCCTTCGACAGGAACTGCGCTGTCAAGGACATCGTGGCTGCGGTGGGCTGGCGATCAGAATCTACTTTCGCCCGCTTCTATCTACGGGATCTGGCAGGGCAGCGAGACAACCTCGCCTTGGTGGGGGACGTCACGGCGGCACAACACTCCCTCCCGGCGCCACAGGCGCCGTAGGTATGCACCTATTAGGGAGGGCAGAGTGTCGGAAGAGAGGAGGGGGCCATGAGCCTAGAGAAAACCATCTGGGGGTGCGGCACCCTCCTCCTGTTCGGCATTCTCCTGGTAGTCATGTCATCGGTAATGTTTTTGAAGAAACAAATTCATTTTTCTTTAAAAGGTATTTTTTCGAAAAATACTTACCGATGACATGACTCGAAGGACCCTCCCACCTGCCCCGCTTGCCGCTGGTGAGCCTAATTTCGTGACTGGAGTTCACAGGTGAATAGGGCTGGTGGGTAGGAGCGGGAGACAACTCTCGGTCCCTCTGGGGGTTCCCCGAGTGCCTCCCGGGTTGTGTTTACACAACGGGTTCTTAGGCTAGAATTGAGCAAGGAGTGGACACTCCTGGTAGTCATGTCATCGGTAAGTATTTTTCGAAAAAATACCTTTTAAAGAAAAATGAATTTTTCATTTGTTCCTTTGGATGATGTAATTCTGTTTTCCAATATCTTTACAAGCTTGTAGATATACGTCTAGTGGATGAACATTGATGTCGCAGTATGCCAGTAATGTTGCTGAATAATTTGTCTTTTACGTCCTGAGTGAACTGTTTTTGGACAGCTGAAGAGTAGTGCGTGACTAGCGTGGTGCATACAGTCGTGCACTGGCTTGGCACATGGGCTACACATCACCAGGCTAGTTACACACCACCCCGTCGGCTATCTATCCATCAACAGTTGGCTCAAGAAGTAAATAACCATTGCTGTAACCACTGTATCCTTTGTTTTCTGCGGCATTGCGATGCTGTTTTGTGCTGTGATATACGGGAGGTTTTTGTTGCCCACTCGCTGTGATGAAAACACTAACATAGTCATTTTAGTACTAATAGTCATTGCAGTTAAAGTCCACCAGAAATGGAAACAAGCGACTACAGTGTTTCCCAGGTTAACACTGTAGTCGCTTATTTGCATTGACAGTGGGCTTTAACGTTTAATTGGAGCGTGAGACAGATTACGTTGTTTATTTATCAACAGTTGTTAGCCTGTTGTGAACGAACAGTTTGTGTTTTAGCTTGTTGTGAACGAACAGTTTGTGTTTTAGCTTGTTGTGAATGGTGTGTTGTTTGAGCTCCGGTGTGAGTTGATGTAATCCATTTTGAAGTCCACTTGACACTAGCAGTTGTGAAGATTCATGTAACATTTTAACATGTTACATTTTGTTTGTTACCATGTACCCTTTCCTTCGGTAGTGTGAGCTAGTTGTCAATTCAGAGCTGATCTGCAAGGCTAGAATCGTGAGCACAGCTGTTTCTGGTTCAATAATTTCAGAGGATTCCGTCATTTATTTTATTTCCGGAAGTGGCTGCACATTATTTCGTACCTTTGGGCTTGCCCCCGATGACATGCATGATGTATACTTCATGTAAATGAATGCAGGCATTCAGCGCGATTTCAGTGTTCATGTCGCTGTCCATTTTCCACAGTCATATGATACGTGACGTGACGCTCACGCCTGCTGTAGAATGTACGCATTAATCCATTGGTCATAGGTAGTGCTTATTGTGGTGATGGTTTCTGGCAGGAATCATTGCGACAAAAAGTGCTAACAACAGCCAAAAGCCCTAACACCCTACAGCAGGAGATGGATGGACCATGATAATTCAAGGGTAGTGCCAGATTAGCTTGGCGCCTTCTGGCGCCAAGCTAATCTGGCACTACCCTTGAATTATAATAAGAATAAGAATAAGAGTACTTTATTATCTCGAAAAGAGAAATTCGGTTGTGGTACATTTATAACAAATAGTACAAACAAGACATAAAAACATTATAGCATAATTATGAACATTTTCTCCCTGCACTTGCACAGCTACAAATTCCAAATGGATAAAGTAAAGACTACAAAATCTTTACACATAACTCTTACACATCTCACACAAACATCTTTTATGGACTGAACTGAGCGGCACTTATACATTCACACCCACCTCTACACATGCAGACATAATACGCATTTTTCAACCTAGTCCTAACCCTCACTACTTATTATACAAACGTCTCAGTACATTATTACACATTATTACACAAGCTGCATAATTAAAGTCTACCATAATAAAATAATTAGTGGGTTAAACACTCAGTAACAACAATCATGGCCCATCCATCTCCTGCAGCTGGTACATAGTGGTTGGGTGGGCAATGTGACTGTGGGGTAAATGAGTTAAGCTGTTGGGGGCAAGATTACACACTGCATCAGGTTAACCACATCGGTCCTGTCAAACACCACAAAATCCTAATCGGCTTTCAATGTGCCTTGTGCATCGGTCAGTAAATACATGACAACAGAGACTGTTTTGAACGTCACACCACACGTCTGTGACAGGTCACCTGTCATTAAAGAACATCATTTTGGTGACAGTGGCTGTAGCCATCAAAATGCTGGTTTTTAACGACAGGTGGCACTTTTTGTCCTTCAGACTTCTCTCGAGAGACCACCTGTCTGGCAAGACCACGTATTTCTCGCGAAAAAGGCGTTCAGTCCAAACAGGTTACTGTGTCACTTACTGAAAATATACCACCTGACCAAACTACTGTGTAATGCGAATACCAGGTGACGGGGAATCCAGGACTAATCTGACGGAAGGAATGTGTTATTGGGGTGCATGGTTTTATTTCGTCTTTTGTGTGTGCATACGTGTCCTTGTTTATCACAAGCCAAAGCATATCATATCCGTCCACGTGAAGTGCAGGTATGGGGTGATGAAGTAACTGTACATGCGTGTATCATGACGTATTTATAAGTGTACAAAATGTAGCCTGTGGTCTCAGGAGGGAGTTACCCACACTGTTTGCGAAATGTTTATCCTCGGTGTATTGCCTTCATCTTGTTTCTCACCGGAGCTAACACACTGTAGTCGAGATCAGGCTGCGGTGTTATTTTCAGATATTGCATCCGGCATATCCCAGAGAGCAAAACGTAAGCCCATCTTGGCCACTGCTGGACTGCACTTGGGCCAACTGCAACCGACATCGGCCTGATGATGTTTTGCTTACTGGGACCTCTGCCAGTCTCGTGTGAATCCGTCCAAGGGTTGAGGGATATGGAAAATTCCAGATACTTTCATTTGTGTGACACTGCTTTTCCAACTACATGTACTTACGACCGATTTAACTTGACAGAACTCGTATGCACTTACTGTCATGCTGACGGGATACAAGCAAGTCTGTAAGCGTACCCACCAACGGTAGTATTCACTTTGTGTATAGATTTCATCAAGATCTATCTTTCGTCATTGCAGGCTCCTTGTGGGTGTCCAACCAGAGGAAATTTATCAGATTGACTCCTTCAATGACCCCGGCATCAATAGTTGCGGAAGTGTTGTTACAGCGTTGCCACTGGTAATGTTAACACTTTAAGCCCCATATGAAACTAAATGACTTGCATTCTGTCGATGGGGAGTCATTTGGTTCTGGGACTTCAAGGGTTAAACAACACTTTTGCAGCTACCGATGAGGGGTGCATTGCAGGCATTATAACCCCTTTGTGCATGCAGTCACTATGACTGTTTACGATACTGGGGGCTGCGTGCATGAGGGGGTCAACATCGGTGTTTGATGGACATTTGTCATTCCAATGGATTTCATTACACATTGCATCCACTTGTATTTCTTGTCATCGTTTAGGTTACAAGTTCAATCTGATCCGTGAGCGAGGTCAGTGCGTTTCAAGTCAAACATTGCATGATTCTGCCAAGCAGGTTCTGTTCATTGATTTAGTTTGTCTTTACTTTTAACCCATTGCGCCCTGAGGCTGATTTTGTCAAATGTGCCTGTTGTCCTATGAAGAGTACATTACAGATTAGGAGATGGATCAACTGTTTTAGTTAAAGGGTGGTGCCAGAATAGCTGGCACCACCCTTGAACTATCAGTCAAATTTATTTGAAGCAATGGGTGTATCGGGATGAAAAGGGGTAAGAATTTCCACCTGAGGTTTAAGAATATATTAATAATTAACAGCAAATCAATATATTTATGCTGAAAATTGAGCTCAGTTTTTCAGTGCAGAGCCAACTTTTTTTTCTCTCTACCTAATAATCAAACACATGAATCTGATGAGCACAGAAATATGAGCATTAGTACAATATAGTCATCAGTTCTGTTAAATCACAATGTGCACTGAATGTGAAATTTTATGACCAACAAATTCTGAAGTTGCAAGCGAATAATTTTAGTTTCATTATTGATGTTTGTGATTGGATTTGATTTAATCATTCAACATGATCCTCCAAAGCAAAAGTCTGTATGTGAAAAAATACATGTGGTTTGAGAAAGATGACGGATTACTTTTACAACATATCAAGTCTTACTTTTAAACTGTGGCGATACGGTAATTGATGATTCGTTTCAAGTGGATTACACATTGTACTCGCGTCATAAAGATGGGATGAGGAGAACTGATGTACTGCATTTGTTTGTATTTTGTTGGATGAAGACTGCACAAATATGGTCCATAATAAAAGTTGAAACATCCTTCACAGTAGGGAAAAAGTGTACACCACCCATCTGCAGGAGGCAGTGCACAAAAGGTCCTCGTGCCGACATCTGCCGCTGTTGGCCAACAGTGGCAGACATGGACGTGATGGCGAGGTAGCCACTGCAGGTGTCGGGGCTCATGGTGTAATTTGGGGTCTTGTGCGTCTAAACGTATTGCTGCTGCCAATGAAAAAGACAAATTATGGCATGAGCCTATCTTGTTGGTGTATGGGCCGACTTTAGCCTGATGACCATGTGTACACTGGGCATCCGTGATTTATCATAACTATGAATTTCCATGTTAGAAAATAATGACAAACATATTTACTCTTTACCGTGTCCCCAAAAGTTTGCTCTTGACTAAAACAATTTAATGCTAGAAATTTAGAATATTTAAAGTGATTTGGACTTTACTTACCTGTTTTATGCCTTGTTTTATTTTTTATTGTTTTTTTGTAGAGAGTAGGCTAGGTATGGGCTTTTGGGTCTTTCTTTCCCTGTTTCTTAATCAGCCTTAATGTGACCCTGGTACTGTTTAGTGCTAATGTACTTTTTATTTTTCTTGCATATCAAGCTTGCTCAAGTCTGATTGTTTGAAGTCGTGATCAGTCTGTCAGTGAAATAAAATAACTTTCAACATACATTCTGTGTGTGTCTTTGGAAGACAAGGCGTACGTGTCACTGGTTCAGTGTAGATTTCCGAGTGTATTCTTGTACGAAAGAGATGCGTCACTGGTTCAATCTAAATTCTGTGCATGTCTTTGCATAGAAGAGATGTGGATCACTGGTTCAATCTAGATTCTGTGCATGTCTTTGTATGGGCGAGTTGTTTGTCACTGGTTCAGTGTAGATTCTGTAGGTGTATATGTATGGAACAGATGTGTGTCACTGGATAAGCTATTTGGCCCCGATGCCCTACAGCAGATGAATCGACCATGATAATTCAAGGGTAGCGCCAGATGAGCTTGGCGCTTGAAGGCGCCAAGCTCATCTGGCTCTACCCTTGAATTATCATGGTCAATCCATCTCCTACAGCTGCTACATAGCCGTTAGGTAGAACCTCCAAAATTTGAGAAATGTCTGTGGGGTTATATGGGTTAACCTATTCAGCCTCAACAGGCTGCAACAAGGATCAACCACGATCATTCAAGGGTGGAGGCAGAATAGCCTGGCGTGTCCACGCACCAAGCTATTCTGGCATCGTCCTTGAGCTATCATGGCTGAGCTGTCTGTGCTGTTTCACAAAGTAGGAGATTTGAATGTGTAGATTCCAGCGTGTAGGTCCTAGGATCCGCTTCTCATGATGAATAAAATGAAAAGTGAGTTACGGGAACTAAAATTGTGTGTGCTCGGATATGTGTATGTATATAGGTTTGTGAGATAGCTATGCTTGCTACGAGTATACGCTTGTTGAACAAATTAATGCACACATGCATTACGTTCAAAACACTATTACTATCTTCAGAAATGAGACAGACTGAAATTAGACTTTAATTGTTCAATACAAACTATACCATTTCCATGCAGAATAAAATGGCCACTTTAATGTTTACATCAAACACAGGCTGAGAAAATGCCCGATACAACACTATATACATTTCTCTGACAAATCAGGTCACCATAGGTCAAAACCAAGCTGTGACATTGTAACATGCAAAATGTAACTTTAAAAAAATATGGGACTTCAACTTCAAGGTTTGAACACAAAAAAAATGTCATTTAATGGATTGAAGACTAATTAGTGGCAAAAACATTTCAACATTATTGCACTCGATCAACAAATATTAAAGATATCAGTACATTGTGTCACCTTGGAGAATATATACAGATATCACTTGCATGCATATTCAATAAAGTCGATCACAGAAAGCAGCGTAACATCTGAACGAAAGAAAATTACTTTTCATTTCAAAATCTCTTTGCAAAGTGAACTTAAGTCATGCAATCTCAAGTCTAAATAAAACAACAAATGCTAAATACAGTGGAGTCCGCTTAACACAAATTTCTGGGGACACGGAAAATCCCTTCATGTTAAACGTATTTCGTGTTAACCAATATGGCCTCAAATTGATCACGGCCCTCAAGGAGAAAATGTGTATGTGTAAGAGATGTATGCGTGAATGAGTATGAGGTTAAAAGTGTACATTATCGTACTTTATATGCATACCTTCAGCTCGCTAGGAAAACAAGGAAACGTGTACAGCTCACGTATTTAATGTAAAATCCATCAGGTAAAATCCATAGTAAGTTACAATCCATCAGGTATAAGCAACACAGGCTGAAGTACAATCCTGCATCGGTAAAAGGGTTGTTGGTACACGAATGATGCAAACAACATGAATACAGTGCAGAAACGCTAGCCAATGAGAAGACGGATTACAACAGCCGAAAACTATTCAGCCAATCACAGATTAGAGTTTGCTCTGATCTGTCCTGTACTACAGCGCGAGAGCGACAAGTGAATTGGTTTTCGGTGAATGGAATCTGTTTTCGTGTTAAACAGGTGAATAATAGTAAAATTGCCCTGGTTGGGAACAGAAACCAGCTTCGTGTAAAGCAAAATTTTATGTTAAGCATTTCGTGTTATCAGTGAAATTTTAATACAGAATAAGAAGGCCGTCGGCGGGAACGCAAAAACGGTTCGTGTTAACCGGAAATTCGTGTAAAGCGAGTTCGTGTTAACTGGACTCCACTGTAATGTTCATTTCCAAAACTAAAAAAAGCTAAATAATCTTCAAGTCTGAACTGTAGATCATTAAACAACTCTACGACAAAATAAATCTATAATCTCCATTTTAAAACCTGCAACATCTGAACTGAAAATTATGTGGCAATTGTTTTTTTTAACCCATTTAGCCCCAACGCCCTACAGTAGGAGATGGAATAACCATGATAATTCAAGGGTAGTGCCAGATTAGCACTAATCTGGCACTACCCTTGAATTATCATAGTCGATCCATCCTCTGCAACTGGTACACAGTCATTACATAACACCTCCAAACTTTGGAAATTCCCCTGTGAGCTTAAATGGGTTAAACATTCAAGTAAAACCAAAAAAGTTGTTGAGTCTCTGGTTCAGCATGTCCCATCTGGCGCCCAATCCATGAGGCCCCTCATAAATTTCCTCACCACTTTCATCCTCAGCCTCGTCAACATCAGTCAGAGTAAAGAAAGATTCAATAATGCTTCTGCACATGGGGCATCGGTCCAGCTGTGTGAAACATGAACGGCAAACGCATGCGTGTCGACACGGCAGCAACACGCAAGTCAGTCGCTGACTTTGACACACAATACAATCAGGTAAGGTCTTGCCAGCTTCTGAAATCGAGGTACTGGGCGAACTGCAATCTGGAAATGCCTCGCAAGTTTCACTGTGTGAAATCAATGAGTCTGATGAACTTAAGTCTGATTCGTCGCCTGATGCATTTGAAGGTAAACATGTAACATCACCCTGCCCTTCCCTTTTGTCTGTCTTTCCATTTCCTTGGGTGATGGTATCGATTCGAAGATGCATCAGTTTATTTCTCACCTCAGCTTGTACACACCCTTCGACTAAGGTATGTCCACACCCTCGAACAGAGGCTCCTGTCTCGGGACCATCACAAGGTGTATCCAGTACCTCTGCGTAATCAATTTTTCCCAAGACGGTACCGGTCCGGCAAGCAGAATCAAATTCGTCCGAGTCACTCTCTGCAGCCACACCTCCGCAGGTTTTACTGTCACAAGGCAGATCACCAATATGGCTATCGGCCACATGACTGTCAAACCCGCGGTGATCAGCACTTTCTGCGGCACTGTTTTTACCTCGCTTAATGCCTTCATCATCTCCCCTCCCATTCGATATGCCTGCTGGAGTCTGTACTCTGCCACTACCTGGCGTCAGGTCTGCAAGACGAGGACTGTTACCTCGCTTAATGCCTTCATCATCTCCCCTCCCATTCGATATGCCTGCTGGAGTCTGTACTCTGCCACTACCTGGCGTCAGATCTGCAAGACGAGGACTGTTACCTCGCTTAATGCCTTCATCATCTCCCCTCCCATTCGATATGCCTGCTGGAGTCTGTACTCTGCCACTACCTGGCGTCAGATCTGCGAGACGAGGACTGTTACCTCGCTTAATGCCTTCATCATCTCCCCTCCCATTCGATATGCCTGCTGGAGTCTGTACTCTGACACTACCTGGCGTCAGATCTGCGAGACGAGGACTGTTACCTCGCTTAATGCCTTCATCATCTCCCCTCCCATTCGATATGCCTGCTGGAGTCTGTACTCTGCCACTACCTGGCGTCAGGTCTGCGAGACGAGGACTGTCAATATTTTCTTGACTGTTGTGTGTCCGCAGCGGTCGTGAGACTGGACTGCCAGTATCAGTGTCAAACTCGGACGCAAAGAACAGAGGCTGAAAGTACAAGAGAGAAGGATGAATCTTAATTGGCCAGATATTTAACCCATGACATCCTGAGGCTGATTGTGTAAAATCTGCTTATTGTCCTATGAAGGCTACATTACAGATCAGGAGACAGATCAACTGTTTTAGTTCAAGGGTGGTGCCAGAATAGCTTGGCGCCAGAGGCGCCAAGCTATTCTAGCACCACCCTTGAACTATTGGTCAAACTTATTTCAAGTAATGAGTGTCAGAATCAAAAGGGTTAAGAGAATAGCTAATTTTGCTTTGAAAGTAAAACTATCTTGCACATACTCAGAAAAACGTTTTTACGCTGTTGGTTAACCGATTACATCCTGAGGCTGATTTTTTTTTTTTTTTTTAAGTGCTTCTTGTTCCATGAAGACCACACTACAGATCAGGAGATAAATCAACCATTTTAGTTCAAGGGTGGTGCCAGAATAGCTTGGCCCCTGAGGTGCCAAGCTATTCTGGAACCACCCCTTGAACTATCACAGTCAAATTGATTTCAAGGAAAAGTGTATCAGGATGGAAAGTGTTAAATGAAAAGCTGTGATCTATGCCAACTGAGGGGACTGCATCAGTCATAGAAATCAGCAAAACTGACTGACCTGTAGATTGTAGACTGCCTTGCCAGCGAGTTTGGCGTACTGTGCCATAATGTGGGTGTTCATTCTGCATTGATCGTCCTTCACATGAACCACTGTCACCAGCGCCACCTGTACACACAGGCAGGTTAATTATAAACAGATTAACCCGTATCTAATGACTATGTACCAGTTGCAGGGGATGGGTTGACCATGATAACTCAAGGGTAGTGCCAGATTAGCTTGGCGCCTTCAGGCGCCAAGCTAATCTGGCACTACCCTTGAATTATCATGGTCGAGCCATAGCCTGCTGTAGGGTGCTGGGGCTAAATGGGTTTGAACTCGCGAGAGATGTGCTGCATCCAGTTGCCTGGCAACAAGTTGCAACCATCCTGTGTCCATATATCGCACATTTTGTATGCATGGTTTAGGCTATCCCCCTCTGACACGCTTCAACAAAATTTGAATTCACCATGAGAGTTCAAGGATCTGCTAAACACTACAATGTCCTTCGCAGTTGTCCTGTCTTCCCATTCACATCTCTGTCTGACAAAATCAAATCACTTTTTCTGACAGTGTCAAAAACCTTGGTGTTTTCATTGACAGAGACCTAAATATGGATAAGTATGTTAGTCATATGTGCAGATCAGCTTTTATTGAACTTCGGCGCATTAGCAGTGTTGGACAGTACCTGACGCCCGAAGCAACTGCCACCCTTATCTCCTCCTTTGTTTTATCATGGTTAGACTACTGTAACTCCCTCCTTTCTGGCATGCCTCTAGATAAACTGCAGAGAGTGCAAAACAGTGCTGCCCGTTTAGTTCTGCGCATGCGTAAGCGTGACCATATCCGCCCCGCCCTTGAGAAACTCCACTGGCTGCCCGTACGAGAACGCATTCTGTATAAACTGTCCTGCATGTGCTTCAACTCTCTCAGCCTGACTTCTCCTGCCTATATCTCTGACTTACTCCATATCTGTATACTCCATCTTGCACCCTCCCCTCTTCCTCCGACACATGTAAATTTCGCCTTCCCAATTTCAAATGTAAAACACGTGGCGGTCGTGCTTTCTCCCATCTTGGCCCCGCCAGTTGGAAAAGCCTCCCCGCCCCTGTCCGTAATTGTCAAATGCTCTTCTCACTCAAATCACTTCTCAAAACCCACCTCTACAACACTGCCTTTCACTAGTTCATTTCCCCAGCCATGCACAATTCATCACCACTGTCACGTGTGTGTGTGTGTGTGCGCATGCATATGTTGTGTGTGTGTTACCTGTTAGCCTTTTCATTGTAACAGTGCATAGAGCTAATTTTAGAATAAGCGCTTAACAAATCTCCTTTATAATTATTATTATTATTACAGACAATTTCTCGAAGAGAGATGAATCCCGGCAACTCAAAAGACTAACTTTTAGACTAACTTTATGCCCGCGTGGAAAAGTAACAATGCAGCTGATTATCAGGCTGAAGTCAGCCACATTGGGTCCACACACAGCATGCCTGGGCCTACTATGGCCAACTTCAGCCCGATGGCTTGAGTGTCATGGGCACGACCTACACCTGAGCTATCACAGGTGATCATGGTTTATCCATTACTCATACCAAAGACAGTATATTATAAACAAGAAAGGCAAAGCCATTATGGCTCACGTGTATGACCGATTTACATATGTGTGACCTTTGTGACAAGGGCTGGCTTCTGAAGCAGAAAAATCCATGTTTTCTGAAAATGTAAGCATTTTTCTCACATCTGTCAATCCCTGTGACCCTTGACCTTTGTGATGAGTTGACTAAATTAGTATGCATAGGAAAGTCTTATCATCAGCTATCTTTGTACCAAATTTGGTTGAAAAACTTGGGAATACCCACAATTTTATAAAAAATCAGCATTTTACACATATTTGCCAGCCTCTTGTGACCCTTGACCTTTCCAAGGGGTCATCCAAATTAGTATGCATATATATGTCTTACCATCAGGTAGCTCTGTACCAAATTGGGGTTTTAAGTTATGAATAGTATTTGAGAAAAAACATCTTTTATCAAAATATGGCTATTTTAACTTATTTCCTGAGCTCTCTTGACCCTTGACCTTTCTGATGGATCAACCAAATTAGTGTGCATAGAAAGGTCTTCCCATCAGGTATCTCTGTAGCAAATTTGGGTTTAACGTTGTGAATAGCATTTGAGAAAAAACATCTTTTGTCAAAATATGGCTATTTCGGACCTATTTCGTGATATAAAAAATAAATTATGTCAAAACATAGCTATTTTTTACCTATTTCTTGATCCCCTGTGACCTTGATCTTTGTGAGAGGTCACTCAAGGGGTCATGTTTAGAAAGGTCTTAAAATAAAGTATCCTTGGGCCAAGTTTGAAGAATGTGGCTTGAATAGTCTCCGAGAAAATGCCAACGTTAAAGTTTACCACGGACGACGGCGGACGGACGACAGACAGACGACGGCCGGACGACCACTGGCCCAAAACATAGACTCACTTTTGCTTTGCACGTGAGCCAATAATATACTGTCATTGCTCATGCCCGACACTGGAAACAAAGAAAACACTCAGTAAGCAAAAGATCCCCAGGCCAATATCAGTCTCAGTTGGCCGTGCGCAGCCATGCTTCGGACAACTAAGGCTGATGTGACCGTAAGGACCTGTTGCTCATCATTGTTGGGCAATCAACCAACCACTCTGTTCTCCTCTGCATCCAGCGTCAGTCCATCTGCGGCAGTCATGATGACGACGCAAGGGTACCGCTGTCGGGGCGGTGGGCCCAGGGACTCGAGTTCAAATTCTGGAGGAACGGGTAGGCGTAACTTGTGTTTGCCCGGAGTCCCCAATCTGTACAGATGGAGGATACCACTGGTTATGGTAAATATTTACCTCACCATCGTCTCAGGTAAATATTCCAAATTATGGTAGCTGTTCTCAGAAGACCATAGTCCCCAAGGTATTAACCCATTTGGCCCTGACGCCCTACAGCAGGAGAGAGATTGACCATGATAATTCAAGGGTAGTGCCAGATTAGCTTGGCGCCTTCAGGCGCCAAGCTAATCTGGTACTACACTTTAATTATCATGGTCAATCCACCACCTGCAACATAGTCGTTAGGCAACATTTCCAAAATTTTAGAAATGTGGCCAAAGGGTAGCTTACTTACTTACTTAAGCCTGTCACCCCTAGGCCCTCCCTGGGTATAGGCCGTCGACGAGAGACCTCCAGCGACTCCTGTCCTGTGCTTCTCCTTCGATTTTACTCCAGGTGGTTCCCATTCTCTTGATGTCTGCTTGGAGGTCTCGACGCCAGGTGTTTCTCGGCCTGCCTCTTTTCCTCTTTCCCTGGGGGTTCCATGACAAAGCCTGCCTAGTGATACTGAAGGCTGGCTTTCTCAGACTGTGACCAATCCATCCCCATCTTCTTCGCCCAATTCCATTCTCTGCTGTTATCTGCTCTGTTCTCTCTCAGAGTCTGACGTTGCTGATCTTCTCTGGCCAGTGGATTTTCAAAATTCTTCTAAGGCAACTGTTTATGAAGATCTGTACTCTGTTGACTGTGGTTTTTGTCAATATCCAAGTCTCTGCTCCATATAGGAGAACTGCTTTTACGTTGGAGTTGAAAATCCGGACTTTGGTGTGTTGTGACAGCTCTCTGGAACTACACACTTTTTTCAACTGGAGAAAGGCTGCTCTGGCTTTACCGATTCGTGCTCCGACATCTGCATCAGTGCCACCTTTTTTGTCTATAATGCTCCCGAGATAGGTGAAGGACTCCACCTCCTCCAACAGGTAGAATGGGTTAAAATTGTCACTGTCCATGGCACGTTTTGTTGTCACTGTCCATAGCGGTGATGAAGGAATCACGTCAACAAAAAAATACTACAGACAATGAAAGGGTTTAGGGTCACGACCATGTAAGTCAGCCAGCTTCTTCCATCCACAAAAAATATAATAATACTCTCATGAGCTCCTGTAGATATTAGGCACATGAGAGTTCACGTCTCTTGGTAATTGTATTTATGACCAAATGGGCAGGACCCAGAAGGGTGGAAATGCTTTTCTTTCAGATCTCATGCAAATTTACTGATGAAAATACAGACATCGGTGTATTATTTTAATCCTTTGGGTGTCTGTAGTGGTGGTAGTCGCGATGGTTCCTGCAGGACTAAAACTGCTCCTGACACCAAAAGGGTTAATAAAAACAGTTACAGTCATTTATGGCTTGATTACAGGAAGCTTTGGTTATTTACAATGATTAGAAGCAAACACCTAAGTGGTAAACACCTGAGCTTTTCCAGCATCAGACTGTCTTCCTGCAGGAGACTGCCGTGTGTGAGATCATCCACAAACGTGGTGCCAGTCTGGAGTAAAGCTGCGTGCACAGGGTTGATGGCAGCTCCCCATAATACACACACATCACTGGCTTCCAAACAAGACAGCTCCAGGTTCACACCATCTGCAGAACACACAAAAAATAGTTGAGAGAACGTACAACAGTTCTTGCAAACCAAGTGCCTGTTGGCCTCCCCCACACAGACAAAACACATGGCTAATAAGATCTAGCGGAGACTCTTAGACAAAACACGTGGCTAATAAGATCTAGCGGAGAGTCTTAGACAAAACACATGGCTAGTAAGATCTAGCGGAGACTCTTAGAAAAACACGTGGCTAGTAAGATCTAGCGGAGACTCTTAGACAAAACACGTGGCTAATAAGATCTAGCGGAGACTCAGAGATCTACGTATCCTGCAGATGGCGGGTGCTGTTGTAGTATAATGCTTTGGGTTCTTTCGCCACAGACAACACCTAACAGCCACCCAAAGCATTAGACAGAGTATCATTAGTTCATCTCCTCTGCCTTGTGGGTATAGCACTTTACACGATACTACAACAGAGTATCATTAGTTCATCTCATCTGCCTTGTGGGTATAGCACTTTACAGATGATGGAATGTGAGCCATGATGTGGTTCCATAAATTAAAGGGGCAGATCAATCAGCACGGGATGTACATTTGTGTTGCTGAAATAAACACCTTCAAAACAAAATCCTGGAATCCACTTCTTCCAAAACCCTCTACGCTACCATGAACACACTCCTAGGCATTTCTAAAGACTCTCCTCTCCCCAACACGCACAGCAAAGAAGAACTCCCGTCCGCTTTTTCCACCTATTTTTCCGACAAAATCCAAACTCTGCACAACACACTCGTCACTCTGCCTTCTCCGCCCTGCCCTCCCGACACCCCCTTTTCCGGCACCCCCCTCTCGTCCTTCCGGCCCGTCTCTCAGGACGAAGTCCTCAAGACCATAAAGTTCATGCCTCTCAAAACCTGTGAACTAGACCCTCTCCCAGCTTCTCTCTACTGGGACGGCCTTCCAAAACTTCTGCCATTCATTACCGACATCATCAACACATCTCTAGAGAACGGCTCCGTCCCTGATATATTCAAGTCTGCCATTGTCCGTCCTCTCCTCAAAAAACACAACCTCAACCCAAACAAACTCAAAAACTATCGCCCAGTCTCCAATCTCTCTTTACTGTCCAAGCTTCTTGAGAAGGTTGTTCTCAACCAGCTCGACCTCCACCTCGCCGACAACAACCTCCTCAGTCCCTTCCAGTCTGCCTATCGCAAACATCACAGCACTGAAACAGCCCTTCTACATATCCTAAACGACCTGCTTCTCTCCACCGACTCGGGCAACATCTCCCTACTTACGCTACTCGACCTCTCTGCTGCCTTCGACCCTATAGACCACTCATCCTCCTCCACCGCCTTCACCACTCCTTTGGCATCACTGATTCTGCTCACTCCTGGTTTCTCTCCTACCTCTCCGACAGACAGCAGTCCGTCACCATCGACGGCGTCTCCTCCAACCCCGTCACGCTCTCCTGCCGAGTTCCACAGGGGTCTGTCCTGGGCCCGGTCCTTTTCACACTCTACACCTCTCCCCTGTCCAACATCATCCAGTCTCACCACATACACCACCACCTCTACGCTGACGACTCACAACTACTAGACAAAGACAAACTCGACAACACTCAGTCACTACTGACTCGCATGGCTGACTGCTACAAAGACGTGAAAAACTGGATGACAGCAAACAAGCTTAAACTGAACAATGACAAAACCGAAGCCATGCTGGTAGGCACTCACCAGAAACTTTCCCAGTTCCCTTCCTCCCTCTACCTTCAACTCGACAGCACCCCCATCTCCCTCTCTGACTCGGCCAAAAACCTCAGCGTTATCCTCGATTCCTCTCTTTCCATGACCAGCTTCATCTCCGCCACGGCCCAGGCATGCTACTTCCACCTCCGCCACATCGGTCAGATCAGAAAATACCTCACTACCGAAGCTGCCACCAAACTTGCTGTCTCTCTCATCCTATCTCGCATCGACTACTGCAACTCTCTCCTTTCCAGCCTCCCTCACTCCACCACTTTCACTCTCCAGCGCGTCCAGAACAATGCTGCCCGCCTCGTCCTCAGAAAGAAAAAATCTGACCACATCACTCCCCTGCTCAAACTCCTTCACTGGCTTCCCATCCCCCAATGCATCCAATACAAGATTCTGTCTCTCTGCTACAAATCCCTGAACAACCACGCTCCCGCCTATCTCTCAAACTTACTTCACCCCTACACTCCTCCCCGCTCCCTCCGCTCTGCCTCCGACCCTCTCTGCCTCCACATCCCCCACACCAAACTCAGCACTTTCGGCCCCCGCTCCTTCTCAGTATACGGTCCATCCACCTGGAACACTCTCCCACTCTCTCTCCGTCAGAAACACTCTCTCTCCTCCTTCCAGTCCGCCCTAAAAACTCACCTCTTTCAACAGTTCTAGCACTATACCTATTTGTGGTACGTGATACAAGCCACTGAAATGAGATGTTTTCGAAGGCTGCTTGGCATCTCATACAGAGATCACATCACAAACGAGGAAGTGGGAAGCAGAATCAGGCAAGCCATCGGGCCATATGAAGACTTATTAGCCATTGTGAGAAAACGCAAACTGAAATGGTATGGGCATGTCACACGTTTAGCAGGGCTTGCCAAAACAATCCTGCAAGGCACTGTGCAAGGAGGACGAAGGAGAGGAAGACAGAGGAAAAGATGGGAAGACAATATTTCAGAGTGGACAGGACTGAAGCTGGGCGATACGCTGAGAATGGCAGAGAACAGAGAGGAATGGAGGGAGCTGGTTGTTAAGTCATCAGTGGTGCCCCAACGGTCGGCAAGACTACGGGATATAGATAGATAGATAAATAAGATAGAGTCGTTGTCTAAAGCGTGCGCATGCGTGCGCGAGTTGTGAGTGCGCACTTAGAGTTATAATTATTATAAGATAAGCACATTATAAATACCATAATTATTATTATGTATTATAAATGTGTTGTTCACTCAGCAACAAAAAACTACAAGTGTTCCTTAACCCTTATCATTCGGAATACAGCAGTATGTGAAATAAGTTTGACTAAAATAGTTCAAGGGTAGTGTCAGAAGCTATTCTGGCACTACACTTGAACTAAAGCCATTGGTCTATATCCTTATCTGTAAGTACTATAATGTAGCTTGCATATATGGCAGTGTACACATTTGAAGCCTTTAGCCTCAGCATGATATGGGTTAAACATGGATACAAATTGGTCTGATCAAGAAGCATAGATTTTCATTAGCCCTCGCAGTTGCGGGAACTCATGAGAATCTGTCTCTTGCAGTTAGATCGTGTTCATTTTTTTCAGCGGTGAAGGGGTTGATCACGATTACATGTTTGTATGATCATATGTGCAAGCTGACCTGCAATGTTGGATGCAGTACCAGTGGACAGTCGCAGGAAGAAAGGGTTGCAGAATTCTGTCACTGGTCTCTGGAAGGCTAGCGATGATGTCCCTTGGCCTGGTGCCCCGCGGTAAAGACGAAGGTGCTCCCCATGTCTGTCACAAAATGCACTACAATACCAGTCGTCAAAACACTGCACATATCCCTCAAATTGATCCTTTTTTCATTGAAAGCAACAGTGTAACTATTGTCCAATATTGTACGCGCCATTAGTCACGTTTATCTATAACTACCTGTCTTCATAGCCCCGTGAAATATGTAGCCACGATCAAAATGATAATATATCATCGGATCGCGATGATACATATATCATAATATACCTGAATTTATTAGTAAATAATGCAACAAATAACTGAGTGAAACGCTCTTATAGTTATGTGTACACATTCGGTATAACACAGTGTTGTTGCTTCAGACATGGTTTGACAATCGATCGTTAGCTCAAACAGACAAACATCATAACGCTTACCTAATTATAAAAACTGTCATCAAGACTGAACACAACAGAATCAAAACTACGGCAAAATAATTGAAATATTCTGCCAAGCTTAGCAGAACGATTGAGAGCTCGTCTGCCATGTTTACGTTGCACCTTGTTTTGTGTTTCACAAACGCAAGAGTATGGAAGGGAGGTAACCAATTGGTCGTCTGCTCAGCGTGGTGTAGATACCGTCTAGAAATGAAGGCGATAGTTCAGCGTGTGATGCAAGCAAGTGTATCAGGTATGTTTAGCATTTTTAAAAAGTAGGCCTACACCACAATTTATGTGCGAGATAAGTTATGTACAACGTTTTGCCATCATGCTTTATGCACAAACAACAGATCTTCTTGTTTCTTGTTTCCCTGCCACGGTCAACCAATTGACCATTATCCTCCCCAGATTTGGCAGACTATTTTACTTCCGTGAGGTGCCATGCAGTAGGCAGCAGAGTGTACACGGTAACATACAGATAAAACTAGGAACAGGTTCAGGGAATAATGTCATTATTCAGTTGTAAAAGATGGTTTGATATTAGGCAGTACTCACTTCAAATCATCAATATACATGTCATGGTCATGCATAATGTAGACATGGACTGATATTGGTTCATTTGTGTACTGTTTAGTTGGAGATGAAGTCGTCAGCTCTATTGGTCGTGGACTCTGTGTTCTGGTGGGCGTCTCTAGATACGACACACCCAAGGAAATGGAGTACATGTAAGTGCATGTTTCTTCATAAATTATGAAGTGTGTTGTTCGCCTTAATGTTTAACACTTTGTTGCCAAGTGCTTATGAGCTTTTCTGTATCATATACACTGCCACTGTGTACTCTGCTACTCTAACATTTTGTTAAAAGTTCATTTCTAGATCCAGTGCGCATGCCAATTAAGTAATAGCCTGTAACGACACATTCAGTGCTAAAAGCAGCCAAGCACGCGCACTATAAGTGATCCATGGCACGGCGGATCTTGCTGAAGGGAAGTAATCTCGCTGTGACTGAAGTAAACATCTGTAGGCAAAGAGCTAAAAGTTGTATAGACTCATAGTGGTCAAGTTACAATTTTTAACCTTTTTAGTCCCAACACCATACACTGGAGATGAATGGACCATGATAATTCAAGGGTAGTGCCAGATTAGCTTGGCGCCTGAAGGCGCCAAGCTAATCTGGCACTACCCTGAATTGTCATGGTCGGGTTCATTTCCTACAACTGGCTCGTAGTTGTTCATTGACATCTCCACAATTTTGGAAGTGCGGCCATCAGGGTTAATTGGGTGAAATTCCATGTAACGACGAAAGCTGTGTGCATGCCAACTGTGGCAGATGTCAGCCTGATGGCCTTCTTCAGCGTAGTTATTGTGAAAGAGGATTTGTATGTTAACAGAGTGCGGAAGATTCTGAACCTGCGTATGTTTGACGATGACAGTGGCAAGCGATGGATGAAGAGTGTGACGGACAGGGATTTTGACATTCTCTGCATCAGCCAGGTATTTAGCTAAATACACATCCAGCCTCTTACATCTCTGCAAGAGATCAATATTATAGATTCACAGGACGTTCGACTCTTCCATTTGCAAGAGGCAAAATGTCCTTCTGCAGAATTCATCCCAACTGCAGCTGACATCGGCCTCAGGACATTTTGCTTATTGGGCATGGATTCACATGCGTCACACAATTGCACAAATTGTGCTCAGGTTATTACCATGCAGAAAAGACGTGTAATGATCAGTGCTGACAGTGGGATGAGGACAGTTTAGCATACGATTAGAAGTGTGTATTTGTGTACAGTAAAACCTGTTTGAGTAGCCACCTTTCTTGCAAGAAAAAAGTGGTCTTAACGCATTTCACCTCACAGCTGCATTTCCCCAATTTTGGAAGTTTTACCTAATGACTATGTACAGACATGCGACCAGGTTGAGATCAAATCCTAGGAAAGCAAAGAGTCCAGGACTCGCAACTCGCAATTAGTATATTTTCATGTGGGGGAACTTTCACAAAACACCTACATTCATCTTATAGTGTAAGCAATGAGTTCAAGAAAAATAAAACGAATTTGCACTGATCTCAAAAATAAACAAAATGCAGGAAAAAAAATTCGGATTTCTGAAAACATTCGTCCAGAAAAAAAATCTGATTACAACAAAAATTCGTTAAAGTCCCATGTCTGCTATGTACCAGTTGCATGATGTGGTTTGACCATGATAATTCAAGGGTAGCGCCAGATTAGCTTGGCGCATTCAGGTGCCAAGCTGATCTGGCACTACCCTTGAATTATCATAGTTCAGCTCCTGCTGTAGAGCGCCATGGCTAAATGGGTTAAAGAACAGGTGCTCTCAAGAGGTCGTGAAGCGCAGAAAGTGTCACCTGTCATTAAAGACCATTATTTAATTAGGTTGCTATATCCAACTAGGTCATGGTTTTTAAACACAGGTTCTTTTGTCCGAGGAAGCACTATGGATGAAGTTTGCACACCAGTTACCTCCCTGAACATATGTCCAGTGGATCAAGGGAGGTAACCAGTTTGTGAAGTTGCTAGTGCCACAAAAGGGTGATGAGGTATGTTTGACATGATTTTGGTGAAAAGAATTTTCCAAACTTTGCAACTTGCTGTTACGTCTGCTGTGACACAAGGTTTTCTGTGTATGCTCTTGTTTAGGTTGGCAGGACTACAGTTGCAATGCACTAATCCTAGACCTTGATGTCCCTTGTTTTGTTTTTACTATAGTTCACATTGAACGTGACATTGAAAGGCAACAAACTAGATTTCCATGAAGCCATGGGTCCTGACCTGTCACAGCAGTTCTACAACCAGTTCCTCGAGCAGCTGCGGGCAGCGTATAAACCTGAGAAAGTCAAAGGTATGATGGAATACATAAATAGAGGTTCATTCCCTTCACTGCCAGAAGTTAACCCATATAACCCCATTATTTCCCACATTATGGAGGCTTCACCAGACGACTATGTACCAGTTTCAGGACATGGTCGAAGTGTGTCGGGGCTAAATGGGTTAAACTATGTATTTTGTAACCATCACAGATGGAGTGCAAAATAACCCACCCACTTTAGCAATATAGAATAATTATGATGTTCAACAAGAGATGTAGACCTCATTCCAGACATGATGCATATGGATCTGAATCTTAAACGAGTTATGAGGATATGACTAAGTTTATCAAGGGGCATAGGTCCTGAAGAGGTCCTTGAATATAGGAGTTATTCCTCGATTAGGATCGGGTCAAAGACAACAGATTGAGCCCCTTTATTAGGAAAGGTGGTAGGTCGTGACCCTTTGTAATTAGGACTATAGGGGCCATTTTGCTGGATTGCCCCTGTTACGTGGTAGTTGTAGTATGATACAATCACACCAGACGCACACACGTAGGGTTCTTGTAAATAAACTTCACTCAGCTGCAACTCGTCACATGTGGCACAGGGTTGTAGACCATACTGGAGTAACAGTTCCAACAATATTTTATTGCAGCGATGCGATCTCCACACAATGCATCCACAAATGCACCAAAACTGATACACTGTCTCCTCTACAATACATCAACACTTTTGACACACTGTGTCTCTCAATGTATACACATACTTCCTAACATGGCCTTTTATACTATTACAGATTTTCAGAACAATCCAGCAAATTCTCCCAACACAACCAATCAGAAAAGAAAACGTAACCAAAACTCATTAATATTCATGAAAAAGAATACACTAGAATGACCTACAAAATTCCACTACTATTTAACCCTTATCATTCAGAATACACCAGTGTGTGAAATAAGTGTGCCTCTATGCACCAAGCTATTCTGGCACCACCCTTGAACTAAAGCCATTGGTCTATATCCTTATCTGTAAGTAATAATAATAATAATTACGGTATTTATAATGCGCTTATCTTATAATAATTATAACTCTAAGCGCGCACTCACAACTCGCACACGCGTGCGCACGCTTTAGACAATGACTCACGTAACACAAATAGTGAAAATACATTACGACGGTCAGCTTGGGGTGGGGAGTGTGGTGATATAGTGCTAGAACTGTTCAAAGAGGTGAGTTTTGAGGCTGGACTGGAAGGAGGAGAGCGAGTGTTTCTGACGGAGAGAGAGTGGGAGAGTGTTCCAGGTGGATGGACCATATACTGAGAAGGAGCGGGGGCCGAAAGTGCTGAGTTTGGTGCGGGGGATGAGGAGGCGGAGAGGGTCGGAGGCGGAGCAGAGGGAGCGGGGAGGAGTGTAGGGGTGAAGTAAGTTGGAGAGATAGGCAGGAGCGTAGTTGTTCAGGGATTTGTAGCAGAGAGACAGAATCTTGTATTGGATGCTTTGGGGGATGGGGAGCCAGTGAAGGAGCTTCAGGAGGGGAGTGATGTGGTCGGATTTTTTCTTTCTGAAGACGAGGCGGGCAGCATTGTTCTGGACGCGCTGGAGAGTGAGAGTGGTGGAGTGAGGAAGGCCGGAAAGGAGAGAGTTGCAGTAGTTGATGCAAGATAAGATGAGAGAGACAGCGAGTTTGGTGGCAGCTTCGGTAGTGAGGTATTTTCTGATCTGACTGATGCGGCGGAGGTGGAAATAACATGCCTGGGCCGTGGCGGAGACGAAGCTGGTCATGGAAAGAGAGGAATCGAGGATAACGCCAAGGCTCTTGACCGAGTCAGAGAGGGAGATGGGGGTGCTGTCGAGTTGAAGGTGGAGAGAGGGAGGGAGCTGGGAAAGTTTCTGGCGAGTGCCTACCAGCATGGCTTCCGTTTTGTCGTCGTTCAGTTTGAGCTTATTTGTTGTCATCCAGTTTTTCACGTCTTCATAGCAGTCAGCCGTGCGAGTCAGTAGTGTCTGAGTGTTGTTGAGTTTGTCTTTGTCTAGTAGTTGTGAGTCGTCAGCGTAGAGGTGGTGGTGTATGTGGTGAGACTGGATGATGTTGGACAGGGGGAAGGTATAGAGTGTGAAAAGGACCGGGCCCAGGACGGACCCCTGTGGAACATCGCAGTAGAGCCTGACTGGGTTGGAGGAGACGCCGTCGATGGTGACAGACTGCTGTCTGTCGGAGAGGTAGGAGAGAAACCAGGAGTGAGCAGAGTCAGTGATGCCAAAGGAGTGGTGAAGGCGGTGGAGGAGGATAGAGTGGTCTATAGTGTCGAAGGCGGCAGAGAGATCGAGTAGCGTAAGAAGGGAGATGTTGCCCGAGTCAGTGGAGAGAAGCAGGTCGTTTAGGATATGTAGAAGGGCTGTTTCAGTGCTATGATGTTTGCGATAGGCAGACTGGAAGGGACTGAGGAGGTTGTTGTCGGCGAGGTGGAGATTGAGTTGGTTGAGGACAACCTTCTCAAGAAGCTTGGACAGGAAAGAGAGATTGGAGACTGGGCGATAGTTCTTGAGTTCGTTTGGGTCGAGGTTGTGTTTTTTGAGGAGAGGACGGAAGATGGCAGACTTGAAGATATCGGGGACGGAGCCATTCTCTAGAGATGTGTTGATGATGTCGGTAATGAAGGGCAAAAGTTTTGGGAGGCCGTCCCAGTAGAGGGAAGCTGGGAGGGGGTCTAGTTCGCAGGTTTTGAAAGGCATGGACTTTATGGTCTTGAGGACTTCATCCTGAGAGACGTGGCGGAAGGACGAGAGGAGAGTGCCGGAAAAGGGGGGGTCAGGAAGGCAAGGCAGAGAAGGCAGAGTGTCGAATGTGTTGCGCAGAGTTTGGATTTTGTCGGAGAAATAGGAGGAAAAAGCGGACGGGAGTTCTTCTTTGCATTGTGTGTTGGTCTTTCAAAGTGCCTAGGAGTGTGTTCATGGTAGCGTAGAGGGTTTTGGAAGAAGTGGATTCCAGGATTTTGTTTTGAAGGTGTTTGCGTTTGGAGTCGGAGATCATTCTGCAGACTTTGGATCTGGTGGTTTGGAAGATCTCTCTGTGAATGGTGTGGTCAGATGAGCGCCAGCGGCGTTCCGCTTGTCGACGCTCGCGCTTGGCCTCAGCTATGTCGTCAGTGAGCCAGGGGGAGGGGAGTCGGTTGGGTATGGAGCAGGTGGTGACAGGGGCATGGGTGTCTAGAAGTTTCTGAAGGGAGGAATCAAAATGGGATGCAAGATCGGGAGAGGAGGTGGGGTCCAAGAGAAGGTCGACAGCTTCGTTGAAGAAGTTCTCTCGGTTGACAGATTTTAGTTTGTCGAAGTGGAAGTTAAAGTCGCCAAGAAGGATGTGTTTTCCGGGTCGTGTGCTGTAGTGGTCGAGGAGGAGATCGAACTCGGTGAGCAACATGGAGTTTGTGAGTTTGTTTTGAGAGCTTGGAGGGGGGCGATAGATACATGAGAAGATGAGGGACTGGCCAGGGAGTGTTGCTACGGCCTCGACAGATTCAAAGGAGGGATGAGCAAAAGGGAGAGACTGAGAGAAGGAGAGGTGAGCAGAAAGGCAGTCCCTGTAGATGATGGCAATGCCACCCCCTCTGGAAGCACGCGGGAAGGAGGCCACTCGGAGTGACGCTGGCGATGATGGGTTCATTGCCAGCTGAGCGGAGCCACGTTTCGGTGATCAAGACAACATCTAGGTCATTGTCTAGGATGAAATCTGAAATCACGTCGGCTTTGCCATCTTTGCAGACAGACTGTGCATTGAACAGACAGTTTTAGGTTGGATGAGCCAGAAGAGAAAGAGGGAGAAGAAACAGACGAAGAAGAGGACAAAGGAAGAGGAGGGTGGGGAGGGGGGGGGGAAAGAGGATGGAGGGGGGGGGGGAAAGGATGGAGGGGGGAAGGAGGGGGAGGGGGATAGGGGGGAGGAGGAAAAGACGGGGAAGGAGAACCGGGCAAGAGAGAGGATGCGAGAGGAGGGGGAGGAGAAAGGGGGGAGAGTGGACGAGGAGGAAAAAGCAGGCGAAGGAGGAGGGGGTGAGGGTAGGAAGGGGGAGGAGGGTGGGGGAGGGGGCGGCCGAGGAAAGCAGGGAGCAGTAGATGAGCAAGAGAGGAAAGGAAATGGGAGAAGAAGGAAGGGAGGTGGAGAAATCAAGGAGGCGGGGGGAGGCATAGGAAAAGGGGAAGAAGTGTGTGGTTGTGTTCGTGGTGGTGAGTCCCGCCTTTTGCTAATTCCGCCCCTGTGGCCTCTCTTTCGCGATCGGATGCCGCATAAGGCATCTGCAACACTGTCGGCGGCACCGGCCGCGCAGTAGGTGGCGTGTCGACGTAGAGATAGCAGTTGTTGGCGTGTGTATTTGATGAGCATGATTGCTTGTGAGGACAAGAAAGAGGAAGACAAGAAGAGGGTTCAGTAGGGTGTGTGTCTGTGAGTAAGTGTGTGTGTGTGTGTTTGCCAGTGTGCCGGTGTGTGTGTGAGCGGTGTGGTAGGGGAGCGACCTGATTTCCGGTCGGTCAGCGGCGAGATCGGGCAATGGCGCCGAAAGTGGGGTGGGCGAGATGTCGACGGGAGAGCACACGTAAACCTATAGAACGGTAGGAACACGAACGAGTCTACAACAACCAAGCAGCAGATGCAACCACGGGTGGCAAACAGACTCACACAGTAAACATATCACACACTAGCACGCAGCACATGATGTAGCTTGCATATGGCAGTATACAAATTTGAAGCTTTTAGCCTCAGTATGATATGGGTTAAGCATCTTTGATACAATGTTATGAAATGTAGCCAACACTTTGACGTCAGATCTGAGGTGACCAGAAAGGTCGCGACCCCGCCTGAACCTTCCAGTCTAATGTAGGCGAAACTACGCGTCACGACAAAAATTGATTGCAATTCTCCGTGCAACAGAAAATTAATCCTGCTAAAAAAGGTACGTAATTCTTATCCAAAATAACTCAAATAAATATCGGATCTTTCCTATTATTAACACACACATGTTCTCGAAAAATAACACAACCACAAACGTAACAGCCCCAAACACTGCTCCATGCATCCTTGCAGCAGTTGATCTGTTAATACCGAATATGTACCTGAAACTGTGGATGTCAATAAATCAACTCCTTGTGAGCTGGTATATTCGCATGAGGCGCTACAGCTGGAGGGGGTCATGACAATACACGTCTTTTGGATATGGAGCGGGATGCATAAATCTATAGAATATTTAATAATAATAATAATACATAGTATTTATATGGCGCATTTCTCATATTTATAATATAACTCAATGTGCAGGACATAGCCGTGAACTGAAACCAACAAGCACACTCACGTGAATCACACGCATTTTCTCACACACTGTACATAAACACAGAACATTCACATGGTGCTAAGGGCAAGTTCAAGCGAGCTACTGAAGTTTTGGAAATTTTTTAATCGTTTTTTTTTTTTGGGAAAATTGATTAATTGGACTGTAATTAATACCGAAATTCGTGGGGGAGGAGAGAGCCGGAGTACCCGGAGTAAGAACCCCCGACGGTCCGCCCGAGTTAATGGTGACGCTTACTAGAGGAGAAAAGTCCAACGCCGGAACCGGGTATCGAACCTCGCACTTCTTGCATTGGTGGCAGGCGCTTTTACCGCTGTGCCACGGACCACCCCAAGTCTCTGCAGTGCTTGACCTACTTCTGATCTAGGATACCCTGTATCAGGCCATTTGCATGAGCATGTGTGGTTTGAAAGGATTGTGAACCAGGCAATAACATTTGGCTTTTTGTTTGTCATGCAGACGGTCAGTTTGGAGCATATATGCAAGTTCATATACAGAACGACGGCCCGGTGACCGTCCCTTTAGAAGCAGTCCCGACAGTAAGTATACTGATGGGCAAAGAAATGCAACGTCATTGCAATCATCGGTATTTCTGGTGATGCCAGTCACATTGCGTTCTTTTGCTCAACTGTTTTATGAGACGTCGTCATGTTTGTCAAAATTCTCCTTTTATGGACAGAACAGTGAAGCGTGCAACTCTGTGTATTAATCAGTTACAAATTTGGAGGTATCACTAAACGATTATGTTTTAGTTGCAGGAGGTGAATGGACCATGATAATTCAAGGGTAGTGCCAGATTAGCTTGGCGCCTGATTGGCACCAAGCTAATCTGGCACTACCCTTGAATTATCATGGTCCATCTATCTCCTGCTGTAGGGCGTCGGGGCTAAATGAGTTCTGTTTACCTTGTATGTTTGTCCCATTCTGCCTTCAAATGCTGCAGCAGGAGATGGATCGACTATGATAGCTGAGAAGCGTTTGGGAATTTCATATCCGAGGGCTGTGTGTCTTTATCATAAACCCTAGTCAACTGCTAGTGCTAAATGTGATTGTTCCTGATTGTATTACAGCTGCCCCCGAAAAAGGAACAAGGAGACGGCGTTCAGAACAACTCAGCATCTGCTGCATCACAGTCATGATACCTGTAGTAAAAACAATCCAGGAAGATCACTTTTTAACCCTTTGGGTGTCGCTAGTGGTTTTAGTCGCGATGATTCCTGTAGGACAATGATTCCTGTAGAAATCATCACGACTAAAACCGCTACCCACACCCAAAGGGTTAATGCACTGTAAATATGAGGGTATATACACGTTCATGGCACCAGCGACTCTAAGCTGCGGCGTCACTTCTCTGCACTTCACAATCGCTGATGGGTGGCCCTACAGGCTTGGAAAACGTACAGGCTATTTCATTAAATCAGACCGGCTTGACCGTTGATGCATGACAACACATACATATTCTGACCGTCATATTTTGACTGTTCAGTAAAAGTGGAATCCCTGGTTATCGAGCTATCATGCTCACAATATTCGGTACTTCAGATTATGCGTGCCATTGCAGTTTGCACAATTTTTTTTTTTTTTTAAATATTCAAATGGCTGCAAGAACATGAATAAAAACAGTACATTGATTCCAGACATATAGTTTGTGGCCCATAGTAATCCAAAAGTCATTTTATCTTTAATCACATCACACATGCATCCTGGTAATAATAATAATAATAATACCGTTATTATATAGGCGTTTTTTCTCAATTTTTGGGCGAATCGACTCAAAGCGCCGCGAACTGAAGCCCAACACGCACACTCACGTAACAGACACGGATTTACGCCATTTAAGACAAACACAGTACAAGAGAGACGAAGGGCCAGTTCAGCTACTGAAGTTACAGAGATTTTTGATCGCTTGTATTTGAAATTGTTTTGTAAAGTTGCCTGAAACCGGTACCAAAGTGTGGGGTGGGTGGGTGGGGGGTGGAAGAACCGGAGTACCCGGAGAAAGCCCCCCCCCCCCCCCCCCCCCCCCCCCCCCCCCCCTGATAGTCGATAGCGCAAGCACCTGTTCCAGAAAACAGCTGATTTCCTGTGTGAAGTGGTTTGGGGGGTCGTCTCAAAACGTGCTAGCACTGAATGGCAACTCATGTCGCAGACAATAAACAAGTGTGCTTGCGGATAATAGTTCAAACAGGTCCCTGGATTAGTAACGCACCTCTAAGTGTGGGGCAAAAGAGAGAATAGGAGAAATCAATTCCAGTGAGAAGTAAATTGACCTCTCCTCTTCTCAGTCCCACCCCCGCTATTCAGTTTCACGTAAGCACCTCGGTGTAAGAATCACCTGTTATCCAAATGTATCCTGCAGAAAGAGGCAGCATGCTAGCATGTCCAGTTCGCACTGTCAGTAGCCTAACGCCTGCTATCGTTCCATTCATCCACCTTCCTCCCTCACTGCATCATCGGTTTGTTGACGACAGCCATTTAAATATCAGATTCTTACTGTTCAATGCTAAGGTGTATGGCCGCAAGTTTTCAGCCAGCCGCCATGCGCCTAGAGGTCACGTTACATATTTAATGGGCAGTTCAGACAAAAATCTGCAAGTAGTGACTTTTCAAGCAGGTTGCCAAAATGTTTTATTTTTGTACATTTAGACATGTTGCTGTAATCGCATGTCAAATTTCAAGATATTCTAAGCATATTTTCTGAGTTTTCAGGAACATTCAAAATCAGACATTCTGCAGAGCAGTAGTCAGGTTAAAGGCTTAGCGTGGCAAAACAGGTGACCCATTTCACTTGGCCACTGTACACACCAGTATTGTCATACTTATTCAGCCCGATGACGGTATTTCCCACATTTTGGATGCGTCATCTGACTATGCACCAGTTGTAGGAGATGGATCAACCATGATAATTCAAGGGCAGTGCCAGATCTGGCACTACCCTTGAATTGTCATGGTCGACCCATCCTGGTGTAGTGCGTCAGGTAAATCAGAATAATGTCAAACATTGCACGGGCTTCCAAAATTGTATGGGTTGATCCAGCCTACTCCATTGCAAGAGGCCTATATATTGTATGGGTTGATCCAGCCTACTCCATTGCAAGAGGTCTATATATTGTATGGGTTGATCCAGCCTACTCCATTGCAAGAGGTCTATATATTGTATGGGTTGATCCAGCCTACTCCATTGCAAGAGGTCTATATATTGTCATGGGCCCCTGCAGCCACAGCTGATGGGAGTATGTGCCTGTTGCTAGCTAGGAGTTGTCTGATTGACATCGACAGTTTGAGGTATTAACACTATGACTGCTACGAGGACGCATGCTGTAGTGATTGGGTCAATCAAGCAGAACAGTCCCTTTAGTCCTTACTATAAAGAAGCACAACTTATTGTCTTTCCTTACTGTAAAGGGGCTCAACCTAGTGTCTTTGACCTGATTCTGGATTAGAAATGCCTTTACGTTGGTTTTATCCCCTTGTGAGTATTGCACTGGCTTTAACCATTTATTTTTGAGAAAATCCTCACAAAATGCTAGCGTGTATGTTGCAACAGTAACTCAGAGAGGTTTCCAGATTTGTTTCAGACTTTATTCAGAGACTGGCATACAGTTTACATTAGTATCATCTACTTTGTACATTACATGCACAACACAATTTTAACTCATTCAGCCCGACGGCCGTATTTCCCAAATTTGGGAGACGTCAGCTAACGACTATGCACCAGTTGCAGGAGATGGATCCACCATGGTGATTCAAGGGCAGTGCCAGATTAGCTTGGCGCCAACAGGCGCCAAGCTAATCTGGCACTACCCTTCAATTATCATGGTCGACCCATCTCCTGCTGTATTGCATCAGGGCTGAATGGGTTAACATTTCAGCTATGTACTTCCACGTGCTTGTACAGTCTGTAACCTTTTATTTACGGAGGCAGATGTAGGGGGGGGGGGGGGGGGGTTTTCGGGCCCACAACAGCCGCAGTGGGCCTGCGCACATCTGTCTGTGCGCAGACCCACTGCGGTCGTCGTGGGCCCGAAGGCATTTTGCTGCTGGGGTTTGTGGTTCAGACAGAACACAGTCCTTCAGC
Source organism: Semisulcospira habei (assembly GCA_036245525.1). NCBI lineage: Eukaryota > Metazoa > Mollusca > Gastropoda > Semisulcospiridae > Semisulcospira > Semisulcospira habei. The sequence goes on from BTPG01000004.1 coordinate 58,137,424, forward strand.
CTGAGGAACAGCAAGAGGCATACTAGGTTTCCTCCAGTCCCTGCACCTGCTGAGGTTCATGAGATGGTACGTTTCATGCTGGTACAGGTCGGTTACGATCGCTTCTGCAGTTTGATAATTTACTAATGCACCGTTAACTCTACAACAAACATAGAACTTGTTTGTTTAATAACACACAAGTTTGAAATGCTAATTGTCCATGCGCCATTAAAGGGACATAATTTAATATGTACTTACTTACGCCTGTCACCCCTCCCAGGGTATAGGCCGTCGACGAGAGACCTCCAGCGACTCCTGTCCTGTGCTTCTCCTTCGATTTTACTCCAGGTGGTTCCCAGTCTCTTGATGTCTGCTTGGAGGTCTTGACGCCAGGTGTTTCTCGGCCTGCCTCTTTTCCTCTTTCCCTGGGGGTTCCATGACAATGCCTGCCTAGTGATACTGGAAACTGGCTTTCTCAGACTGTGACCAATCCATCCCCATCTTCTTCGTCCAATTTCATTCTCTGCTGTTATCTGCTCTGTTCTCTCCCAGAGTCTGACGTTGCTGATCTTCTCTGGCCAGTGGATTTTCAAGATTTTTCTAAGGCAACTGTTTATGAAGATCTGTACTCTGTTGACTGTGGTTTTTGTCAACCTCCAAGTCTCTGCTCCATATAGGAGAACTGCTTTTACGTTGGAGTTGAAAATCCGGACTTTGGTGTGTTGTGACAGCTCTCTGGAACTCCACACTTTTTTCAGCTGGAGAAAGGCTGCTCTGGCTTTACCGATTCGTGCTCTGACATCTGCATCAGTGCCGCCTTTTTTGTCGATAATGCTCCCGAGATAGGTGAAGGACTCCACCTCCTCCAACGGGGTGCCAGCAAGCAAGACTAGTTCTTCCCTGGTTGCGTTCAGCCTCATTGTCTTTGTTTTCTGTTTGTGGATGGTGAGACCCACTTGGGACGAGATGTCAGCAAGCCTCGTGGTCTTGTCCTGCATTTGTTGATGAGTGTGGGACAGTAACGCCAAGTCGTCTGCAAAATCGAGGTCATCAAGCTGTGTCCACAGTGTCCACTGTATTCCGCTTCTTCTCTGCTCTGTGGTCCTCTTCATGACCCAGTCTATGGCCAGTAGGAAGAGGAACGGAGACAGCAGACACGCCTGCCTGACGCCGGTTCTGACCTGGAGCTCCCTGGTGAACTGCCCTTTATGGATCACGCGACATGTCATGCCACCGTAGCTGCTCTTGATCAGGCAGACGAGTTTTGTGGGTACACCGTAGTGTCATAGGAGTTTCCACAAAGTCTCTTGGTCCACACTGTCAAATGCTTTCTCGTAATCCACAAAGTTGACGTACAGCGGGGAGCTCCACTCCAGAGACTGCTCCACGATGATGCGGAGAGTGGCAATCTGGTCTGTACATGATCGGTTTTTCCTGAATCCTGCTTGCTGGTCTCTTAGCTGGGGGTCGACGGAGCTCTTCATTCTCTCCAGGATGATCCTGTTGAAGACCTTTCCTGGTACTGACAGCAAGGTGATTCCTCTGTAGTTGGAACACTTGCTGAGGTCGCCTTTCTCGGGAAGCTTGATTAGGTACCCCACCTTCCAGTCAGCCGGCATCACCTCCTCTTCCCAGATCTTACCAAACAGTGGGTACAGCATCTCTACTGTTAATTCTAGGTCTGCTTTCAGAGCCTCCGCTGGGATGCCATCTGGCCCTGCTGCTTTGCTGTTCTTCAAAAATGCCACTGCTCTTCTGATCTCTTCCCGGCTGGGTCTGTCACAGCTGATGGGTAGGTCAGTCTCTGCTGGCTGGATGTCTGGGGGGTCGGGTGGGGTGGGTCTGTTCAGTAACTCTTCAAAACACTAGGCCCATCAGTCGAGTTGGTCTGCTCTGTCTGCAATAGGCTTGCCTTCTTTGGCAGGCATCAGAACTGTCCGATTTTCGGCGATTTTCAGATTTTCCTGGCCCCTGTTTAATAACACTTTTGACTTCTTATATGTGTCAGGAAATGGCTTTAAATAACTCTACAATTCTTCAAAATCACCGTTTTCAGATTTTTTTTGGGTAAACAGTTCTAATGTCTTTTACTGGTCTTTCTGTATGGTCATACTTGCCAGACAATCTTCTGGTAATGTCATAGAGCTGTTTCATGTTGCCGCTGCCTGCTGCCTTTTCTGCCTCTGCTGCTAGGCCGTCTGTGTAGGCTCTCTTGTCTGCCCTGATACTCCTCTTCACCTCGCGGTTGGCTTCCGAGTATTCCTGAAGTGCCCTTGCTTTGGCTGCTCTCGTGTGACTGTTGTTGACAACTGCTTTCTTCTGCTTCCTTATTTCTATCTTCTTCAAGGTCTGTGCCGACAGCCAGTCCTTGTGATAGTGTTTCTTGAACCCCACAGTGTCTTTGCAGGTTGAGTTCAGCGCCTCTCTAACTGCCTTCCACTGCTGCTCTGTGGTGACCGCCTCCTCTTCATTTACTAGCTCCTGTAGCGCTTGAAACCGGTTGGACAGCACCAGTTTGAACTCTTCTCTCACTCCAGTCTCTCTCAAGAGGCCTACATTATAGCGCTGTCTTCTTGTTGTCCCTGTGCTGCTTTTCTTTAACTTTAAATTTAATATGTAGCCTGTGGAATTTTATTTTTCTTCTCGACTGTCGCCCATGCAGATTCTATTTGCAGATTGAAATTTCTTTTGAATTTAATTTGACATGCAAAAATGATGGCATGGCACATGCATTATGAAAAAATTAAACGGGAATACAAAGTAATGCTTTTTTTTCCTGTCTTTATAAAAAATAAGAGAGACAAAAATACACAGTTCATATGCATCTTATTCTTAACTCATTCAGCCCGACGGCCGTATTTCCCAAATTTGGGAGGCGTCGTCTAATGACTATGCACCAATTGCAGGAGATGGATCGACCATGATCATTCAAGGGCAGATTAGCTTCGTGTTGACAGGCGCCAAGCTAATCTTGCACTACCTTTGAATGATCATGGTCGACCCATCTCCTGGGGTAGTGCGTCGGGGCTGAATGGGTTAAGATTAAAAAACAATCAGAAAGAAATGAAGTCTGTACCAGTGTTTTGGGGTGGACAAATTATATACAAACAAGAACACCGAATAAATAAATAAGAACTGTCCAACCAGTATACTGTTCACGTTTGCTCACAAAGTCTGAATTTTGCACTCGCATGTGTGCATGCAAACACAAGACATAGTACCGCACAAACAGCACACCAATAAAAGACAGACCCAGACGCAATGCCATAACTTTTAATTGACATGGGTACATAGCTTAGTTGATAAGACACGGAGTTGGCAGTCGTATGATCCCGGGTTCGAATCCCCTGGTGGACAGGAATGGGATGTGGACTTTTCCTCATTCCCATTGAGTCAAATTTACGAACAGACTCGGCTTATGGTTGCCCATCTCGCCTTCTTGTGTACAGCATGCATAATCATCAAGTGCGCACGTTAAAAATCCCATTACCACTATTCTAGGGCCGGTGAAATGGAACACTAAAAATATATCGCATGCACCGAAGCCGTTGATAGGGTGGAGGTTTGCACATAAAGTAGCGCTTAGTAGCAGCAGGCTTTCAAAACTTCAGCTTCCATCCCTACAGCGCCTTGAGCATCTTTAATTAGATGGATATGTGCTTCTCAGAGACACCATACCGTACCATACAATACCAATTGATTGCACTAACGTGCACAGAGTCAACCATCATACACAAAGACGCTAACATTAAAGTTCTCAGACACGACAGACTTAAAGTTTGACGTTGCGTTTGCTTGCGAGTCTCGTGTGTAGACCTGTAGTATGGTATGAGAAACAGATGTAAACGGGCCCCAAAAGGCATGCTAGTCCGACAATAAGGTCCCAAATCACAGACTAGCACACAGATATCTTCATGATCTTGTGCATCAAGTCGAGAATCTACTGGCATTATCCAGCTCCTGCCATCCTTTGTACATTGGTCAATTCTAGACACTGAATGGGTCTTGCGAGAGATCTTCCAGTTGCAAAGGTATGGTGCTCGTGAAAAACGTTTTGACGACAAGGTAAATACGGACAAGCAAAAAAGAATTTGAACAACACCAACAGTCACAGCTTTGTACATATCAGCATTAGTAGTGGAAGCACATTTATACAGGGCTGCCAAGTGCTACGATTTAGGCGTAGCATGCTACGACTTAGACATACTTGCTACGATCGGCCCTGAAAACTACGATTAAAAAAAAAAAGGTTGCCAGTCTTGCCAGTCCACTGACTGAACTAAAAATAACTTTTGACCTAGAATCGTGTCTAGTAAATGACCAATCGTGTTGTGTTTCGACAACAGAAGCATTGCTGGTCATGAAAACCAGCAACAGCAACAGCAACAGCACCTGCCTATGACTCTACCTTCAGTGGCACACTCTTGAATAAGTGCAAGAAAGCCACAGTAATTGCTGAGCATTCTGTGACCTCATCCTAGACTCTAAGAATTATGTTTCCATTACAGACCTGTTTACTCTATGGTTTGATAGCTATGGACAGATCGACCTTGGTTGTTCAAGGGTGATGCCAGAATAGCTTGGCGCCTATGGGCGCCAAGATATTCTGGCACCACCTTTGAACTAGAGAGAGATATACAGTTTTAAACTTATGTTTTAAAGTATACATCAGACTCTTGCTTATAATATCAAACTCTTGCTTATACGCCTATGTTAATACTGTATGAATAAATATTGATTTTCTCGCTCTTTGCCGTGTCTGTGTGTGTACTACTCCTTTTCTTTAAATGCTACTCCAAATAGGTCTGGATGCTACTCTTTGACATGATGGTGGGTTGGCAGGTCTGTTTATATCACAGATTTTGCGTCAATGTACAAAAAATTATTAACATGAAACCTGTCGCACAATAAGAAGTGAGGAGTCAAGTATGTTTTTTAGACCCAGTAGGGACTTGGCAACCCTGGCGCAGACTGGTTCTCTCTTGACTGGCTACCAGTGATGTACATGTACATGTACAGTGGTAGCAAATTGAGGGAGACACCAGTGAGCCATCCAGTGAAAGGGTTTGTGATGATTGTGTGCCAGATGTGGGTGATGGATGGGCTATGATGATGACTGTGTGCCAGATGTGGGTGATGGATGGGCTATGATGATGACTGTGTGTCAGATGTGGGTGATGGATGGGCTACGATGACTGTGTGCCAGATGTGGGTGATGGATGGGCTATGATGACCGTGTGCCAGATGTGGGTGATGGATGGGCTATGATGACTGTGTGCCAGATGTGGTGATGGATGGGCTATGATGACCGTGTGCCAGATGTGGGTAATGGATGGGCTATGATGACTGTGTGCCAGATGTGGGTGATGGATGGGCTATGATGACTGTGTGCCAGATGTGGGTGATGGATGGCCTATGATGATGACTGTGTGCCAGATGTGTGTGATGGATGGGCTATGATGATGACTGTGTGCCAGATGTGGGTGATGGATGGGCTATGATGATGACTGTGTGCCAGATGTGGGTGATGGATGGGCTATGATGCTCCAAAGGTTGTGCCAGCTTAGCTTGTAGTGTAGGTTAGGATACGTTGAAAGACATGGATGATTTTGTTTGTTTTTTTTAGGTTGGAAGGGGGGGGGGGGAGGGGGCCATCGGTGGCATCTTGACCTTCCTGAATAAATTAGCAAAGTACTGACTCCAAGTATTGTTACATTATTTGTGTGGTGTTGACGGTGCATCTGCGATAAAAAGTGTCCCTTAAGTTTTGACCATTAGTATATATATATATATATATATATATATATATATATATATATATATATATATATATATATATATATATATATAAAAGGGCAGTGGGCAGATGTTCACATCTGCGCGGGACATAGACGACCCCGCCCTCCACGAGTCCCCTGCTGCCTTGCAGGTTAGGTTTTGGATAACCAAAGGCTAGGGTGCTGACATGGTACCTGATTGGGTGTATGAACTTCCTTGATGAAGTCACCACCCAGGGCAAGAAAGTCCCATGAGGGTCTCATCGGCCACGTGTCCAGGACCAAGGCGAGCCACAAGTTATGTGGAGTTTCGGTTGTGGTTAACAGCCTGGAGAGGGATGGGCTCTGCCAGGTTCTTTTGCCCAAGACACACCACATGCAATGACAACCTTACCTCAACCCATGCTGGATTGGTCGTCGCCTGGAATAAGGACCGCACCTTCTGTCTTGCGCCAGGGCAGAGGTGTGTTACTGGTGCACCACCAAAACTCCGTGCCAGAAACAACATCAGCATTGGCACCTGGAACGTCAGAACAGTAAGAACGCCTGGAAAAGTAGAGGAACTGACACACGAAATGAACAGATATCACTGGACCATCCTAGGACTGTGCGAAGTACGATGGAAGAACCTTGGGGAAACATCAACCCAGCAAAACCACAAACTGTATTACAGTGGCAGAGAAGACGAACACAAACAGGGTGTCGGATTTCTCATCCACAAAGACATGGTGAACACTTTCATGAGTTGTCGGCCAGTCTCCAGTTGTCTTATCACCATACGCATGAGGGCAACCCCATTCAATATCACCATTGTACAAGTTTACGCCCCAACAACAGACTATGGCGATGAGGAAATAGAAGACTTCTATGACCATCTGCAAGAAGTCTTGGACCAGACCCCCAAGAAAGACATTCTTGTGGTGCAGGGAGACTGGAATGCCAAAATAGGAGAGAATGCTGCTAGGAACTGGAAAGGCACATGCGGATGCTACTGCAATGCAGAGACCAACGACAGAGGCTTAAGACTCCTGGAATTTGCCAGCTCAAATGATCTAAAGCTGATGAACACGTTTGGCCCACACACAGCCCGAACGGAGAGCACCATAACCAAATTGACTACATCATGGTGAAGAGACGCTTCCAAACCAGTGTGAACATTGCCAAGACAAGAAGTTTTCCAGGAGCAGACATTGGAAGCGACGATGACTTAGTGATGACGACCTTCTGACTCCGCCTAAATAACGTCAACAAGCAGGGTCCCACCAGAATCAAGTTTGACCTCGAGAAACTGAAAGACCCAGCGGTAGCGGAAGCCTTCCAGGCAAAGATAGGAGGAAAATTCGCGCCACTGCTACTTCTAGGTGCAGAAGACACGGATGTGGACACACTGATCGACACATTTAACACTGCTGTAACCGAAACAGCCAGTGAGATCCTTGGCAAACACCGACAAGCAAAGAAACCTTGGGTTACAGCCGACATCTTTGTTCTATGTGACAAGCGTCGAGAATTAAAGAAAAAGAAATCAGAGGTAGAAGGAGCTAAACAATACAGGGAAATTAACCAGGATATCAAGTAAGTAAGTAAGTATAGATTGCTTAACGTCCCGCAAGCGACAAAGGCCTTCTCAGGACGTGCCTGCGCTAAATGAAGAAAAAAACTGCAAGAAGCGCAGACAGGAGGGAGAATTTCAAAAGAAAAATACAGATGAATGGACCAGAAAGACAGAAATACAAACCCCCAAAAGAGTAGAACCCACCTTGCAGGGGGTTAGACAAGGTGACCCTAGGAACTAAAAAGTAGACAACCCCACCAAGGTCCCCTAGGGCAGACCCGGTGGGGGAACCAGGATATCAAGAAAAGCATGAAAAAGGCAAAGAATAAGTGGATTGAAGATCAGTGTAAACACGTAGAAGAAAATCTGAACAAAAATAATAGCAAAAAAGCATACCAGCTGGCGAAAGACCTGACCAGTGTAAAACAAGGACGCTCCTCGATCATTCAAGATAGTGAAGGGAACTGTCTTACAGAAGACCAAGACATACTGAAGAGATTGACAGAGTACTGCTCAGATTTGTACAACCACCGAGCTACAGGGGACCCAGGTATACTTGTCAACCCACCCGTGACCTACAACGGCAACTATCCCATCCTCCGAGAAGAAGTAGAGGCTGCAGTAAAGTTGCTGAAAAAAGGGAAGGCAGCAGGAGCAGACAACAGCCCTGCAGAACTAATCCCAGAAAGGGGAGAAGACATGATAAGCACCTTACTAACAATCTGCAATAAGATCTGGCAGTCGGGGGATTGGCCCACACCATGGACCCAATCACTTACAATAACTCTCCCCCAAAAAGGCAACTTACATCAATGCCAGAATTATCGCACGATCAGTCTTATATGCCACCCAAGCAAAGTCGTGTTAAAGATCCTACTGAACAGGCTGAAGCCACAGGCAGAGGAAATCATAGCCGAGGAACAGGCAGGCTTCAGACCAGGGCGCAGCACAACTGAGCAGATCTTAGTCAACCTGAGAGTTCTATGTGAGAGGTACCTCCAGCACCAGCAAGACCTATATCATGTCTTGTGGAAAGCGTTTAACAGGGTGTGGCATGCAGCCCTTTGGTCCACCATGAAGCTATACAACATAAATGCCAACCTGATCAAAGTCATAGCAAACCTTTACAACAAGGCCACTAGCGCAGTCTGCTTCAACGGCAAAATAGGAAACTGGTTTAGGACTACAGTCAGACCAGGCTGCTTGCTCTCACCTACTCTTTTCAACATCTTCCTGGAAAGAATCATGACAGATGCTCTGAAAGATCATTGAAGGAACTGTCAATATTGGAGGCAGAACAATCATGAACTTGCGCTTTGCGGACGACATTGATGGCCTTGCAAGAACAGAGAAGGAGCTAGCTCAGCTGGTGGAAAAGCTGGACAGTACAGCCATTGCGTATGGGATGGAAATCGGTGCAGAGAAGACCAAACTGATGACAAATAACACCAGTGGCATTGACGTCATGATTGGAAGCCAAAAACTAGAAACAGTTAATAAATTCAAATACTTAGGAGCCATTGTGACAGATGAGGGATCAAAACCAGAAATACTGTCCAGGATTGCGCAGACAACAACAGCACTGACAAGATTGAAGACCAAATGGAAGGACAGAAACATCACGCTCTGCTCCAAGATCAGACTGATGCGCTCCTTAGTCATCTCAGTGTTCTTGTATGCCTGCGAGTCATGGACCCTCACAGCAGACATTGAAAGGAGGATACAAGCCACTGAAATGAGATGTTTTTGAAGGCTGCTTGGCATTTCATACAGAGATCACATCACGAACGAGGAAGTGGGAAGCAGAATCAGGCAAGCCATCGGGCCCTATGAAGACCTATTATAGCCATTGTGAAAAAACGCAAACTGAAGTGGTATGGGCATGTACCCGAAGGCCTACAACTTGTACAAGGGTCCGTGTAGTAAGCTCCTGCTACCAATAACATATTCGTTTTCATTCCTCCACTATTTTCATAAAGGAACTCAAGAAGACATCTTCCGACGTCAAAGGAATATACATAATAGGCTCATGATGTAATTTAAAATATTTCATGACGTTGCCGTCTCCAGTACCGAGTGTGCTTGTTGTATCGAACAACACTAAGTAACTTTTTACTTTAGAACGTTTTGGTGATCTTGTATAGAACAAAACTCGCATCCAAGATGCGTCACAAAGAGGGCTACAAGAAGTCTGCCATTTGTTGCCACAAGGGTTTTTGTATGACGGTCAAATGGTACGGTTTGCGCTAAAGAGACTGGTCGTCTGACGTAGGGATGAAAACAAATATGTGTGTGTATATATATATATATATATATATATATATATATATATATATATATATATATATATATATATATATATATATTTTTTTTTTTTTTTTAAAGAAAAAAAGGGGGGTTATGTAAAGGGCCTGCCGCAAAACTTGTAAAAAGGAAGGACATATAAAGGGCCTGCTGAAAATCATCAACTAAGGACTAAAATGAAGATGTGGATAGGTCCCGACTCCAAACTTGTAAAAATGAAAGCGATATTTTCGATGCATTGCAATGAAAACTTCGCTTTTCACCAAAATTAACTTATGTCTTTTCCCTGTAAAAATCAGAATCTGTCCGCAAAAAACACACAGATTGATTGATTGATTGATTGTACATTGCTTACAATGCCTGCACCGCTTGTTAAAAAAATCTAATTAGAATATTGAATGTATGTCGCCAGCCGGTCCAATACGTTAAATAAACCTACGACCTGGGGCCTAAATAAATCTAGGACCATTTAGCAACACGCGTCCAATATCAAGAGCTACAGGCAGCGCAGACAGTAGAGAGAGTTTTAAAAAGGAAAATACAGGTGAATGGACCAAGGGTAGACAAAAACACATGCCCCAGAATAGACGGAAAACCCCACCCTGTGGGGCTGACCAGGGTGACCCTGGGAACTAAAACGTAGTTAACCCCACCCAAGTCCCCCAGGGCAGACCCGGGTGGGGAAAAAAACGCACAGAGCCACACCGTCTTGCTGGTAATGGTTTGCCTCATTCGCTAACATCACTCCTCCTTCGCTTGTAGAAGACATCCGAGTTTGATGCAGAAAGTTACGAAACAAAAGTCTTCTATTTCTTTTGCCGCAGATACATCACTGCTCCTCCGCTTGTAGAAGACATCCGAGTTTGATGCAGAAAGTTACGAAACAAAAGTCTTCTATTTCTTTTGCCGAAGACACAGCAGCGGTTGTTTGGATGGTTAGCCCCGCTTTGTGCACCAAGGTCGAAATCCTCAAAGTTTGGAGTTGTCCTCTGAAGACTGTTTCACAATTAAGGAGACAGATCAATGATGATAGTTCAAGGTGATGCCATAATAGCTTGGCGCCTAGCTATTCTGGCACCACCCTTGAACTATCATCGTTGATCCATATCTTGCTGTGGCGTGTCGGTACTAGAGGAGTCAATATGGAATTGTAACATCCACGCGCGAGTGATAACCGTTATAGAGTGGACAATGGTCCCTAATGAACATGTTATGGTCCCTAAGGAACATGTTATGGTCCCTAAGGAACATGTTATGGTTCCAAAGAACACGTTATGGTCCCTAAGGAACATGTTATGGTCAACAGGGACAGCGGCATGTATTACTTATGGAGTACGACCTGAACATTGATCAGTTCAGGCACACTGCAACTGTGCCATTTTGATTTACTTTCAACAGGCCTATCTTTTTCCCTGGATGCATCACAGCGGGGCGTCTGGCACTGCCCTTGAACTAAAAGTGTACTCATCTCTCACAGACAGTGCGTGTTCCTTATAAAGTTGCGATAACCAGCACAGTACACCCTGTCCTGAGCAAACACTTTTTTTTTGCCCGCGAAAAGCAGCCTTAAATTAAAAGTGGACACTTGATCTCTCAAGAGGTCTTGAAGGTTAGTGTCGCCTGTCAATAATGACCATCATTTAGCTGGCTAGAGCCGCAGTCATAGCTAAAGCCACATAAGCTTCTTCTTCAGCGTTCCCGAGGTTCTGCCTCAGATGTCAAGATTAATATCCACCCGAGGCATAATCCATGAGGGTTGCGCGTGTCCACGTTTCCCCCCCTCCCTTCCCCCCCCCCCCCCCATGGGTTTCCACACTATACCAGATGGCATAGTCAGCGACACTCGGACTTCGTTGGTCAGCCACATAAGCGATAGCCACCTTTAATGACAGGTGGTCTGTTATGCGGGTGGTCGCAAAAAAAAAGAAAAAAAGAAAGAAAAGTTTTTGCTGTATAAAGTTGAAATGAGTAAAATATGCAATGCAATCCACAAAGGTCAGCGTTGTTGTAGTAGTGTGGTGCTCGCTACACAGCAAACAGACATCTGCTGCCATTTGGCAAAAGCCAGCAAGTCCATTTTAAGACAAAAGCGACATTTATATTGTTATACAACGAAAATATTGCTTTTCTAACAAATGGATGTACAGGCTTTTGTCAAACAACGGCAGAAGTAGTTGGTAGCAATGAACAAGTGTCGTTCTGCCACGTTTCGTAGCTTTAGACGTTGAACTTTCATTGCAAATGACAGAATATCACCCTAATGCAAGAGGCATACATCCTCATGAGCCCCAGCAACTGCGGGGACAGACGAGGATCTATGCCTCTAGCTGGCGCTTTTTTATGTCCGTCAAACTTGGACAGAGTTCTTTGGCGTTGGTTTTAATCTGCAGCGATTGATTTCTAGTATAAACACATTCACAACTTATGGTTTTGGCATGCGCGTACATATACGCCAAAGTAACAATTAAATCAATGTGGCATATGGATTTCATTCTGGCGAATTACTTTTCCTCTTAAATTACCACGCAAAAATGACCCTGGATCGATATGGCTTAGGGGTCATTTCAACTTGCTACACCTGCTTCCGGAGTGTCGTACGTACGCACGCGCTCGTACACCGACACCACACTAAATCTACAACAAAATCAACACAAAGACAGTTGAATTATTTAAAACATTTCTTGCTCAATCTTCTCAGAGCTGAATGTAATCAGGCATACAAAACAGGATGTACACATCAATACTATGAGTGATACCAAATATCAACATCAGTTACAACTGAATCTTCATAGCTCACTTCAAATCACCTGGCCAAAATACCACCAATCTCAAAATGAAATTGTGTGTTGGAGTGCAATGTTTTGAATTCTACATCGTGGAGATATAGGGTGGCATCCCATACTCCACACCACATAAAATTCCAAAATAATTTTGTGTTTTTAAAATACAGTGATTTGTAAGAGTTTCTGGGGTAAAAGGCCTCCTTACACTCTTACAGTGGTATTTGTGGTTTACGAAAATGAAAAAAACATGGCAGCTCAAGTGTAGTCACTGTGAAAACTTAAAGTTTTAGTAGAGTTGAACAATGTTCAGATGGAAAGTGGAATTAAACCTTTCTATCAATACAGAAACAAGAAAGGCAAAGCCATTATGGCTCAAGTAGATGACCAATATACATACGTATGACCTTTGTGACAAGTTATGGGCTGGCTTCCGCACCAGCAAAAACCACGTTTTCTCAAAATGTATTTTTCACACATCTGTCAACCCTCCACCCCCCGACCTTTCCAATGAGTCGACTAAATTAGTATGCACAGGAAGGTCTTATCACCAGCTACCATTGTGCCAAATTTGATAGAAAAATTTGCGAAAATGTTGATAATAGCTACAATTTTATCAAAAATTGGCATTTTACATATATTTGCCAGCCCGTGACCCTTGACCTTACCAAATTAGTATGCATAGATAGGTCTTATCATCAGGTATCTCTGTACCAAATTGGGTTTGAAGTTGTTAATAGTATTTGAGAAAAAAAAAAAAACCATCTTTTGTCAAAATATCGCTATTTTGGACCAATTCCTGAGCTCGTCCCCCACCCGGGTCTGCCCTGGGGGACTTGGGTGGGGTTAGGTATTTTTTAGTTCCCAGGGTCACCCTGGTAAGCCCCACAGGGTGGGTTTTCCTCTCTATTATGGGGCATGTGTTTCTGTCTACCCTTGGTCCATTCACCTGTATTTTCCTATTTTAAACTCTCCCTACTGTCTGCGCTGCCTGTAGCTCTTGATGTTGGATGTGTGTTGCTAAATGGTCTTAGCTTTATTTAGGCCCCATGTGTTAGGTTTATTTAACGTATTGGACCGGCTGGCGACATGCATTCAATATTTTGTTTATTATTTTTTTCACAAGCAGTGCAGGCACGTCCTGAGAAAGCCTTGTTGCTGTCGGGACGTTAAGCAATGTACAATCCTGAGCTCGTGACCCTTGACCCTTCCAAGGAATCAACCAAATTAGTATGCATAGAAGGGTCTTCCCATCAAGTATCTCTGTAGCAAGTTTGGGTTTCAAGTTGTGAACTGTATTTGAGAAAGTGTCAAAATATGGCTATTTTTCACCTATTTCCTAAGCTCTTGTGACCTTGACATTTGTGAGGTCACTCAAATCGGTATGTTTAGAAAGGTCTTGTCACAAAGTATCCTTGGGCCAAGTTTAAAGAATGTGGCTTGAATAGTCTCCGAGAAAATGCCAACGTTAAAGTTTACCACGGACAATGACGGATGGACAACGGACGGACAACCACTGGCCCAAAACAGACTCCCTTCTGCTTCGCACATGAGCCAAAAATTGGCATTTTACACTCATTTGCTGGTCTCCTGTGACCCTTGACCTTTCTGAGGGCTCATCTAAATTAGTATGCATAGATATGTCTTACCATCAGGTATCTGTAACAAATTTGGGTTTGAAGTTGTGAATAGTATTTGAGAAAAACCATGTTTCGTCAAAATATGGCTGTTTTTGACCCAATTCCTGAGCTCCGATGACCTTTGACCTTTCTGAGGGATCAACCAAATTAGTACGCATAGAAAGGTCTTCCCATCTGGTATCTCTGTAGGAAGTTTGGGTTTGAAGTTGTGAATAGTATGAGAAAAAAAAAATCATGTTAAAAAAATAGCTATTTTTGGGCCTATTTCCTGATCTCCTGTGACCTTGACCTTTGTGAGAGGTCACTCAAATTGGTATGTTTAGAAAGGTCTTGCTACAATGTATCCTTGGGCCAAGTTTAAAGACTCTGGCTTGAATAGTCTCCGAGACGATGCCAACGTTAAAGTTTACCATGGACGATGGGCGGACGGACGACAGATGAACGACCACTGGCCCAAAACATTCTCATTTTTGCTTCGCACATGAGCCAAAAAGTGGCGTCAGCAAGAGGCATAGATCCTCGCGAGTCCCCATAAGTGAGAGTCATCAGAATCTATGTCTCTTGCAGTTAGATCTTGTTTATTTTCCACAAGTGAGAGTCATCAGAATCTACGTCTCTTGCAGTTAGATCTTGTTTATTTTTCTTGGCAGTGATGAGTTTAACACAAAAAGCTCTGAAAGACTACGACAGGAAGTGAATCCACCTTGATATTTTAAGGTTGGTGTCAGAATAGCTTGGTGCCTCTAGGCACCAAGCTGTTCAGACACCAACCTTGAAATATCATGGTCGATCCGTCTCGAGAACTGTGATATAGACCTCAGGGGATATATACAAAAACGTGGTAATTTCGTCCTCGAGGCGTAAGGAGTTTAAACACATTTAAAAAAAAATCCCTCATGCATGGATATTTCCCCCTGTCATGGACAGCATGTTGCGATGAATGCACAGATTTGTCACTGTGAAAAAGCACTCGTCCCCTTTTGACCAATCTGTTTTCTCCTTGTGTCCATTCTCCAGAGGGACTGAAGCATTGAAATGCTTGTGCACAAGTATACCTATGTGATCTCTGCTGATTTTATTCACAACACCTCTGAGGCACGTGCTGATCTTTGGTTGAAAGACCACAAAGTCCGCTTGAATCTTGAAGTGGATGAAGGGATCATCATCGATAATGCGTGCCTTGTCAGTCAGCAGCTTGATGTTACTGTATGCGATCAAAGCACCATCAAACCTGTGCAGAAAACAGTAAAACTGAAGACATCGTGTTTTGTAACAATAGCCTAGTAAGACAGTGTCAATAGTTCAATCAGTTGTCAGCAAACACATCAATTCAGCAAACACATCAATATATAGTGATGAAATAACCAATTTTATTTTAACATGTTTTGATTTCTCCTCAGTTCCACTGCACTACCCCCCCCCCCCCCCACCCCCCAAGCAAGCAAGGGAAAACACCAAAACAACACCAAAATAAAAACATGTGAGCTCGTGTCCCGTACACTGATCAAGACACCAGATATGCCCCTGAAAGACACACGCGCAAAGTTTATGCTATAGGGTACAATTACGTGTGTCTTCCTGCACAAGGAACATAGATGACTCAAGATGAACAAGAAAGGCAAAGCCATTATGGCTCACCTGTATGACCGATTTACACGTGACCTTTGTGACAAGGGCTTGCTTCTGCAGCAGCAAAATCCACGTTTTCAGAAAATGTAAGCATTTTTCACACATCTGTCAACCCTCCTTAACCCTTGACCTTTGTGACAAGTCGATTAAATTAGTATGCATAAGGTATTATCATCTGCTATCTTTGTACGAAATTTGGTTGAAAAATTTGCAAAACTTTTGGTAATACCTACAATTTTATAAAAAAAATTGGCATTTTACAGCGAAATCGATGACCCCTTGACCTTTCCAAGGGGTCATCCAAATTAGTATGCATAGATAGGTCTTCCCATCAGGTATCTCTGTACCAAATTTGGGTTTGAAGTTGTGAATAGTATTTGAGAAAAAACATCTTTTGTCAAAATATTTATTTTACCTCTCGTGACCCCCTTTCCAGGGATCAACCAAATTAGTGTACATATCCCTGTAGCAAGTTTGGGTTTAAAGTTGTGAATAGTATTTGAGAAAAAACATCTTCTATCAAATATGGTATTTCATACCTATTGCCTGAGTCCTTGTGACCCTTGACCTTTCTGAGGGGTCATCCAAATTAGTATGTATAGACAGGTCTTACCATCAGGTATCTCTGTAGCAAGTTTGGGTTTGAACTTGAAGTTGTGAATAGTATTTGAGAAAAAAACATCTTTTGCCAAAATGGCTATTTGTCATTCATTTCCTGGGCTCTTGTGACCCTTGACCTTTCCAAGGGACCAACCAAATTAGTATGCATAGTAAGGTCTTACCACTCTATTTTTTACCTATTTCCTGATTTGTGACCTTGACCTTTGTGAGAGGTCACTCAAATTGGTATGTTTAGAAAGGTGTTGCCACAAAGTATCCTTGGGCAAAGTTTGAAGAATGTGGTTTGAATAGTCTCTGAGAAAATGTCAACGTTAAAGTTTATCATGGATGACGGCAGACGGACAACGACCACTGGCCCAAAACATACTCACTTTTGCTTCACACTGAGCCAAAAATTATCAAGAAGCAGGCCATACCCGTCTGAAAAAAATCCGATTTCGCTGTCAAGTAGCTGCCTCAGCCCTTGGCCTAAGTTTCCCAAGCATCTGGGTGGAAGTGACATTTCTCTTTCCCTGGAAATCAGGGTGAACCCTGATGTCGATTCCCCACACAGCTCTCTCGCCGTGTTGAATTCCATAGGCTGAACAGAGGTGGCCATCTTGAAAAATGAAAAAAAGCACATGGGAGTTATTTTTAATCAAATACGTTTTGTACTGTTTATATACTGAACAGTACATTAAACGTTCTTCAATATTACAAACTCTTGTAATTTTGCAAATAAAATAAACTGCACTTTGTGTTCAATTATTTTCCAATCTAGTCATTTATTACAGACTGGAAGTAATCCCAACCAAAACAAATTTAGAACTGGAAAGATTTGAAAAATCCAATGTTCAACGTGGGTTTCGGGGGTGGGGGTTGTAGGTTATGATTATGATTGTACATTGCTCAACGTCCCGACAGCAACAAGACTTTCTCAGGACATGCCTGCACTGCTTGTGAAAAAAACCAAAACAACAGAATATTGAATGTATGTATGTCGCCAGCCGGTCTAATACGCTAAATAAAGCTAAGACCATTTAGCAATACACATCCAATATCAAGAGCTACAGACAGCGCAGACAGTAGGGAGAGTTTAAAAAAGGCAAATACAGGTGAATGTATCAAGGGTAGACAGAAACACATGCCCCAGAATAGAGAGGAAAACCCACCCCTGTGGGGCTGACCAGGGTAACCCTGGGAACTAAAAAGTAGTTAACCCCACCCAAGTCCCCCAGGGCAGACCCAGGTGGGGGAGGGGTTGTGGGGAGTTAGGTTATTTGGGTTTAACGTGGAGCAGGCAACTGGGGGGGGGGGGGGGGGGGGGGCGGGGGGTGGGTACCATGAAAAGTTGGGGAGCCAGAGTATTCCTCAACATATCCCCCCCACTCCCATCAGTTCACCCCAATATTTTGAGAGAAAAGATTTTGGGAGAAAAAGGTGTTTGATGAAATAAAATAACAATTTACTTTTTTAATTAAATTCTTCTCTTTCCAGAGGGAGAAAATATTTTCAGAGAAAAAAGTTTTTGGATAAAAACGAAAAATAATAGATATTTTACACATCATTTGCTTGCAACCTTTGACCTTTCCAATGGGTCATCCAATTTAACATGCATACATACAGGGTTCATTCTGAAAAATTAAGCACATGGCCATTGCCCGGCAGAGGTATCCAATGGGTCATATCTTAAATGGGATGGGCCAAACGTATGAGAACACCTTCCCACTTACTGCACAGGGGGGCTCAGTAAGTGGACAGACACCTCGTCACCAACTGCTGAAATATTGAAAAGCTAGAGGGTGGGGTGGGGGTGTATGTGGGCACCTTATTGCCAGCCACAAAAATACAGATAAGCTTTGGAAGGGAGGGGGGGGGGGGGAGAAAGGAGGGGCGAGCCTTTAGAAACACATGAGGAAAAAAAGGTTATTTATTTAGTTATTTGGGTTTAACGTCGAGCAGGCAACTAAGGCCATCTCATGGCGGGATAGGTAAAAATCTGGCCAGCCAGACTAAAAGAAGGATCTTAAGACAAGTTAGTTATTTGGGTTTAACGCTGAGCAGGCAAATAAGGCCATATCACGGATGTTGGTTTCGGAACAAATCTCTCTGGCCTCATTAAATCCCATTTTATGTTGAACGGAGGTGGCCATCTTGAAAAACGAAAAAAGCACGTTAAAAAAAAAAATCAAATACGTTTTGTACTTATGGCTCACGTGTATGACCAATTTACATTCATACGTGACCTTTGTGACAAGGGCTGGCTTCTGCAGTAGCAAAATCCATGTTTTCTGAAAATATAAGCATTTTTCACACATCTGTCAACCCCCATGACCCTTGACCTTTGTGATGAGTCGACTAAATTAGTATGCATAGGATGGTCTTGTCAGCTATCTTTGTACCAAATTTGGTTAAAATATTTGGGAATACTTAAAATTTTATCAAAAATCAGCATTTTACACACATTTGCCAGCCTCCTGTGACCCTTGGCCTTTCCAAGTGATCATCCAAATTAGAAATGCATAGATAGGTCTTACGATCAGGTATCTCTGTACCAAATTTGGGTTTTAAGTTGTGAATAGTATTTCAGAAAAAAACATCTTTTGTCAAAATATGGCTATTTTAGATCTATTTCCTGAGCTCTCGTGACCCTTGACCTTTTCGAGGGATCAACCAAATTAGTGTGCATAGAAAGACCTTCCCATCAGGTATCTCTGTAGCAAGTTTGGGTTTAAAGTTGTAAATAGATTTTGAGAAAAAAACATCTTTTGTCAAATTATGGCTATTTTGGACCCATTTCCTAAGCCCTTGTGACCCTTGACCTTTCTTAGGGGTCATCCAAATTAGTATGCATAGATAGGTCTTACCATCAGGTATTTCTGTAGCAAGTTTGGGTTTTGAAGTTGTGAATAGTATTTGAAAAAAAAAAATTATGTCAAAATATAGCTTTTTGGACCATTTTCCTGGTCCACTGTGACCTTGAAAAAGAAAACACAAGTGGTAAACCTGATAGCCAGGAACATTCATCCGCTTTTGCTAGTGATCCTTTATCAGTGTTTGTGCTAGTCTCTGCTGATCAACTGCACAAAGTCATCGCAAAATCCAAGTCCACGTTCTCTAGTGTTGACCCGATCCCCACCAAAATAGTCTTGGAGAATTTACACATTCTTCTACCGGTTATTTTCACATCATCAACCGCAGTCTCTTCACCAGTGTTGTTCTAGAAGCCTTTAAGACTGCTGTGATTCGTCCTCTCTTGAAGAAGTCAAACTTGGACCCTGATGCTCCTAAGAACTATAGGCCAGTATCAAACCTTCCATATTTGTCCAAGCTCTTAGAACGTGTGGTGGCCGATAGACTTGCTGGTCATGTGTCTAGGTACCAGCTACTGGATAAATTTCAGTCTGCATACAGGCCAGGTCATACTACAGACACCACAGTGCTGCGTGTCTTAAACGACATTCTCTGTGCAGCTGATCGTGGTGACCACTCACTCCTGGTGCTGCTGGATCTCAGTGCGGCATTTGATACCATAGATCACCAGATACTGCTGCAGAAACTTCAGCTTGAGTTTGGTATCACGGACTGTGTCTAACAGTGGTTTCGGTCATACCTTGAGGACAGATTCCATTACTTCAGTGTTAACTGTGTGGCGTCTGATGTTACCCGGCTAGTATGCGGGGTCCCTCAAGGGTCCGTCTTAAGGCCTGTTCTGTTCTCTCTCTACACCACTAAGTTAGGATGTGTGATTGACAAGTACAGGTTAGAGCGACAGTTGTTTGGAGATGACTGGTCTCTATGACTCATTTCATCCTGTCAGTGGCGCCGCTTCTCAAGCAGTGCAGAAAATCGAGTCGTGCTGCCAAGAAATCAAGTCCTGGATGTCAACCAACATGCTGAAGTTAAATGATGATAAGACTGAGGCAATTCTGTGTGGACTCAAGAACAAACTAGGTGTGAAATCTCTTGATGCCATCCATGTTGGTGAGTCTCTCATCCCTTTCTCCAAGACTGTCCAAGATCTTGGTGTCTTTGTCGATAACAGTCTTACCATGGAAGACCATATCAGTGCTGTTGTCAGGGGATGCTACTTCCATCTTCGCTCCCTTGAGAAACTACGACCTGTCCTGACAGCCAAAGCTGCAAATGCCATTGCCCTTGTCCTATCCAGAATGGACTACTGTAACAGCTGTCTTTGGGGTCTGCCAGAGCAACAACTCAGACGTCTTCAGCTAGTTCAGAACACGGCCGCCAGAATTGTCACAAGAACCAAAAGAAGGGAGCATATCACACCAGTCCTTAAGCAGTTGCACTGGCTTCCAGTCAAGCAAAGAATTGATCACAAGATTCTCACTTTGTGCCACAAGTCTATAAATGACCCAGACTCACCAGAGTACCTCCGGGAAATAGTCCCACGCCATAACCCTCTGAGGCAGCTCCGTTTTGCTGTCCGGTCCAAACTCTGCACCCCAAGTGTTGAAAGCCACAAAAAGAAGCGACTTGGTTTCCGAGCATTTTCACACTGCGGACCTAGGCTGTGGAATGGACTACCACAATCCTTGAGGGACATTGTCTGCATTGGCACCTTCAGAAGGTACCTCAAAACCCAACTGTTTCTTGACTTTTAATTCTAGGACTACTGTGCAAAAGAAGTTGCGTGTGTTGTTTTTATTTTTTTTTATATTTTTTTTTTATAAATTTATTTATTTTATTTTTTTGTGCCCTGAGCATGCTGCTAGCAATAGCATGGAGTGGATGCGCATTACAAGTGGACATCATCATCATCCTTGACCTTTGCGAGAGATCACTCAAATTGGCATGTTTAGAAAAGTCTTGCCACAAAGCATCCTTGTGCCAAGTTTGAAGAATGTGGCTTGAATAGTCTCCGAGACTATCCGTAGAGTGTCTTTCGAAGCTCCCTAAGTGTGGAATGGTCTTCCCCATGATATTCACCATGCACCATCTTTGGCCATTTTCAGGGCTAGACTGAAAACATATTTTTTTCAATTTGGCCTTTGAAAGGGATTGATAAGCCCGATGTTTTCCCATCAACATGTATACATATCAGATCAGGTTCTTGAAATGTTATGTTTATTATTTTAGTATTGTGTCGGTGTGCATTTGGACCTATGAATGATTGTGTTTTGATATGACTGTTGTCAGTACTTTAGTTAGTTAATTTCAATTCGTTAGATTATCTAGAAGTAAAGCGCTCTGAGCCTTTCTTTGTGGGGATATTGCGCAATAGAAGAGTTTATTATTATTAGTCAGTTTTTTGCTAAAGCCAGAATCTAACACACCCACTGACACACACACAAAATCACTACACAAGAGGCACATAGCACCCTAGGTATGATGTACTGAGAAGGGGTACAGGCCAGCAGTGATGAACGAGGATATTTGACTAGTACCCTAAACACACTACCGGGTATATCCACCCACCGATCCCATAATAATCAGTACAAAATACACTGTGCAAGAAAAGAGAATAATTAAATAGTCGCAACACAAAATTATACAACCAGCTTTCCATAACAAACTTTAAAAAAAAATTGTCAGGGCTGATGGTGAGGGGACACTTTCTATCCTTCTGTTCACAATCCATGCAAGTAGGTACATGTAAAGTAGGTACATGTAAAGTAGGTACATGATGCAAAAGTAGATTTTTACTGCTTCTGGTACTTGTCAGTCAAAATCTGTGTAGCAAAGGAGAATATGAAATTAGGATAGTGAAGTATTTCATTCTATGACATTCAAACTTCATGTTAGATTAGTCCTTTGTGCGACATTAAGTGGGAGAAATATTCAGAACGTTAACAGAAATCCTGTGAACTATATTCAGAACGTTAACAGAAATCCTGTGAACTATATTCAGAACGTTAACAGAAATCCTGTGAACTGTTATTGCAGAAGGATGCATTAACAAAACTATAACCTATTCGCTGATAAGCCAAACGGATTTCATGAGATACTCTTGTCAAACTGAAATTGGCTGACTTCTGTATGTTTTAATTGACTTCCATACGGTATATCGATAGAAGTCAGATGAAACCCACGGTAAACTCCATTTCAAATTAATCACTGTGTTAGGGTCTGCCTGTCAGGCTTTTTAAAATGACTGAAAAAGCTTGCCACAATAAATTATGTTGGATGACACCAGACCTCCCTGCCTTAAGTTTTTGCCTGTATTTCGGTCCATCTGGTCCCTGGGAAGTGTGGCGCTAATGCCAAATAGGAAATTTCCTCAGCTTGTGTGGTTCTAAGATGGGACACTGAATAGGACCTGAATAAATTTTAACCCCAGCTGGATGCGAACCTGTGACTTTTGGATGAGAGTCGAACACTCTACCACTGAGCCACCCAGCTCCCTTACAAAAGAACACAAACTAAACGTACCACTGAAAAACAAGCTAGAACAAACATTAAAAAACAAACAGATTAATTTAACACACTTATAGTGATACATGTGAAACAAACTGACAAAAAGGGTCATACATGTATGCAAGAGAGAAATGGTTGACCGGTAAACTTAGTTTTAAAAAAGCATAGTCATTAGATGACGCCTCTAAAATTCGGGAAATAAGTCAGGCTGAAGTGCAAAAGAAAATGAATCCTACTAAAAGGGTATGCAATTCTTATCCAAAACAACTCAAATGAATATCGGATCCTTCCCATGATTAATACACACGTGCTCTCCAAGAATAACACAATCACAAATGTAACACTCGGGCACATCTATATTCAGCCTAGTAAAAAAAAGATGATTTTTACGCAGATGAGCGCAGTTGACCAAGTTTGAATCT
The DNA here is from genome assembly GCA_036245525.1 of Semisulcospira habei. Taxonomy (NCBI): domain Eukaryota; kingdom Metazoa; phylum Mollusca; class Gastropoda; family Semisulcospiridae; genus Semisulcospira; species Semisulcospira habei. The sequence continues at coordinate 58,160,491 of BTPG01000004.1, forward strand.
TGAGGAATTTCAGGCACACATGAAATTGGCATGTGTGCCTAATACCAGGCTTTATTATGGTATTAACAAGAAAGGCGCAGCCATTATGACTCGCGTATGACCCATTTACATGTGTGACCTTTGTGACAATAAGTAAATGGCTGGCTTCAGAGATAATAGAAAGTACTTTCCAAAGACTTCGAATTACCCATTGTCTTAATTAACCCCAATAATTAACCAATTACGGTCGTTAACGTCCACACTGTCGTTTCTCTCAAATCAAACCAAAATCCTGTCAGTGCACTCTATAATAGACTAATGACTTTTTACACACACCCCTGTCAGAGTCGATTTCTGAGAAACATGATTTTCAAAGTAAAACTTTATACGTTACTAGCAAGTTACAACTAACTTTTAAGAACCTGCAGAGGTAACCTTTAAGTTACTTATCATAAGAACTTATTAATTACTTATCATAAGAACTTATTAATTACTTACTGTAAGTTCTTATAAGTTCTTACAACAACTTGACTTAAGTCACAACTTACTCGGTCAGATTTGTCAAGATACAAGGACAATAAAAAAACTTTTTTTTCTCAGTAATACTCTGGCGGTGGTGCTGATGGGGTTAAATAATCAGGCACAAGTGGTGTAAATGACGTGTCATCTCTCTGCGAAGTGTATGACATTAATAAACGATTACCAAATCTGATTTTTATTTGTTTAAAAGATTGTGTAGTTTTTCTGTGGTTTCCTGTACCCCTATCTTTTTTCCCTCTGCTAAAAAACTAGCCTTTAGTTCTTCAACATTCACTGGAGATTGACTACGCATTTTATTTTGTATTTCTGACTTCTGTTTTTTGTAATTATTTAAATCATCCTGGACCCGCTTAAATTCTTCATCATCAATAAAATTATCATTCAATGCCTTACTGATAATAAGTTTCATACTGCTCAGCTTTGCACCAGCAAGCGTACTCAATGCTTCATGTTTCTGTAATTTCGTGTGAAACCTCTTGTTCAAGGCTTCCAAACCAAAGCAAGCCAGGCATGTAGCAACGCTAACACCCTCAACTGCTATTCCAGCCAAACTCCCAATTCCTGTGGCGAACAGAACAATACCCCCTACAGAACATGAAGCTGAAACTGCACCAATAGCCATAGAAGTGTTTTGAACAGAATTAAATACTGACTTATACCTCCTTTTGCACCGTGAGTATTTCGCCTCCTCACTCTCCAAATATTTCAAAGCTTCTGTAATATTATTTAATCTGAATGCATCTGCCTGTAATGTTTTATCTGAAGCAATTGGCATATGTGGATCAGGCGCAAGCGTTGTTTTAGTCATCACATTTGTTTCAGTCGGATCAAGCGTTGGTAGTTGCGGATAGAAGTTTACCATTTTTTTTATTCACAAATATTTTTTTTTATTTAATCAGCAATTACATTTTGCAACTCTTCAAAAGTATACAATTTGCTGGCATAATAAAATGCAACAAGATCAATGTGTTCAAGGTTTATGTAAGTTAGACGAACAAAAGTTGTTTTGTCGACCACCACCTTGACAGCTGGAACACTGCTCGAAACATTAATAACATCATTATTTTTTGTAATAGCAATAAAGACCTTTGATGATTCTGTTACTGTTTCATCCCATGTAAGTTTAATTCCTTGTGCAATTTGAGCCTCTTTAGCAGTAGCAACAGATTTCATGATAATTTCAAATACTATTGTCGCTTCTCTAGCCACGACTAAGCTTGCTGGCATAAACACAACAGAAGTATCTGATCTACCCTTTCTAGTTGTAAGAAGATACCGCCGTCTCTCATAATTTTCAACTTTCAGTTTTTCTCTGCTATTGTTGTCTGGGGCAAAGCTTGGAACAAGACTTACAATAAGCGGCCCAGAATTAACAACCTTCCTAAACACTAAGGCACCTTCGTCATCAGTGTATACATAAGGACTAATAAATTCCAACTTTATGTCCCAGTCAATTGTGGGTGGTGGAACAGGTACAGGTGAAACCACCCACTTATTTCCCACATGTATTAAGTTGTAGGGCGAATTATTTACAGGTGGAGTAGGTACAGTAACATCACGCAGCTGACCAAGTTTAGGAATCTGTTTTTCACCGTCTTTCATGTCAACAATTACTTTCCTCTTGTACATGCCAAAGGAATCAAGTTCAAAACCATATATTTCTCCAACATCCCCCTCCTTCTCAAAATCCTGTACGTCTGCCAAATCTTTCAATTCTGTTACTGGACATGCAACTGGTATGATTCTCAACTTTGGACCACCACTCATTTTTTATAAACAAAAATAAAATTATTTAATTTCCAACACAACACTAAAATCATGCATAAGAACTGGTTTGTCATCCTGATTAGTTACAGATATACTCAGTGACTCAAAGAAACTGGAACCTAATTTCTTAAACTGCAAATTAGGAAATCTAACAACTACACTTTCACAATACGGAGCAGTTCCAGTTGGTAAACATCGCAACAAAGTTGAAGGCTTTCCATTGTGAACATTCTCAGATGTGTTTAGTTCTTTCAAATAAACATTTAGCACTCTGTGTACTGACAAATTGACAGGACGTTTTCCAGTTATTTTTAGTTTTTTGGTCTTCATTGTTATAATACCAAACTTAAATTCACCTAAATCATCTGATCTATACCAATCTTCGTCAATATAAAATCCAAGTAAATATGCAAATCTATCTGAGATCCTTAACCAATTTTGTGTGGGAAATTCTAATGTAACAAGTAAGTTAGCCGGATTTAAAGTTGCTTTAATTTTAAATTTACTTTGAAACCATTCAGCTATAGTACAAAAGTCATAATACCCGGGTGGTAAAGCTTCAGTCTTACCATCTAAATTTACTTTATTATATATATCATCCTCAACATTAAACCATTTTACTGTGTAGAACAATTCATGGATAGCTGCAGCCTTGCTACCATCACGATTATCAATCCCATTAGTTAACCACACTGGTTTGCTTGTGTCAAGATTTGTTAAGGTAATAAACATTTTTATTATCTCATATAAAAAAGGATGGAATTTAAATCACCAACCATTACCACAACAAACGCATTTCAATTTAATATAGATGCCAAATATAATGTTGCACCTACTTATGAACAGAAAATAATTCAACTAAATCAACTCGACATAGCTGTGTCTGAACAAGATCTATTTCAAGTCAAAGTACCGAATCCGTTTGACCATTACCTAAACCCTCCAATAACAGATGACTCTACTGCAAGAAAGTGGTCTTCAAGTCCACTACAGATGTTTCAAAACCAACTCAACTTTGCCATACTATGTTCTACTACAGGCTGTGGTGTTTCATTTACAGATCATTTGAATCACTCAAACAAACTGATTAGGTCTGTGTATCGTTTTCACACTTACTACCAGCTTAGACGTATACTGTCAGAACTTCATACACCACTGCCCACTGAATCCAGTTTCAACAGGTATAACAACCCCATGGATATGAAAGCATTTGAACGGATTTGTAATGAATTTAACATTAACCCTGGCACTAAGTATGACTTTACACAAAAACTTGATGATCACCACGGCATTGGTACATTGTATTACGCTTTGAGTCACAGACAATACCCACAAGATTATTACCCTGGTTACACTTCATTCTCATCAAAATCTGAAGTCTGGATAGGATCAATAGAGCAGAAGCAGACTAACGCGTGGACCACATTTATTTTAGATAAATCTGACGGGTTTACTCAAGCAGGAGTCGAGCGCGTCAATGAGTCTATCAGAACATATGTCTGGTGTTTACTAGGAGCACAATCACTAACAAAATCAAACATTTTGAATGGAAGTGGCAAATTTGAAGCACAAAAACAGTTTCTAGCAAATCTAGAAGACTCAATTAATTCAGTAGTAGATTTACCATCAAGCATACAACGCTATCAAGACGTTCTCAGATATGCCAGATCAAAAGTTGACTTTGTAGTTGGCATCGGGTTATACATGTTACCATCTGACCTTCAACTCCAAATGGGTACAATAACAAATTATAATAATGAAATCATTGTTGCAGGTGTTGGTCAAAAACTCGGTCTCAATCAATCTGTAAACTTAGGAGGAACAACCACACATGTTCAGTCATTAAAATCATTACAGACGGTAACACCCCCGACCCCGGCCCCGGCCCCAACACCGGCACTCATACAACCAGTACAGTCAACACCAACCCCTGACACACATGAGTCAGAGAGAACTGCATTGGTAATAGGTCTAACAGGATTAGGGGTTTTACTTCTTTATCTGTTTCATTAAATAACCCACCATCAACCCTCCTACTGTAACCAAAAAGACCCACACATGTTCTGCCATAAACCCTACTACCTTTGCTGCAGTACTAATCAACCAACTGACAACAGAGCCTATAATGCCAGGCAACGCGTCTACTGCTTTCAGAGCCAATTTCTTAAGCAAGTCTGAAATGTGAGACAGTTGTTTCTTTACCCATGACTGTAAATCTTTTGGATCTGTGGGAGCCGGTGGGCCCGGGGTTGGTGTTGCTGGTGCCGGGGGTGCTCCACCACCACTGCCGGAGACAGCTAATACAACAGTACTGATAATAAATCCCAGAGCTGTAATTAAACTAGCAATTGTGATACCCTGTTCTCTGAAAAGTGTTTTTAGTCTCTCAGCCAGAGTAGTGTCTTCGTGAAGTATTTTTTGAATAGTTTCTCTAATTCTGTTGACCTGTGATTTCAGTTTTTGTCTTCCAATACTAATTGTTTCTAACCGTCCTGATCTTTCTATCTGCAAATCATTTAATCTGTGCTGTATTCTTTCTTTCATTTCTGTGTCAAGATTTCCATTGTCTGCTGTAGCCAGTTTCTCTTTTTCACGTTCTATGTGTTTATCAAGCTCTCCCAGTTTGGCAAGATTATTAACCATCTCACCTCTTATCGTCTGCAGTGATTTATCCAAACCTATAATCTCCCTCATTGACAAAGGAGGGTCGTCTATTGTTTTCATAGCGTCATTTAATTGCCCTTCAGTAAATGAAGTTTCTTGTATCACTGTGTTTGCTATTTCTGGTAGGCTTGTTACTGGTGCCATTTCAATCTCTTGCCCTGTTGGCAACTTTGTTTGCGTGTCGTGAAGAACACTAGCCAGTCTTGGCGTGACAGGAGACCCACCAATACCAAGTTGACGCAAGGCACCAACACCACCTTCATTTTTTATTGTACTTAAAGCCCTAAACCTACTAGGGTCTTTTTTGTTAGTCAATAGTACTTTTCCTTTGTCAACAGTATTTAAATATAAATGACCCTTGCCATCAAGTTCAAACTGATTAGGATCTACGTTGTCTGGGCGGCCACCAACATGATCATAAAATGAGTTCACTTTGGTTTCTAAAAGTTCGTGACGTAAACTGTAAATATTTCTTGTACCAGTCATATCTGTCATATCTGTTGTATTACCAAAATCATACGTGTCATCCATTTCAAAATCTTCATGATTAAATCCTCCTGCTGCCATTGTTTTATTAATTTATTATTTTTTATTGTGCATAATAAAAATGACACAGTCTTACGGATCAAAGTTAGACCCATACAGAAAACTACGTGAGCCCCTGGGTGTTAAGGGCATAAGACAATCAATCGTCATCACAAACAATCCAAGTACCATAGACCAGAACCAAACACTTACAGTCAAGTTTCCAAACCTAGGACCCAGTGACGTTATTGTTCCTGGCACTGCACGCCTTGCATTTAATATTGAACTTTCATCAGACGCAGATGTAAACAGAACTCTAGTTGACAATCTTGGCAGAGCAATTGTTAGAACTATTAAAGTAAAACTTGAAGGACAGGAAGTGTTTAGTCTTGACGACTCAGATGTGTTCTACTGTTACAAAGACCTTTGGCTCACAAGAGAAGAACGAGAGGACCGTATTTATCAAGGCATACAGCCAGATAATGTTGGTAAACTTCGAATCAATGCCGGAGATAAATCAACGTCAGCAGCCAATGACGTTATTATAGCAGAAACATATGGAACCAAATTTTACATTCCACTTGAGTTTGAAATCCTCACAGCTCATTTGCCTTATTATCAAGGAGCACTGAATGACCGTCTAAGTTTTGAACTAACTTTCAATGACTACTCCAAAGTCATTAAATCATCTGCCGCAGATGCAACATACAAGATCTCTAACATTTCCTTGGAATATGAAATTGTTACACATACTGAACTAGCCAGACTCATTCAAAATCAGTATCAGTCAAGACTTCCAATTTATTATGACCGTGTGATTAGGCATAGTTTAATACCCAAAGACAAAAGCGACCCAATGTGGAACATAAACTTGAACACGCCTGCCAGGTCACTGAAAGGTATTCTTATGTTGTTTGTTGAACCGGTGAGTCCATACAAAAGAGATTCAGAAAAATTCTACAATCCTAAGATTACACATTTGTCCTGCACAATCGAAGGCCGCCCTAATCAAGTGTACGCTTCAGGAATGTTACCTTATCAACACTATGACGAAACCACAAAGTATTTTGCGGGTGGAAGGATTAGAGATAAACCTGCAAACATTGCGTGCAAAGATCTACATCTGTATGACGTTAGGATTGGACAATACCTTACAAACAAGTATGCACTGTGGCTAGACCTTCGTAGTACAGATGATGATTACCTTCATGGGTCAGGACGAACTGTCGAGAACGGTAGTGATGGAATAACAATTCAGATACAAAAGAAGGTTGAAACTGCTGCAGCCATAAACATATATTTGTATCTAATTTATGACGCACAACTCAATATACAAGAGTGTAGACTAAGTGGACACATATATTAAAATTATATTGTGTATTAAAATGAACCGGAGCTTAATGACCCTTGACCCACACTGTGGATTGTTTTGTGGCGCCACAGGGTGTGGTAAAACTGAATTTGTACTTAACCTATTACAAACAAGATACATCCACCATTTTGAAAACATTGTAATATTTTGTCCTACAATCAAACACAACAAAGCTTATCACAACCGTTTATTCATTTGGACTGACAGCAACATATACTTAGTCGACCCTGAGAAAAAACTGAATGACTACCTACAATATTTTTACAAGCAATTTGAAGGGCAGTCAACATTGTTTATTGTTGATGACTGTTCTGCAGAGAAAGACATTGTCAAGAAGAGAAACACTCTAGCAGAACTTGCTTTCAGTGGCAGACACGCAAATGTTAGTGTATGGATTCTCACTCAGAAATATAATGCTGTACTGAAAGATTTTCGAGAACAGTTAAAGTTTATCTGTTTGTTTTACTGCAAGGATCGTGACAGCTTTGAAGACTGTCTCAGAGAAAATGATGTCATCCCAAATAAGCATGAACGGGATGATGTAAAAAATAAACTGAAATCAACTAAGCATCTAAAGCTCATTTTAAAGACAGATCAGCCCACAGGGTATGGGTTAGTAAATTGATGTAAATTAATTTATTCTTTTGTTTGTCCAATAAAAATGACAGACGGACAAATCATACAGGTGCTTGATCTCACACACCTTTTCAAAGATGTTATGCACTTTACTGACTTAATAACACCCAAACAGACTTACATAAGCCTTTCAGCACCATCAGAAATATATGTTACATATAGTGTGACTTTGGATTATGTCGATGAGCATCCAAATGTGGAGTGCATGACAGTTGATTTAAAGACACCTACTTTTAAAGTTGATGATACCAACTATGGTTGGTTAGGGGAAGTTTGTTATAGCATATTTAAACAACTACGCAAACTAAATGTTTATATTGACAGTGTTACAGTTAATAAAGTGGTATTACACAAGGTGAGCCAGCGGTAATATTTTTTCATTTATTATTTTGTCGGACAAATAAAAATGACGGACAATGTTCAAAACCCTGGCTCATCTAGTTTAAGAAACGTGTTTCACACAACAAACTTACCCATATCCAATACTAATAATGTCTATGAATCAATAGAAAACTCTTTTTCTGTCATACAACAAAATCTTCTTACAGGCAGTGTAAAGATTCAGATTGTTGCAAAAATCGAATTCACTAGGGTGGACGGTGAAGTGATTGTATCGTACATATCAACAAGACAACACACTGTTAACACAAGAAGAGAACCGGAGGTAGAGAACGTGTTTAGAGACAGACTATTACCAGACTTTCTACAGGCAATTGACAGTGCAAGAATGAAGGGGTCTGGTTGGCACGAAGGACATGTACATGAACTGCAACTAAAGCAGTCTAGGTATCATCCTATATTAGGTAAAGCATGGTTGCCACTGCCAACAGAAGTAGTAAACAAAAAGGCTGTCGTCAACATACAGAACAATGACAACTATTGTTTCATGTGGTGTGTGCTTGCTAAACTACACTTTGTAAAATCAAAACCTGAACGTGTATCTAACTACACCAAATTTGTAAATGAACTCGTTTTTAGTGGCATTGAGTTCCCTGTTAAAATAGAGGACATAGACTTGTTTGAAAAACTAAATCCTGGTATATCTGTAAATGTGTATGTGTGGGATAATGAGTCTGAGAACAAGTTACAACCAATTAGAGTATCACCTCTGGCTCCAACATATGGGCAGTCAGAAGATAAACATGTTGACATGTTGCTAATCGGTGATGACAATAACTTTCACTACACAATTATCAGGAGTATGTCACGTCTAATTCATAATCATGTATCAAAATATGGTAGGAAACAGGAAGTGTGTAAAAGATGTTTACAAAGATTCTCTTCTATTGCTGTGGCGCACAAACATGTTTTACACTGCAGGTCAGCTGATGACATACAAACTGTACTTAAGTATCCAGATCCTGGTAGTCAAGTGTATTTTAAAAACTATGGGAATCAACAAAAGTTGCCGTTTGTAGTGTACGCAGATTTTGAATCATTAGTAGTTCCGTATGACGGTCCTGTTCCAGAATCATTACCAAAGACTATAAAGTTGAGTGACCAAGTGGTGTGTTCTTTTGGATACATTATTGTTAGGTCAGACGGTTTGCATTCAGAGCCTGTTATCTACAGGGGTGAAAATGCAGCATGTCTGTTTTTAACAGAAATGAGACAACTGTACAGTCAGGTAGTACAATATCTCACAACATGTCAGATGCCTTTGGTGATGACAGAAGAAGACAAATTAAAATTTGATACAGCTGAGACGTGTTGGATTTGCGAACAACCTCTGGGGGGTGATAAAGTTCGTGACCATGATCACATAACTGGACGTTACAGGGGAGCTGCTCATAACAATTGTAACTTATTATTAAAAACAGATCCCAAGACATATAAGTTACCAATCTTTTTCCACAATCTCAAAGGATATGATTCACACATTATCATGCAGGCTGTAGATGAGTCGTACAAAAACATAAGTTGTATTGCCCAGACAACTGAGAAATACTTAACTTTTAGGTTAGACAAATTAGCATTTTATGACTCCATGCAACATTTGTCTTTAGGTCTTGCTAGTCTGGCAGAAGGGCTGACTGAGTATCCAATAACAAGTAAATATTTTGAACCAGACTTGATTAAGAAAGGTGTGTATCCGTATGAGTACATTGATCACTGGGTTGTGTTTGAAGAAACAAGACTGCCACCAAAAGAGAAATTTTATTCCACACTAACTGGAAAAGGCATTTCTAACTCTGAATATCAACACGCACTTGATGCGTGGGGTAAATTAGGGTGTCAGACGATTGGTGACTACCATGACCAGTACTTGAAAGCTGACGTTTGTTTGCTAGCAGACGTATTTGAAAGTTACCATGAGAAGGGTTTGTTACACTACAAACTTGACCCAGCCTGCTACATAACTAGTCCTGGCATGACATGGGATGCATTTTTGAAATCCAGTAAGATATTTATAGACCTGTTGTCTGATCGTACGATGGGTGAAATGGTTGATTGATTGTACATTGCTTAACGTCCCGACAGCAACAAGGCTTTCTCAGGACGTGCCTGCACTGCTTGTGAAAAAAAAAAATAAACAGAACATTGAATGTATGTCGCCAGCCGGTCAAATACGTTAAATAAACCTAACAAATGGGGCTAAATAAAGCTAAGACCATTTGGCAACACACATCCAATATCAAGAGCTACAGGCAGTGCAGACAGTAGGGAGAGTTTTAAAAAGGCAAATACAGGTAAATGGACCTCGGGTAGACAGAAACACATGCCCCAGAATAGAGAGAAAAACTCACCCTGTGGGGCTGACCAGGGTGACCCTGGGAACTAAAAAGTACCTAACCCCACCCAAGTCCCCCAGGGCAGACCTGGGTGGGTGAAATGGTGGAACGTGGATTGAGGGGAGGCATTAGTATTGCAGCAAATAACTACGCCAGAGCAAATAATAAATATCTGGACGCCCATGGTGACCTTGGCCGGGGGTTTGACCCCTCAAACCCTGGGTCAAGGTCATTCATTACGTACTTGGACGCTAACAATTTGTATGGCTGGGCAATGTGTGAGTTATTGCCCTTGAAAAACTTTTGTCTGTATGATTTGTCACAGTATGATGTAACAGAGTCAGGGTTAGCAAACTATATTATGAATCTTGACCGAAACGACGCGAAGGGTTGGATCTTTGAAGTAGACCTGGAGTACCCGCACCATCTACATGATTATCATAATGATTATCCATTAGCTGTTGAGAAAATGAGTATGACAGGAAAAAAAGAAGACACTAAACTTGTACCGAATCTGAATGACAAATTTAATTACGTTTGCCACTATCGCTTGCTGCAGTTTTACATCAGACACGGGTTAGTACTAAAGAAAGTTCACAGAGGAATTCAATTTGATCAGAGTGCTTTCATGAAAGATTACATAATGAAGAACACAACCCTTCGTGCCAGAGACGGCAACACTGCATTTGACAAAGACTTCTTTAAGCTTATGAACAATGCCTGTTTTGGCAAGACTATGGAAAATCCTCATCACAGAAAAGATGTGAGACTTGTTACAACTGAATCGGGTGCAATTAAACTTACAGGTAAGCCTCAGTACACAGGGTACAAAGAGTTTCATTCATCATTGTATGCTGTGTCACTCAAAAAAAAGATTGTTAAACTGGACAAACCAGTATTCATCGGTATGGCAATTCTTGAGTTATCAAAACTGTTGATGCTTGAATTTTATTATGATTACTTCAAACCAAAGTATCCTGAGTGCCGTCTGTTATACACTGACACTGACTCTATGATTATTGACGTGTGTACTGAAGACTTTTACGAAGACATGAAAACAGAGTTACACATGTATGACACGTCTGACTACCCTAAAGATCACCCGCTGTTTAGCACACAAAACAAGAAAGTGCCTGGTAAGTTTAAGGATGAACTAAATGGTGTGCCTATAGTTGAGTATGTTGGACTGAGATCCAAAATGTATTCTATACTGCACCAGAAAGGTAGTCAGTCAAAAGCCAAAGGTATCAAGAAAACAGCAATAAAAAATAAAGACATTCGTCATGAACATTACAAGCAAGTGTTAGATGGTGCATTAATGCCTGATTATCCAAACAAGTCACTGAGATCAAATAAACATAATCTTGAAATAATTCAAACGCACAAAAAGTCACTTGCAGTTGGGGACACAAAACGAGTGTTTCATAGTAAAGAGAAAGCTTATGCACCAGGTCATTACAGGCTCAAGTTATCTGAAGACATTTGTGATGAACTGGTTGATGAATTAATTGACGACTTAGTTACTGAAATGAGTAACGGTGTCTGGGGGAATAATCTGTAATTCTTCTCTGACAAATGCCCTCTGGGGTGCAGGGTCATACAGGTAATATATTGTTGCGTCTGCGCCGGGAATTATTTTTTTTATATTGTGTACAGACGTTGACCAGATGGGGTCTGTTGCCCTGCGTCTGTCGTCGTTCTCAGCCTCCCCTGGCTGATATAAATATCTCACCTGTTTAGTAAATAAACTTGTGTCTGGTGCCAGGGTTGGTCCTGTTTTTGGCTCTGTAATTGTTTTCAATTTAATAGCATCAGCAGGCTTAGGATGTCCTTCATTGTTCATTGCTTTTATCACATGTGGTAATCGCTTAACCCACTCAGTGTTACGGGTGTCATGCATGAGTTCCTTAGAATACTGGTAACTGAAAAGTCTTTCTGATAACTGTTTGTTAAAGTTCTCTACAATTGCCTGTGATCTGTGCACACCTGGAATGCCTCGTCTGACCAGTATACCATGCTTTGCAAATAACTGATTAACTGCACCTTTGAATTCTGATCCATCATCAACTTGTACAAGTCTGGGGTATCTTAAAGGGCCTCGACTATATATTTTTGATAAAGCAGTAGCAACTGTACTGGCTGTTTTGTCAGATATGGGTTCAGCGTCCTTATACCTTGAAGCTATGTCAACAACAGTTAATGCATACTTGTATCGTTTCTTTCTTATTGTGTCATGTGGTAGGAACAGGAGGTCCATTTGGTGTGTGTCATTTGGGGTAGTGTTCTGAAAATGAGGCCTTGTTATCTTTCTTGGAGCAGGAAGATATATCTGCCAAATTGCTTGTCTCTGTAACCATTGTTTGACCTGATTGAGTGATATATCTCCGCCCACAGCGGCATGTAATTTCTGAATAGCTGTTTGCCCTTTCCAATAACCTGATGGTGAGTAATATATTTTCGATAGTTTATTTTCGGCTGCCATTTTTTCTAGCAATGAAAACTCCTGTAAAATAAACAAATGTCATTCCCACTAGAACAAAGATTATCTCTCCATTTCTTTGTTGTGTGCTTGGTTTGTAATAGTCACTTAGTTTTGGTTTCGGGATAGTCATGTCTTCACCTGTGACAAGATAGTATTCCCTGATTGCTTCGTCTGTATTTGAAAACGTATGTTGTGCGTGGCCTTCAAGCCTGAGTTTTTCATTGATGAAATCAAGTTTCTCAATTCTATTCTTTTCATATTCCTGCTGGGCTTGAGCAAGTTTTTCTGTTGCCTCATTGTGACGTTTCATTTCCTCTGCAGATTCCTCTCTACCCATTTTTGAAAAGAGATAATTAGAGCCACTGAAAGCCAATGCGTTAACAACTGCCCCACCAATCATAATAGCTATCGTCGCCATATTATTTTTATTTACATAGAAACATTTTCGGGAATAATTCCTTGCTTGACAAGAAAATCTTTTGTCGCAATCGACGCTGTGACAACTACAATTAGCTTAGCACTGTCTTCGAAATCAAGTCTACTCAAGTCTGCTGATTTCATTTTGAGTAGACTTTTCCCCAGCATAGAATAAGCTACTGCTAATCCACTGATTACGGCAGAGTGATACACAAGGTTCATCATGTTCTTTGAGTCATTCATTTTCTAAGGCAAGAAAAATTAAAATAATATTTTTATTTACTGCATATAAAATGGGTCAACGGCTTTGGATGTTACTGGTAATGTGGCGACTTCTGGTTTTGTTTTTGGAGTGTCTGATTTTTTGGTCACTGTACGAGTCTGTGGTTTGTATTTTTTGTATAATTGATAACCTACGTAACCAAATCCGACAACAAATCCGGCAATTATATATTTTGTTGATTGAGGTTCGGGGTCAGGGTCAGGGTCAGACTTAGTTGTTTGTCTCTCACTTTGATGAGGGTGTGACGGACCTGGCTGTCCTGACGGTAGTGTCACCAATGATGTTATTGACTGTGGGTCAGTTACCTGTACCTTTTGCAGTAGTTCTAACTTTCTTTGTTTGTTCAATGCAGCTACTCTCTTTCCAGCCTCAACCCTTCCTGGACTTTTAGCCTTAGTCACAGTTTGAACCTGTGTCAAAACAGGGTCGGGGTTCGGTTGTGGAGTCATCTGGGTTTCGTCCATTTTCTTCTGCAGTAAAATTTATTTTTGAGAAATCAATATGGCTCCCAGTAACTAGTAATGTTACGACAGGAGCAAGGTAATTTCCGAACTTGTAAAACATGACACATGCTAATTTACCAATTGAACTTGAAACAATAGGATTACTTTCAAGGTCATGTGATAAACTGTCACTATCCACAGGTAGAAAGTGACTCACTGCTTTTGTGTATAGGCATACAAGAGATCGACTCAAATCACGAGTCATTAGTGAGGCAATGTGGTTTTCATATTTAGAATGAAGCTTGATTAGTTCATCAGAGCTTAGAGATTCAATATCCTCTGTCATGTATTGTCTACCCAGATAAGTCTTTGATTTGCCTGAGACAATTACAGACAAAAGCCGCTGTTTTTTGGAGTCTAAGTCTTTGTTCTCTACAGCATTGATATCATTTAATAGAAGGAGTTCGTCTTGGTTCATTTATAATGTAATTAAAAAAATTAAAAACAAAAAACAAAAATTGTTATCAAGCAAAATCATGTTTCCTAGGAAGTACATTAATAGTAACTTTATACGTTTGTACCATTCAGCAAAATGTAGCCAATAGTTTTTTAGTTTACCCCAGACCAATATTGTGTCTCTCTCAGTGGACTTATAAATGACATGTTTCTCAGATTTCAATTGTAATGTCATGTACAATAACCCTGTCCTTTTAAGCAAACAAACCTGACACAGTATTGGCGATTATTGGCTTTGCAGTAAATTATAAATCACAACCTGGCCAAGTGAGGGCCAAATGAAACACCAAGACAGTAACATAGACAGTAACTTGATAATTTTACCAATAACTTGAGCACCAGAAAAAGGAAGGAATCACCCATGTTCAATAACAAAAATTTCTGAGTAAAAGTTAATACAAGGGAAGTAATTGTGTAAAAATTTCAGCAAGACAAAAAAGTTACTTCCCTTGCTCTATTAAATTATGCTTTAATTCTTGACTAAAGTACATTTTTTGTCAAAATTAAATAACAAATTGTGCAAATAATTACAATAGATAATAGAATAAAAATGTTGTTATTTGATTTTGTTAAAACAATGAGTGATTTGTTTTTTTTATAAAACCAAATTAAACATTATTTTGTAATTACTTTTTGTCACTTTAACACCTGCTTAAATGTTTTTTTTTCAAGTACATGAACACACTCGCTAACAATGTTTCTTATAGCCATGTTTTTAGGGTATTGACTCAGAAATAATGGTATAAATGGCTTTTTTCTTAAAGCCTGAGGCTAACTAGCGTGGATTGTGTACTTGAGTGATTTGTATGAGGGCTCTCAAGTCTCAGCCACAGGTGGTTTTACCCGCATGCGTCACTCCACAAATGCATGACTTGTTGACGACGGGATGTATTAAGCTGACACCTCTCAGCTATAAGCGTGCTGCATTTAAAAAGATATGTCCCTTACCTCAACTGTGACATGTGGTGTGTGGCGTTAAGGGCAGAGATTTACTAGTGTTTGTCAGGTGACATAAGCACAGACCTAAACCAGCAAGGGTAAAAGGTATTATGATTACTGTCTTTATGACGGGCCTCTCTCTTTGTGAGGTGGAAAGAGAGAGAGCTATTGTGTGTGTCCGAGGTATTTCCGTGTGTCTGTACATGCGTGTGTGTACATATGTGTGTGTGTGCGCGCGCGTGTGTGTGTGTGTGTGTGTGTGTGTACATATGTGTGCGCGCGTGTGTGCGCGTGTGCGCGCGTGTGTGCGCGTGCGTGTGCGCGTGCGTGTGCGTGTGCGTGTGTGCGCGCCGTACCGGCACTGCAGTACGCAGAAAACCGAGACACCTCACAGAACCTGTTCTACGAGTCTACGTGTCTACGTGTTGGAGCGCTAGAAATTTCACGTTCTGAAAAGTCAGAAAGCTTTTTCATGCTCAGATAAAACCGGATCGATTCTTTTAATCCATACATAGTGCTCTAATCCATTCATGGAATTTCAAAAATATCCGGCTGAGCAATGGCGGCTGCTCAGTCATACCGGTTAGTAGTTGGCTGTATGTGTGCCTATTTTGTTTGTGTCTGTGTTAGTGTATATATATGTGTTTGTGTATATGTATATGTGTGTATATGTATGTGTGTGTGTGAGTGTGTGTGTGTGTGTGTTTATGTGTTTGTGTGTGTGTACGTGTATGTTTATTTATGTGTTTGTGTGTGTGTGTATGTGTGTGTATGTGTGTGTATGTGTATGTGTGTATGTGTATGTGTGTGTGTCAATGTGTTTGTGTGTGTGTGCGTATGTGTGTGTGCTCTCGTTACCATGTTTATTTAATACCACCCGGTCGATTCCCTCGGCAGAAGTGTCAAAGTTCGTGATTACTTTAAGATATTGAATAAAGTGGTTTCCAAAAACGGACAATTTATCGCTTTCGGCATTCACACTTAACAGTCACTCGTAGCACAGTCTAGCAATTCTAACTATACAAATACATCAAAAACTTGTTTTAACCCATATCATACTGAGGCTAAAAGCTTCAAATTTGTACACTGCCATATGCAAGCTACTTTATAGTACTTACAGATAGAGATATAGACCAATGGCTTTAGTTCAAGGGTGGTGCCAGAATAGCTTGGCACCTAGAACTATTTTAGTCAGTGCATTCAGATTGTGCGTCCTTTTATGCGCAGATAAGTCAATAGCAACAGCAACAGCAACGCGCACGTACATAGAAATGCCGAGGCTTTTGTCCACGCATGGGCTGATTTAAAGCGTCGTGTACATGAAAGCACTTAGATGTCTGCATAGACTTCTAAAGTTATGTTATAAACAGAAATTAAACATACGAGTACTGTGTGTACACAGTGAGAGTTATGCGTCTGTTAGTTTCCAATCGAAAATGTTGTGAAACGGAGCTCATGTGAATCTATGAATCTAGACCTCAATGAACAGTGGTAGACAAGATTTAAAAGGCCTGTGATAAAAAGTGTTATCTGTGTCGTTTTACATCAGTGTCACAGTCAATAAAATAGCTTTTGTCATAACAAGCCATTATGTTCGGGCTGTGCCCGACGCTTTGTGTACACAGTGAGAGGGTAGGCTAACTGGTATAGAAAATCGTGTTCCTCGGAAATCGACTCTGACAGTGTATATCACATGAAATGTTATTTTATGTAGATAGTGTGTGTTTGTGTATGTGTGTGTGTATGTATGTGTTACCTACCTCTACAAAATCAGATGAGATTTTCTGGTCCCACTATTTAACATGGTCCCTAATCGATTTTCTGAAAAGTCAGACGAACAACTCTTTTCCAGCACATGTGCAGGCATTGACAAGTTTTGAACACGACCTGAGCAGAGCTGTTTCCAAAGAGGTTTTCAATAAAGCTGCACTGAGCCACCTTTTGTTAATAAGTCGCGGCGACCTGTCCCCACTCTGACTGCACTGAAAAGAGTCAGTTTGTTTTGTCAAGCGTGAACTGGAATATTATGTGCTTGCGAGCTTGCGAGTTTTTCGGAAATCGACTCTGACAGTATTGAGAGACAATGAGGAGTAATTTTTTAATTATTTGGGGTGTGTAAAAAGTCATTAGTCTATTATAGAGTGCACTGACAGGATTTTGGTTTGATTTGAGAGAAACGACAGTGTGGACGTTAACGACCGTAATTAGTTAATTATTGGGGTTAATTAAGACAATGGGTAATTCGAAGTCTTTGGAAAGTACTTTCTATTATCTCTGCTTCAGCAAAATCCACGTTTTCTCAAAATGCATTTATAAGCACTTTTCACACCTGTCAACCCCACTTGACCTTTGTGATGAGTAGACTAAATTAGTATGCATAGGAAGATCTTGTCATCAGATACCTTTGTGTCAAATTTGATTGAAAAATTTGCAAAAATATTGATAATACCTACAATTTTATCAAAAGGTGGCATTTTACACACATTTGCTGGCCTCATGACCCTTGACCTTTCCGAGGGGTCATCCAAATTAGTATGCATAGATAGGTCTTACCACAAGTTAGAATCTGAAGTTTGTGATTAGTATTTGAGAGAAAGAAATCTTTCACAATATCGCTATTTTTTTACCTATTTCCTGAGCTCTTGTGACCCTTGACCTTTCTGAGGGATCAACCAAATCAGTAGGCATAGAAGGATCTTCCCATCAGGCATCTCTGTAGCAAGTTTGGGTTTGAAGTTGTAAATATATAGTATTTGGTAAAGAGTACGTCTGGGTGTCCAAATGGTGTGACAAGCACCCTGCATTTTCAAAAGCAAAATAATTTTAATATTTCATATAAATCTGATGTGCCTTTGCATACATAAACATTGCCACTAAGTAAATTTTGTATGTTATTTGCAGTTTGGTTGTTATTGAACTTTGAAGTTTAAAGTTTGAACATAACATTTACAATGTCACACATTTAACAATTCACAACAAGCACAAGCTGTAAGCAATTTTTTGCATTTGTACATGTTTCAAAGTATGTTCCCCAAACAGAATAAATGGTATCTCTATAAATAAAGTGTGTTAGTGGAAAATACAACCTTTTACACCATAAAAACTGTTTAAACATAACTTTACACCATAATTTCCAAAAGCCACTAATTTTTAATTCTACTTGGAGAACTAATTTTAAAATATTATGCTAAATGCACAGAAACAAGTCTCTAATTTAATTTAAGTGCAAAAGCCAATTGAAGAGTCCGAAATAGCTCAGGCGGTTAAGCGTCGGGGCAGGAGAGCGAAGGGAATCGCCGGGTCGTGAGTTCGAATCCCCGTCCTGGCCCCGGTAGCTGGACTCACAATCCAGGGGGGAAAATGGATTTGTTCAATAGCATTTCCGTTGAAAGGTCCTGGTAAATCAAAGTGGCACAGTTGGAGTGCGCCTGAGTTGATCAGTGTTCAGGTCGTACTCCATAGGCAATAGATTTCCCTGTCCCCCCATAACCCACCCGTCAGGGCCGTCCATTATCACTTTGGTGCCATGGACGTTAAACCTGGAATTAATCAAGCCAATTGAAATAATGTTTACATAGTTCTGAGTACTGACAAAATTGTTCAATACACCTTCACTGCAATGTTATTCTCATTTTTTATCTCGTGCAATCAAATACAGCTTCTGTAAGCTAAAAAGGACTACACTAGATGACTTTTATCTGCTGTTAACTATTCCAATAGAAAATAAGTAAATGTTTACAAACTGAGCCGAAATTTGGCACAAATTCAATTACATTCACAAGATTGAACATAACTTTACACCTTCACCAAATATATTTTTGGTCTGACAAGGGCAAATCACAAACTCTTGGGAAAAAATAAGTATGCATACTAATCCCACTAACAAGCACAGCCATTATATAAAACTAGTGATGTTTATGTGATTTTCAAAAAGGGCTGTTGCAACTTTTCAAGTGTTTGTACATAACTTTACACCTTTTGACTTGCACACAGAAAAAAATCTTAAGATTATTCAAGAGAAGTCTCTAAAGAAGACACTATCATCGAGCCTGCTTTCACAGGCTATAAGCAGTGTGCATACTGTTCTGGTAAAATTTCATTTGTTAGTCCATCATAATTACATAAACAGTAGCAAAAAGACAGAAAACAGGATGCATGAACTTTACACGGTCACATTCACACATTTGCCTTGTAACTTGACAAGTAGAATTATTTAGAAATTTGTTGATTGCCTGTAGTGTACAAAAGAAGAATGACGTTTGCACTAACATGATTTCATGACAAAAACATGAAATAGAAAGGTAAAAAATAATGACATGGCGTGTTTGAACATAACATGACGACACAGGACCATTTTCTAAAGCACAAAAGTAAAGGTGCAGAGTTATGAAATGCAGATTTGAAAGCTGTTTGTGATGATAAATATTAAGATAGTGCATGCATAAAGGTTAATGCACAAATTTCAATGCACAACGGGAAATGTAAACATCATTGCATGAACGTAACATGACACGATGTAGAGTTATGTTCATGAGGAATAGCTGTGACATTATCTTGTTTTGCAGTCACTAAAATTTCATTGGTCTTGAAATTCATATTTTATAGATTTATCTGGTTATCTTACCTACTTTATTGCAGGACAGCCAAAGAAATGAAATTGGTGTTTGTTCATAACTTTACACAGTGCATGTTAAAGTTATGTACAAACAAAAAACAAAGAAATGTTTATCCTAGAAGGTATCACATGATTTATTATTATAAAAAAGTAAACAGCATCTTTTCAGCTATTGGTAGTTTTTTATATAAAGTGATTTTTATGATTTTAGGGGATAAATGTTTGAACGTAACTTTACATCCCACAAAGTTGTGTCAAGTTATGTTCACAAGGAAAAATTAAAAAGAGTTTCAAATGTGTTGTGTACCAGTATGTGCATAACTATTTTTATGTGTTGGCATCATCTACTATATGATTTGCAACAAAATTTACCCTTCAACAAAAAAATGTGCATACTGGTTTGAACATAACATACACGCCAGCACACAGAAAAAAATACAATAAAATTATTTCAACTGAACAAAATTAGGTATTTTTGGGCCTACCAAGGTCTTGTCTAAATAAGTATAGTGCTACTATAGATTTATTGCAGAATAAGTTAAAAGAAAATAATATATCTATAAAGTTTGCTGGACTGCTTGCACAAAACAATTTATACCCAAAATTTGGACGCATACTGTAAACCTCGTAAAGGGTTTCTTTCATCTATCACCCATGCATCCTCTTCAAAACCTTGATATAAATCACTACATCAGTTGATTTCAGCAAAAACAACAGATTAGTAGAGATAAATAAGTGCCTAAACTGTTTGAACATAACTCAACATTTACACCATTCTGAGTACAAATCTTCAAAACTGGATCATTTGATTTTCCATGTAAGAACCACAAACCTTTCATCATAAAAACAAAGTACTACTCTACAAAATAACACACAAGTTTTAATAATTGACCATTTGTCAAAATGTGTTATAGTAGTAAAATTTACAACACGTGTTATGTTCAAGCAGGTTCTTATATTATGGCGAATTATGCAAAAGCAACCCGCTCTAGAAAATCATCAACTCAATGGTAATTTAGGCCAACATTGCAAACATCTTGTGACAGTGACAGTGATTTTTCATAGTGCAGCATGCCTTTGAAAATCTGAGTTCCATGGAGCATGTGTAAAATGTGTCACTTTTTGTTCTCAAATTATAATTCGGATTTGGTCAAACAAACTGTGATAATGTCCCAAATTCTTCTTTGGTCACCCAAAGATCATGTATCATTGGAAACCATATCCATTTCCCTACAAAATGATGTATGCCTTAGTTTGATCTGACTACAGATGATAATTTTGTAGCAGGTTTTGTGAGGGAGGGTGTAGATTTTACCATTAGACACCCAGTCGTACTCTTGACCATTTGAGAAGAAATAAAATGAAAAAATACAGATATTTGTTTACCAATTTCCTGATCCTCTGTGGCCTTGACCTTTGTGAGAGGTCACTCAAATTGGTATGCTTAGAAAGGTCTTGCCACAAAGTATCCTTGGGCCAAAGTTTAAAGACTGTGGCTGTGAATAGTCTACAAGAAAATGCCAACATTAAAGTTTACCATGGACGACAGCGGATGGATTGCGAACGACAGATGACAGACGGACAGACGGACGACCACTGGCCCAGAACATAATAATATTCACTTTTGCTTTGCAGGCGAGCCAAAAATGGCTTGTTTGCCTTTCGTTAACCAAATTTTATGACCGTATAGCAAAATCAGCAAATCACTTGCAAATGACAGATTCCCACCACCACCACCTCCTCAAACAACAACAATGAAAGAGAGAAAAGAAAGAGAAAAATATACTCAATTTAATCCGTTGTTACATAAGCTAAGGGTTCCTTCACAAAAAAACGAACTCGAAAACTTTTTCTTTTCTTTTCATACTTTAGCTCAGAAACGGTTCAGTTATGTTCTATATTAATGGCAACCGAATATCATCATCCGTTCAAAGCGAATCATCTTCTGTAAATAGCATCCATAGGTTAAACGTCATATAGGACGAGATGTGCTTGGGACAAACAGTCTGGACGAAGTCGCCTAAGGCGAAGATACCCACAGAACACCAGGCTCAAAGAACAGCTCTTTGAAGCTTTCTAATGCTAAGTAAACAACTTTTATTGCGCATACAACTTCAAATATAAGATTATGTCGACTTTAAGTACTTAATAATGTGTTTATGAGGTTATTTTGGCTTAGGATGAAGTTATTTCGACTGTTTTCGGACAGCGGGATCGTGCAGCAAGGGAAGTAATTTACGCGTCATCGGCAGTGGAAAACGGCTTATTAATACAACTTAATCAACTTTAATGCAAACTAAACTTTTAACACATGATTATTTTATATCTAGATACTCAATAATAGTTGTAGATATGATTATTTTAGCTTAGGAAAGGATATTCCGGGTAATTCAACACAAAACACTAGTGAATGTGCTGGTGCGCATACAACAGTGCAAACTAAACTGCTTAATGCAATAAATGAGTCTTCAAAAGCACTTACCATAGCGTCAAGAAGCTTGAGCACTTTTTTCAACGGTTACAACATAATCCTTTATAACTTGCTACTACAAACGGAACTCTCAGTCTTCGGCATACAGTTTCGATAGAGGTAGCATTGCGGTCGGTCGGAGGTGGAGCTTGTCCATTTCAGAGCAGGAGGGAGGATAGGGTGCACTATATCATTTGGCGGTAGTCATCGTCGGCCTGTCTTGATCTCAACAAATTATTATACATTCAATTTAATTTAATTCAATTCAAAAAATTTATTGTGTCAGTCTGGCCGACAAATTTTCTTTCGTTGGGATCCCATGCGCGCGTACGGTTTCAGCCACATTATGACAATGGTAAGGTTTAGAAGAGACTGTCATGAAGACCGTCTCAGTAAATGAAAAGAAAAGGGGAGACTGCCAGTGCTAATATTTTAGGAAGGTTACAAAGTAAAGTAGATTATAGCACTGTCAGGGGAGAGAAATGTGCATGATCGACCAGTGATCATAGATCTACTGTGGCCAAAGCACAAAAAAAAAAGAGATAGGAAAGAGAGGGGGCGCTAAAAAAGTGACTGAAAGCAATGCATATGGAAGCCCCCCCGAAGGGGGGCGTATCACATATCCCACTGTTCCAGCCACTCAGTGCATGGAAATTTAAATCTAGGTCCCCCCGAGGGGGGGTCCAGATATTTAGCCGGTGTGGACAGCTGTTTCGGTCTTGGCGACCTCATCAGCACACCATCGGCGATACTGGAGAAGGCAGGAATTTCTGCCTACCTGCAAAGACAACCACATTTTACTGTGGTGTCTGCAAGGGCATACATTCCATGCCACCACCTAGAGCCAAATTTCCATGCACCCTAAAAGAGAACCTACCAAAAGGGGGGAAGGGGTTGCAGTCGATATTGTAGTAGTAAATGAAAAGAAAAGGGGAGACTGCCAGTGCTAATATTTTAGGAAGGTTACAAAGTAAAGTAGATTATAGCACTGTCAGGGGAGAGAAATGTGCATGATCGACCAGTGATCATAGATCTACTGTGGCCAAAGCACAAAAAAAAAAGAGATAGGTACTTCGTTTATGTGTTAAACACATTACATGACAGGAACGTAGCGGGCATGATAAAAGTAGTCCGGCGGTTACCAGAGAAAGTCGGAAAGTTTTAAAACTATTTGAGGGATGACGGCGACCAGAAGCTTATTTATTGATACTAAAATCATGTGTTAACTCTATTTTAAAGAAACAACTTTTACATATAAAGACAGACTTACCCAGGCTATGATATCGGCTGGCTTGGAATCAAGAATTGGGAAATGTCACAATTGTTTTAAAAATCCTTCAAGTGGTCATGGGTAAACCAATCAATTAGTAAAAAAAACAAAAACTCACATTAATTCTGTAGTTAAGAGATCACAACAGTGTCAGAGTTGAAGATCGTTTATTGTAGATGAGACTTGCGAAACAAAATTAAAGAAGAGATATAATCCATGAAGAAATGTTAATCACAAAAGCTTTGCATCTCCTGAGTCAACTTTACAGGAGACGTTTGTCAGTGTTGCACGGGATTTTTGAAGCACATATATAGTTGGTTCTTGACACATCCAGCTCAGAAAATGTCCCCAAAACTCTTTGCTGCAGAAGCCACAAAGTTGTTGGCAACACGAATCAAGTTAAGCGAGTCAGTTTTAGACTTGTGGACGTGAAGTACCATTAAATGGTTCAATCGCCGAACCTCGTGCATGAGTGATCCTATTTTGGTAAAAAGGTGTCTGTACATCTCACACCACTGTGTGATGGCTTGATGTGACCCTTAAGACAATTCACAAATCAGTCACGTTTTGTGTTAGCTGTCAGGTGTATTTCTGGCATGTTTAAGCCTTTATTGGCTAAAGGCTGCCTTCGTCAGCGTGCCGACCCTTTTGTTTTTGTTGAGTAAACCTTTGTTGTTAGGTTTTAATGGTAGTTTGTTTTGTGATTCATTTTTGGTTCAAGAGGCCATGTACTCTCGCTCACACTATCACTTGGAAAGGCTAGTGGACAGTGGTGGTGTGTTCTTTTTCATGTCGTGTCCTTAGTTTTGATTTTGGGTGGGGCAGTTCCGTGGTTGTCTGTGGTGTTTCAGGGTTCCGTCTAAGTATTCGTAGCGCCCGTTGATCATGTCGTAGGCGTACAAAGCTTTGCTGTATTTGCCTTCTTTGAAGTATATGAAGAAGTATTCTAGTTGTTTCCTTGGCTTGTCTCTGCAAAGGCCCCTGAGGTCGATCCGATTCAAAGAATAGCGTCAGTAGGGTTCAGTCCATTGGAGAAGATGAATGCGGCTAGTAGGATTCTTTGAAAGTATGGAAGGTTTTTCGTCCACATATATTTTCTTATTTTTTTCGGCCATTTGTGTGCTGGTTCTATGATTTCTTGAATGTCGCTACATAGTTCAAAGGTCTGGCGGTTTTCCTTTTTCTGGTTCATTCCGTTTTCTTTTCCCCGTTGTTTGGAGAAGGGGGGGGGGGGGGGCGGGGGGGGCTTTGTATTGGTGCGGTGTGGCCGGCGCGTCTCTCCTTGGCTTGACTTCGCGAACGAAGATTTTATAGGTGTTGCCCACGACGTCTGCAGGCCTCCTCGTGGCTGCGGAGGCCAATCCGGGACAAGCAGGTTCGACCGCAGTGGCTGCAGGGGAAGGTCTGGCCAGGGTTCTGAGTTGCGGCATCTCTGTTTTTTCTCCTAAGCCGCTTGTCCTTAAGGCTAGCTCTGCGAGAGTCCTCAAAGGCTGCCTTGTAAATGGTGGAGCGCCAGGTGTCACGGTCCGCAGCAAGCGAAGACCACTGGCGGTGGTCGATTTGGCAGGCACTAAGTGACTTCTTGAGACAGTCTTTGTATCTCTTCTTTGGTGCCCCTCTGTCTCGGTGTCCAGTGGCAAGCTCGCCAAACAGGGTGATCTTGGGTAGGCGATGATCATCCATTCTGGAGACATGCCCCGCCCAGCGGAGCTGCGTCCGCAGCAGCAAAGCCTCGATGCTCACAGTTTCTGCCTGTTCAAGGACCTCGACGTTGGTGACATAGTCACTCCAGTGAATGCCCAGGATGGTACGCAGGCAGCGCTGGTGGAAGCGTTCGAGAAGTCGTAGTTGGCTGCGGTAGAGGGCCCAGGACTCGGAACCGTACAGCAGGGTGGTGAGGACGACAGCTCTGTACACGCTGATCTTAGTGCCTGTTTTCAGCTGTTGATTGTGCCACACCCGCTTGAATAGTCGCCCGAAAGCGCTGTTCGCTTTTGCCAGCCTGCTGTCAAACTCCTTGTCCAGCTTGGCGTCCGATGTGATGATGCAGCCAAGGTAAGTAAACTGGTGCACTGACTTTAGTTCAGACTCGCCGATGGTGATGTGGGGAAAGCGATGCTCTACCGTTGGTGCCGGCTGATGAAGGACCTCTGTCTTTTTCAGACTGACCTCGAGTCCAAAGAGCTGGGCAGCGTCTGCGAAGCAGGACGTGATGCGC
Organism: Semisulcospira habei; assembly: GCA_036245525.1. Taxonomy (NCBI): domain Eukaryota; kingdom Metazoa; phylum Mollusca; class Gastropoda; family Semisulcospiridae; genus Semisulcospira; species Semisulcospira habei. The sequence continues at coordinate 58,186,359 of BTPG01000004.1, forward strand.
TGCAGGGCTCTCTCTGTGTGTGCAACGAGGGCAGCGTCATCAGCAAAAAGCAGCTCACGAATCAGTTGGTCTAGGGTTTTGGTGTGGGCCTGCAGTCGTCTGAGGTTGAACAGGCTGCCATCGAGACGATACCTGATGTACATTGCATCGTCATCGTTGAGGTCCACTGTGGCCTGCTTCAACATCATGCTAAAAAAGTTGGTGGAGAGGGTCGGTGCCAGCACGCAGCCCTGCTTTACACCGTTGAGAATAGGGAATGGTTCTGAGAGGTCATTGTTGAGTCTGACCTGGCCTTGCTGGTCCTCGTGTAGCTGGACGATCATGCTAAGGAACTTTGGGGGACAGCCAAGTCGCTCCAGGATCTGCCACATGCCTTGCCTGCTCACAGTGTCGAACGCTTTTGTTAGGTCAACAAACGTTATGTACAGCCCTTTGTTCTGCTCGCGGCACTTCTCCTAAAACTGTCTCAGCACAAAGACCATGTCGGTGGTGCTCCTGTTGGCTCTGAAACCACATTGGCCCTCTGGGAGGTGGTCTTCAGCGATGGCAGGTACCAGCCGATTCAGGAGCACACAAACCAAGAGGAATCACTCATCGCCGGACAAACAGTTAGATCCCCTGCCCCCGCCTATCAGGCACCCAATCGCCAGCCCACAGAGAAATACGCAGGTATAGAATAAGACGATCATTTGCATCTTCAAAAAGATGCATCAGGTCTCTTATATAACTCATGTCTTTCTCCGGAACTTAGGAAGTAGGCAGGGGAAACATACATACACAAACACGAAGGTGCACTACCATATGTGGTCAGGTAAATACCCTAATTTCCCACAGTAGATGCACAGAACATTACACAACAATGTAAGGATATAGCGATACAAATTTGCCTCGAGTTATAAATACTCACAAACCAGATAGGTGAGGCTAGAGATAAAACAATAGAGTCCCGATAGACAATGAATTCAATAGAGCCGCATCAGTCATTAATTTACATCATTTTTTAATATCAAAATGTTGACCCCAATTTTACCCCCGTTAATTCTGAATCAACCCTTTGATTTTTAAAAACTGACAAGCATGACTGATGCGGCTCTATTGATCTGATTATCTATCGGGACTCTATTGTTTTATCTCTATAACTATTGTCTCTGTCAACACCTAATGACCTTAATTAATTACTAATTACGGTCATTAACTTTTACATGACCGTTTCTCTCAATACTGCCAGAGTCGATTTCCGAAAAACTCACATGCTATGTCCCACACATATCATTTCAGTTCACGCATGACAAGACTCAATGCCAAACCCTCTTTCAATGAGTTGGGTAAAAGCTTTCACAGCGCCATTCACACGTCACGCGTCAAAAGGCCTATAGAATTGTGTTGTGCAGGGGGGGACCGCTTAGTGCAAACACTTGGCTCTGTATATACAATTGGCTCTGTTTAAGCACGACTCTGAAACATAACAAGTCAAATATACGTGCACACGCAAACACACAGACACGCCAGTTGCAAACCAAGATAATTCAAGGGCAGTGCCAGATTGTCATACAAGTTATATACACAGGCAAACATACACACACACACACATACCAACACATAAACACACGCACATGCACACGCACGTACGTACATACATATATACATACTAACATAAAACATGTATAAACAAAAACATTAAGTGCAAACCTTGCAACACAGGTACACATCATTTTCACAAGGGTAATATCCCATGACAATCACACGCCTGACAGAGCTGGTAGACCATGTCTGCCACACACACTCAGTATGCTGTTGTGGTCTATACAATTTCAGCTATGTTACACATGGGCCCTTGCATGCGTGGTGCACAGTAACATGAAAAAGCTTAGACTGTTTGCCTACAGTGAGTCATAAACACCTGTCTGCACCGAGACGCGAGCCACTGAAACCCACCAGCCCGTGAAAGGATAATAACTCTTATTGAATTTCACGCCCTGTTCGGTTAGGCGGTGTACATGACTGTAAAAGCTGAAAAGAGACGCACCTCAGAAAATCATACCTTGCTTTATACACCCGACTGAGTACATATACAACAGATCCTCAAGACACCCCCCCCCCCTTCCCAACACACACTGACACACACACACGCACAAACACATGAATAAACATACCCGTACACACACACACACGCACTGACACATATACACACATATACACACACACAAACACATGAATAAACATACACGTACACACACACAAACACATAAACACACACACACACACTCACACACACACATACATATACACACATATACATATACACAAACACATATATATACACTAACACAGACACAAACAAAATAGGCACACATACAGCCAACTACTAACCGGTATGACAGAGCAGCCGCCATTGCTCAGCCGGATATTTTTGAAATTCCATGAATGGATTAGAGCACTATGTATGGATTAAAAGAATCGATCCGGTTTTAACTGAGCATGAAAAAGGTTTCTGACTTTTCAGAACGTGAAATTTCTAGCGCTCCAACACGTAGACACGTAGACTCGTAGAACAGGTTCTGTGAGGTGTCTCGGTTTTCTGCGTACTGCAGTGCCGGTACGGCGCGCACACACACACACGCACACGCACGCACACACACGCACACGCACACACGCACACGCACGCGCACACACGCGCGCACACACACACACACACGCGCGCACACACACATATGTACACACACGCATGTACAGACACACGGAAATACCTCGGACACACACAATAGCTCTCTCTCTTTCCACCTCACACAGAGAGAGGCCCGTCATAAAGACAGTAATCATAATACCTTTTACCCTTGCTGGTTTAGGTCTGTGCTTATGTCAACTGACAAACACTAGTAAATCTCTGCCCTTAACGCCACACACCACATGTCACAGTTGAGGTAAGGGACATATCTTTTTAAATGCAGCACGCTTATAGCTGAGAGGTGTCAGCTTAATACATCCCGTCGTCAACAAGTCATGCATTTGTGGAGTGACGCATGCGGGTAAAACCACCTGTGGCTGAGACTTGAAAGCCCTCATACAAATCACTCAAGTACACAATCCACGCTAGTTAGCCTCAGGCTTTAAGAAAAAAGCCATTTATACCATTATTTCTGAGTCAATACCCTAAAAACATGGCTATAAGAAACTTCTTCCTTTTTTACGTCCCGCTGGCACGAATGTGATCGGGGAGTATAAGAAACATTGTTAGCGAGTGTGTTCATGTACTTGAAAAAAAACATTTAAGCAGGTGTTAAAGTGACAAAAAGTAATTACAAAATAATGTTTAATTTGGTTTTATAAAAAAAACAAATCACTCATTGTTTTAACAAAATCAAATAACAACATTTTTATTCTATTATCTATTGTAATTATTTGCACAATTTGTTATTTAATTTTGACAAAAAATGTACTTTAGTCAAGAATTAAAGCATAATTTAATAGAGCAAGGGAAGTAACTTTTTTTGTCTTGCTGAAATTTTTACACAATTACTTCCCTTGTATTAACTTGTACTCAGAAATTTTTCTTATTGAACATGGGTGATTCCTTCCTTTTTCTGGTGCTCAAGTTATGGGTAAAATTATCAAGTTACTGTCTATGTTACTGTCTAGGTGTTTCATTTGGCTCACACTTGGCCAGGGTGTGATTTATAATTTAATGCAAAGCCAATAATCGCCAATACTGTGTCAGGTTTGTTTGCTTAAAAGGACAGGGTTATTGTACATGACATTACAATTGAAATCTGTGAAACATGTCATTTATAAGCCCACTGAGAGAGACACAATATTGGTCTGGGGTAAACTCAAAAACTATTGGCTACATTTTGCTGAATGGTACAAACGTATAAAGTTACTATTAATGTACTTCCTAGGAAACATGATTTTGCTTGATAACAATTTTTGTTTTTTGTTTTTAATTTTTTTAATTACATTATAAATGAACCAAGACGAACTCCTTCTATTAAATGATATCAATGCTGTAGAGAACAAAGACTTAGACTCCAAAAAACAGCGGCTTTTGTCTGTGATTGTCTCAGGCAAATCAAAGGCTTATCTGGGTAGACAATACATGACAGAGGATATTGAATCTCTAAGCTCTGATGAACTAATCAAGCTTCATTCTAAATATGAAAACCACATTGCCTCACTAATGACTCGTGATTTGAGTCGATCTCTTGTATGCCTATACACAAAAGCAGTGAGTCACTTTCTACCTGTGGATAGTGACAGTCTATCACACGACCTTGAAAGTAATCCTATTGTTTCAAGTTCAATTGGCAAATTAGCATGTCTCATGTTTTACAAGTTTGGAAATTACCTTGCACCTGTCGTGACATTGCTTGTTACCGGGAGCCATATTGATTTTTCAAAAATAAATTTTACTGCAGAAGAAAATGGACGAAACCCAGATGACTCCACAACCGAACCCCGACCCTGTTTTGACACAGGTTCAAACTGTGACTAAGGTTAAAAGTCCAGGGAGGGTTGAGGCTGGAAAGAGAGTAGCTGCATTGAACAAACAAAGAAAGTTAGAACTACTGCAAAAGGTACATGTAACTGACCCACAGTCAATAACATCATTGGTGACACTACCGTCAGGACAGCCAGGTCCGTCACACCCTCATCAAAGTGAGAGACAAACAACTAAGTCTGACCCCCGCCCTGACCCTGACCCCGAACCTCAATCAACAAAATATATAATTGCCGGATTTGTTGTCGGATTTGGTTACGTAGGTTATCAATTATACAAAAAATACAAACCACAGACTCGTACAGTGACCAAAAAATCAGACACTCCAAAAACAAAACCAGAAGTCGCCACATTACCAGTAACATCCAAAGCCGTTGACCCATTTTATATGCAGTAAATAAAAATATTATTTTAATTTTTCTTGCCTTAGAAAATGAATGACTCAAAGAACATGATGAACCTTGTGTATCACTCTGCCGTAATCAGTGGATTAGCAGTAGCTTATTCTATGCTGGGGAAAAGTCTACTCAAAATGAAATCAGCAGACTTGAGTAGACTTGATTTCGAAGACAGTGCTAAGCTAATTGTAGTTGTCACAGCGTCGATTGCGACAAAAGATTTTCTTGTCAAGCAGGGAATTATTCCAGAAAATGTTTCTATGTAAATAAAAATAATATGGCGACGATAGCTATTATGATAGGAGGAGCGATGGTTAACGCTCTGGCATTTAGTGGCTCTAATTATCTCTTTTCAAAAATGGGTAGAGAGGAATCTGCAGAAGAAATGAAACATCACAATGAAGCATCTGAAAAACTTGCTCAAGCTCAACAGGAATATGAAAAGAATAGAATTGAGAAACTTGATTTCATCAATGAAAAACTCAGGCTTGAAGGCCACGCACAACATACGTTTTCAAATACAGACGAAGCAATCAGGGAATACTTTCTTGTCACAGGTGAAGACATGTCTATCCCGAAACCAAAACTAAGTGACTATTACAAACCAAGCACACAACAAAGAAACGGGGAGATAATCTTTGTTCTAGTGGGAATGACATTTGTTTATTTTACAGGAGTTTTCATTGCTAGAAAAAATGGCAGCCGAAAATAAACTATCGAAAATATATTACTCACCATCAGGTTATTGGAAAGGGCAAACAGCTATTCAGAAATTACATGCCGCTGTGGGCGGAGATATAACACTCAATCAAGTCAAGCAATGGTTACAGAGACAAGCAATTTGGCAGATATATCTTCCTGCTCCAAGAAAGATAACAAGACCCCATTTTCAGAACACTACCCCAAATGACACACACCAAATGGACCTCCTGTTCTTACCACATGACACAATAAGAAAGAAACGATACAAGTATGCATTAACTGTTGTAGACATTGCTTCAAGGTACAAAGACGCTGAACCCATATCTGACAAAACAGCCAGTACAGTTGCTACAGCATTAACAAAAATATATGGTCGAGGCCCTTTAAGATACCCCAGACTAGTGCAGGTTGATGATGGATCAGAATTCAAAGGTGCAGTTAATCAGTTATTTGCAAAGCATGGCATACTGGTCAGACGAGGCATTCCAGGCGTACACAGATCACAGGCAATTGTTGAAAACTTTAACAAACAGTTATCAGAAAGACTTTTCAGTTACCAGTATTCTAAGGAACTCATGCATGACACCCGTAACACTGAGTGGGTAAAGAGATTACCACATGTGATAAAAGCAATGAACAATGAAGGACACCCTAAGCCTGCTGATGCTATTAAATTGAAAACAATTACAGAGCCAAAAACAGGACCAACCCTGGCACCAGACACAAGTTTATTTACTAAACAGGTGAGATATTTATATCAGCCAGGGGAGGCTGAGAACGACGACAGACGCAGGGCAACAGACCCCATCTGGTCAACGTCTGTACACAATATAAAAAAAATAATTCCCGGCGCAGACGCAACAATATATTACCTGTATGACCCTGCACCCCAGAGGGCATTTGTCAGAGAAGAATTACAGATTATTCCCCCAGACACCGTTACTCATTTCAGTAACTAAGTCGTCAATTAATTCATCAACCAGTTCATCACAAATGTCTTCAGATAACTTGAGCCTGTAATGACCTGGTGCATAAGCTTTTTCCTTACTATGAAACACTCGTTTTGTGTCCCCAACTGCAAGTGATTTCTTATGTGTTTGAATTATTTCAAGATTATGTTTGTTTGATCTCAGTGACTTGTTTGGATAATCAGGCATTAATGCACCATCTAACACTTGCTTGTAATGTTCATGACGTATGTCTTTATTTTTTATCGCTGTTTTCTTGATACCTTTGGCTTTTGACTGACTACCTTTCTGGTGCAGTATAGAATACATTTTGGATCTCAGTCCAACATACTCAACTATAGGCACACCATTTAGTTCATCCTTAAACTTACCAGGCACTTTCTTGTTTTGTGTGCTAAACAGTGGATGATCTTTAGGATAGTCAGATGTGTCATACATGTGTAACTCTGTTTTCATGTCTTCATAAAAGTCTTCAGTACACACATCAATGATCATAGAGTCAGTGTCAGTGTATAACAGACGGCAGTCAGGATACTTTGGTTTGAAGTAATCATAATAAAATTCAAGCATCAACAGTTTTGATAACTCCAGAATTGCCATACCAATGAATACTGGCTTGTCCAGTTTAACAATCTTTTTTTTGAGTGACACTGCATACAATGATGAATGAAACTCTTTGTACCCTGTGTACTGTGGCTTACCTGTAAGTTTAATTGCACCCAATTCAGTTGTGACCAGTCTCACATCTTTTCTGTGATGAGGATTTTCCATTGTCTTGCCAAAACAGGCATTGTTCATAAGCTTAAAGAAGTCTTTGTCAAATGCAGTGTTGCCGTCTCTGGCACGCAAGGGTTGTGTTCTTCATTATGTAATCTTTCATGAAAGCACTCTGATCAAATTGAATTCCTCTGTGAACTTTCTTTAGTACTAACCCGTGTCTGATGTAAAACTGCAGCAAGCGGTAGTGACAAACATAATTGAATTTATCATTCAGATTAGGCACAAGTTTAGTGTCTTCTTTTTTTCCTGTCATACTCATTTTCTCAACAGCTAAGGGATAATCATTATGATAATCATGTAGATGGTGCGGGTACTCCAGGTCTACTTCAAAGATCCAACCCTTCGCGTCGTTTCGATCAAGATTTATAATATTGTTAGTTAACCCTGACTCTGTTACATCATACTGTGACAAATCATACAGACAAAAGTTTTTCAAGGGCAATAATTCACACATCGCCCAGCCATACAAATTATTAGCGTCCAAGTACGTAATGAATGACCTTGACCCCGGGCTTGAGGGGTCAAACCCCCGGTCAAGGTCACCATGACCGTCCAGATATTTATTATTTGCTCTGGCGTAGTTATTTGCTGCAATACTAATGCCTCCCCTCAATCCACGTTCCACCATTTCACCCATCGTACGATCAGACAACAGGTCTATAGATATCTTACTGGATTTCAAAAATGCATCCCATGTCATGCCAGGACTAGTTATGTAGCAGGCTGGGTCAAGTCTGTAGTGTAACAAACCCTTCTCACGGTAACTTTCAAATACGTCTGCTAGCAAACAAACGTCAGCTTTCAAGTACTGGTCGTGATAGTCACCAATTGTCTGACACCCTAATTTACCCCACGCATCAAGAGCGTGTTGATATTCAGAGTCAGAAATACCTTTGCCAGTTAGTGTAGAATAAAATTTCTCTTTTGGTGGCAGTCTTGTTTCTTCAAACACAACCCAGTGATCAATGTACTCATATGGATAAACACCTTTCTTAATCAAGTCTGGCTCAAAATATTTACTTGTTATTGGATACTCAGTCAGTCCTTCTGCCAGACTAGCCAATCCTAAAGACAAATGTTGCATGGAGTCATAAAATGCTAATTTGTCTAACCTAAAAGTTAAGTATTTCTCAGTTGTCTGGGCAATACAACTTATGTTTTTGTACGACTCATCTACAGCCTGCATGATAATGTGTGAATCATATCCTTTGAGATTGTGGAAAAAGATTGGTAACTTATATGTCTTGGGATCTGTTTTTAATAATAAGTTACAATTGTTATGTGCAGCACCCCTGTAACGTCCAGTTATGTGATCATGGTCACGAACTTTATCACCCCCCAGAGGCTGTTCACAAATCCAACACGTCTCAGCTGTATCAAATTTTAATTTGTCTTCTTCTGTCATCACCAGAGGCATCTGACATGTTGTGAGATACTGTACTACCTGACTATACAGATGTCTCATTTCTGTTAAAAACAGACATGCTGCATTTTCACCCCTGTAGATAACAGGCTCTGAATGAAGACCGTCTGACCTAACAATAATGTATCCAAAAGAACACACCACTTGGTCACTCAACTTTATAGTCTTTGGTAATGACTCTGGAACAGGACCGTCATACGGAACTACTAATGATTCAAAATCTGCGTACACTACAAACGACAGCTTTTGCTGATTCCCATAGTTCTTAAAATACACTTGACTACCAGGCTCTGGATACTTAAGTACAGTTTGAATGTCATCAGCTGACCTGCAGTGTAAAACATGTTTGTGTGCCACAGCAATAGAGGAAAACCTCTGTAAACATCTATTACAAAATTCCTGTTTGCCCTTGTGTTTTGTTGTATGATTATGAATTAGACGTGACATATTCCTAATAATTGTGTAGTGAAAGTTATTGTCATCTCCGATTAGCAACATGTCAACATGCTTATTTTCTGACTGACCATAGGTTGGTGCCAGTGCTGATACTCTAATGGGTTGTAACTTGTCAACAGACACATTATCCCACACAAACACATTTACAGATATGCCAGGATTTAATTTTTCAAACAAGTCTATGTCCTCTATTTTAACAGGGAACTCAATGCCACTAAAATCGAGTTCCTTTACAAATTTGGTGTAGTTAGAAACACGTTCAGGTTTTATTTTTACAAAGTGTAGTTTAGCAAGCACACACCACATGAAACAATAGTTGTCATTGTTCTGAATGTTAACAACAGCCTTTTTGTTTACTACTTCTGTTGGCAGTGGCAACCATGCTTTACCTAATATAGGATGATACCTAGACTGCTTTAGTTGCAGTTCATGTACATGTCCTTCGTGCCAACCAGACCCCTTCATTCTTGCACTGTCAATCGCCTGGAGGAAGTCTGGTAATAGTCTGTCTCTAAACACGTTTTCCAATTCTCTTCTTGTGTTAACAGTGTGTTGTCTTGTTGATATGTACGAAACAATCACCTCACCGTCGACCCTAGTGAATTCGATTTTTGCAACAATTTGAATCTTCACACTGCCTGTAAGAAGATTTTGTTGTATGACAGAAAAAGAGTTTTCTATTGATTCGTAGACATTATTAGTATTGGATATAGGCAAGTCTGTTGTGTGAAACACGTTTCTTAAACCAGATGAGCCAGGGTTTGATGGGCCAGGGCTTTGTGAATTGTCCGTCATTTTTATTTGACCGACAAAATAATAAATAAAAAATATTAACGTTAACTCTGCTGGCTCACCTTGTGTAATACCACTTTATTAACTGTAACACTGTCAATATAAACATTTAGTTTGCGTAGTTGTTTAAATATGCTATAACAAACTTCTCCTAACCAACCATAGTTGGTATCATCAACTTTAAAAGTAGGTGTCTTTAAATCAACTGTCATGCACTCCACATTTGGATGCTCATCGACATAATCCAAAGTCACACTATATGTAACATATATTTCTGATGGTGCTGAAAGGCTTATGTAAGTCTGTTTGGGTGTTATTAAGTCAGTAAAGTGCATAACATCTTTGAAAAGGTGTGTGAGATCAAGCACCTGTATGATTTGTCCGTCTGTCATTTTTATTGGACAAACAAAAGAATAAATTAATTTACATCAATTTACTAACCCATACCCTGTGGGCTGATCTGTCTTTAAAATGAGCTTCAGATGCTTAGTTGATTTCAGTTTATTTTTTACATCATCTCGTTCATGCTTATTTGGGATGACATCATTTTCTCTGAGACAGTCTTCAAAGCTGTCACGATCCTTGCAGTAAAACAAACAGATAAACTTTAACTGTTCTCGAAAATCTTTCAGTACAGCATTATATTTTTGAGTGAGAATCCATACACTTACATTAGCGTGTCTGCCACTGAAGGCAAGTTCTGCTAGAGTGTTTCTCTTCTTGACAATGTCTTTCTCTGCAGAACAGTCATCAACAATAAACAAGGTTGGCTGTCCTTCAAATTGCTTGTAAAAATATTGTAGGTAGTCATTCAGTTTTTTCTCAGGGTCGACTAAGTATATGTTGCTGTCAGTCCAAATGAATAAACGGTTGTGATAAGCTTTGTTGTGTTTTATTGTTGGACAAAATATTACAATGTTTTCAAAGTGGTGTATGTATCTTGTTTGTAAGAGGTTAAGTACAAATTCAGTTTTCCCACACCCTGTGGCGCCACAAAACAATCCACAGTGTGGGTCAAGGGTCATTAAGCTCCGGTTCATTTTAATACACAATATAATTTTAATATATGTGTCCACTTAGTCTACACTCTTGTATATTGAGTTGTGCGTCATATATCAGGTACAAATATATGTTAATGGCTGCAGCAGTTTCAACCTTCTTTTGTATCTGAATTGTAATCCCATCACTACCGTTCTCGACAGTTCGTCCTGACCCATGAAGATAATCGTCATCTGTACTACGAAGGTCTAGCCACAGTGCATATTTGTTTGTAAGGTATTGTCCAATCCTAACATCATACAGATGTAGATCTTTGCACGCAATGTTTGCAGGTTTATCTCTAATCCTTCCTCCTGCAAAATACTTTGTGGTTTCGTCATAGTGTTGATAAGGTAACATTCCTGAAGCGTACACTTGATTAGGGCGGCCTTCGATTGTGCAGGACAAATGTGTAATCTTAGGATTGTAGAATTTTTCTGAATCTCTTTTGTATGGACTCACCGGTTCAACAAACAACATAAGAATACCTTTCAGTGACCTGGCAGGCGTGTTCAAGTTTATGTTCCACATTGGGTCGCTTTTGTCTTTGGGTATTAAACTATGCCTAATCACACGGTCATAATAAATTGGAAGTCTTGACTGATACTGATTTTGAATGAGTCTGGCTAGTTCAGTATGTGTAACAATTTCATATTCCAAGGAAATGTTAGAGATCTTGTATGTTGCATCTGCGGCAGATGATTTAATAACTTTGGAGTAGTCATTGAAAGTTAGTTCAAAACTTAGACGGTCATTCAGTGCTCCTTGATAATAAGGCAAATGAGCTGTGAGGATTTCAAACTCAAGTGGAATGTAAAATCTGGTTCCATATGTTTCTGCTATAATAACGTCATTGGCTGCTGACGTTGATTTATCTCCGGCATTGATTCGAAGTTTACCAACATTATCTGGCTGTATGCCTTGATAAATACGGTCCTCTCGTTCTTCTCTTGTGAGCCAAAGGTCTTTGTAACAGTAGAACACATCTGAGTCGTCAAGACTAAACACTTCCTGTCCTTCAAGTTTTACTTTAATAGTTCTAACAATTGCTCTGCCAAGATTGTCAACTAGAGTTCTGTTTACATCTGCGTCTGATGAAAGTTCAATATTAAATGCAAGGCGTGCAGTGCCAGGAACAATAACGTCACTGGGTCCTAGGTTTGGAAACTTGACTGTAAGTGTTTGGTTCTGGTCTATGGTACTTGGATTGTTTGTGATGACGATTGATTGTCTTATGCCCTTAACACCCAGGGGCTCACGTAGTTTTCTGTATGGGTCTAACTTTGATCCGTAAGACTGTGTCATTTTTATTATGCACAATAAAAAATAATAAATTAATAAAACAATGGCAGCAGGAGGATTTAATCATGAAGATTTTGAAATGGATGACACGTATGATTTTGGTAATACAACAGATATGACAGATATGACTGGTACAAGAAATATTTACAGTTTACGTCACGAACTTTTAGAAACCAAAGTGAACTCATTTTATGATCATGTTGGTGGCCGCCCAGACAACGTAGATCCTAATCAGTTTGAACTTGATGGCAAGGGTCATTTATATTTAAATACTGTTGACAAAGGAAAAGTACTATTGACTAACAAAAAAGACCCTAGTAGGTTTAGGGCTTTAAGTACAATAAAAAATGAAGGTGGTGTTGGTGCCTTGCGTCAACTTGGTATTGGTGGGTCTCCTGTCACGCCAAGACTGGCTAGTGTTCTTCACGACACGCAAACAAAGTTGCCAACAGGGCAAGAGATTGAAATGGCACCAGTAACAAGCCTACCAGAAATAGCAAACACTGTGATACAAGAAACCTCATTTACTGAAGGACAAATAAATGATGCTATGAAAACAATAGATGACCCGCCTTTGTCAATGAGGGAGATTATGGGATTGGATAAATCACTGCAGACGATAAGAGGTGAGATGGTAAACAATGTTGCCAAACTAGGTGAGCTTGATAAACACATTGAACGTGAAAAAGAGAAACTGGCTACAGCAGACAATGGGAATCTTGACACAGAAATGAAAGAAAGAATACAACACAGATTAAATGATTTGCAGATAGAAAGATCAGGACGGTTAGAAACAATTAGTATTGGAAGACAAAAACTAAAATCACAGGTCAACAGAATTAGAGAAACTATTCAGAAAATACTTCACGAAGACACTACTCTGGCTGAGAGACTAAAAACACTTTTCAGAGAACAGGGTATCACAATTGCTAGTTTAATTACAGCTCTTGGATTTATTATCAGTACTGTTGTATTAGCTGTCTCCGGCAGTGGTGGTGGAGCACCCCCGGCACCAGCAACACCAACCCCGGGCCCACCAACCCCGGCTCCAACAGACCCAAAAGATTTACAGACGTGGGTAAAGAAACAGTTGTCTCACATTTCAGACCTGCTTAAGAAATTGGCTCTGAAAGCAGTGGACGCTTTGCCTGGCATAATTGGCACTGTTGTCAGTTGGCTGATTACTACAGCAGCAAAGGCAGTAGGGTTTATGGCAGAACATGTGTGGGTCTTTTTGGTTACAGTAGGAGGGTTGATGGTGGGTTATTTAATGAAACAGATAAAGAAGTAAAACCCCTAATCCTGTTAGACCTATTACCAATGCAGTTCTCTCTGACTCATGTGTGTCAGGGGTTGGTGTTGACTGTACTGGTTGTATGAGTGCCGGTGTTGGGGCCGGGGCCGGGGCCGGGGCCGGGGGTGTTACCGTCTTTAATGATTTTAATGACTGAACATGTGTGGTTGTGGCCCCTAAGTTTACAGATTGATTGAGACCGAGTTTTTGACCAACACCTGCAACAATGATTTCATTATTATAATTTGTTATTGTTCCCATTTGGAGTTGAAGGTCAGATGGTAACATGTATAACCCGATGCCAACTACAAAGTCAACTTTTGATCTGGCATATCTGAGTACGTCTTGGTAACGTTGTATGCTTGATGGGAGATCTACTGTTGAATTGATTGAGTCTTCTAAGTTTGCGAGAAACTGTTTTTGTGCTTCAAATTTGCCACTTCCATTCAAAATGTTTGATTTTGTTAGTGATTGTGCTCCTAGTAAACACCAGACATATGTTCTGATAGACTCATTGACGCGCTCGACTCCTGCTTGAGTAAACCCGTCAGATTTATCTAAAATAAATGTGGTCCACGCGTTAGTCTGCTTCTGCTCTATTGATCCTATCCAGACTTGTGATTTTGATGAGAATGAAGTGTACCCAGGGTAGTAATCTTGAGGGTATTGTCTGTGACTCATAGCATAATACAATGTACCCATGCCGTTGTGATCATCAAGTTTTTGTGTAAAGTCATACTTGGGGCTGATGTTAAATTCATTACAGATGCGTTCAAACGCTTTCATATCCATAGGGTTGTTATACCTGTTGAAACTGGATTCAGTTGGTAGTGGTGTATGAAGTTCTGACAGTATACGTCTAAGCTGGTAATAAACATGGAAATGATACACAGACCTAATCAGTTTGTTTGAGTGATTCAAATGATCTGTGAATGAAACACCACAGCCTGTAGTTGAACATAGTATTGCAAAGTTGAGTTGGTTTTGAAACATCTGTAGTGGACTTGAAGACCACTTTCTTGCAGTAGAGTCATCTGTTATTGGAGGGTTTAGGTAATGGTCAAACGGATTCGGTACTTTGACTTGAAATAGGTCTTGTACGCTTGCGTCAGACACAGCTATGTCAAGCTGATTTAGTTGAATTATTTTCTGTTCATAAGTAGGTGCGACATTATATTTGGCATCTATATTAAATTGAAATGCGTTTGTTGTGGTAATGGTTGGTGATTTAAATTCCATCCTTTTTTATATGAGATAATAAAAATGTTTATTACCTTAACAAATCTTGACACAAGCAAACCAGTGTGGTTAACTAATGGGATTGATAATCGGGATGGTAGCAAGGCTGCAGCTATCCATGAATTGTTCTACACAGTAAAATGGTTTAATGTAGAAGATGATATATATAATAAAGTAATTTTTGATGGTAAGACTGAAGCTTTACCACCCGGGTATTATGACTTTTGTACTATAGCTGAATGGTTTCAAAGTAATTTTAAAATTAAAGCAACTTTAAATCCAGCTAACCTACTTGTTACATTAGAATTTCCCACACAAAATTGGTTAAGGATCTCAGATAGATTTGCATATTTACTTGGATTTTATATTGATGAAGATTGGTGGAGAACAGATGATTTAGATGAAGCTATGTCTGGTATTATAACAATGAAGACAAAAAGACTTAAAATAACTGGAAAACGCCCTGTCAATTTGTCAGTACACACAGTGCTAAATGTTTATTTGAAAGAACTAAACACATCTGAGAATGTTCACAATGGAAAGCCTTCAACTTTGTTGAGATGCTTACCAACTGGAACTGCTCCGTATTGTGAAAGTGTGGTTGTTAGATTTCCTAATTTGCAGTTTAAGAAATTAGGTTCCAGTTTCTTTGAGTCACTGAGTATATCTGTAACTAATCAGGATGACAAACCAGTTCTTATGCATGATTTTAGTGTTGTGTTGGAAATTAAATAATTTTATTTTTGTTTATAAAAAAATGAGTGGTGGTCCAAAGTTGAGAATCATACCAGTTGCATGTCCAGTAACAGAATTGAAAGATTTGGCAGACGTACAGGATTTTGAGAAGGAAGGAGAAATTGGAGAAATATATGGTTTTGAACTTGATTCCTTTGGCATGTACAAGAGGAAAGTAATTGTTGACATGAAAGACGGTGAAAAACAGATTCCTAAACTTGGTCAGCTACGTGATGTTACTGTACCTACTCCACCCGTAAATAATGCGCCTTACAACTTAATACATGTGGGAAATAAGTGGGTGGTTTCACCTGTACCTGTTCCACCGCCCACAATTGACTGGGACATAAAGTTGGAATTTATTAGTCCTTATGTATACACTGATGATGAAGGCGCCTTAGTGTTTAGGAAAGTTGTTAATTCTGGGCCGCTTATTGTAAGCCTTGTTCCAAGCTTTGCCCCAGACAACAATAGCAGAGAAAAACTGAAAGTTGAAAATTATGAGAAACGGCGGTATCTTCTTACAACTAGAAAGGGTAGATCAGATACTTCTGTTGTGTTTATGCCAGCAAGCTTAGTCGTGGCTAGAGAAGCGGCAATAGTATTTGAAATTATCATGAAATCTGTTGCTACTGCTAAAGAGGCTCAAATTGCACAAGGAATTAAACTTACATGGGACGAAACAGTAACAGAATCATCAAAGGTCTTTATTGCTATTACAAAAAATAATGATGTTATTAATGTTTCGAGCAGTGTTCCAGCTGTCAAGGTGGTGGTCGACAAAACAACTTTTGTTCGTCTAACTTACATAAACCTTGAACACATTGATCTTGTTGCATTTTATTATGCCAGCAAATTGTATACTTTTGAAGAGTTGCAAAATGTAATTGCTGATTAAATAAAAAAAAATATTTGAGAATAAAAAAATGGTAAACTTCTATCCGCAACTACCAACGCTTGATCCGACTGAAACAAATGTGACGACTAAAACAACACTTGCGCCTGATCCACATATGCCAATTGCTTCAGATAAAACATTACAGGCAGATGCATTCAGATTAAATAATATTACAGAATCTTTGAAATATTTGGAGAGTGAGGAGGCGAAATACTCACGGTGCAAAAGACGGTATAAGACCGTTTTCAATTCTGTTCAAAACACTTCTATGGCTATTGGTGCAGTTTCAGCTTCATGTTCTGTAGGGGGTATTGTTCTGTTCGCCACAGGAATTGGGAGTTTGGCTGGAATAGCAGTTGAGGCTGTTAGCGTTGCTACATGCCTGGCTTGTTTTGGTTTGGAGGCCTTGAACAAGAGGTTTCACACAAAATTACAGAAACATGAAGCATTGAGTACGCTGGCTGGTGCAAAGCTGAGCAGTATGAAACTTATTATCAGTAAGGCATTGAACGATAATTTTATTGATGACGAAGAATTTAAGCGAGTCCAGGATGATTTAAATAACTACAAGAAACAAAAATCTGAAATACAGAATAAGATGCGTAGTCAATCTCCCGTCAATGTTGAAGAACTGAAGGCCAGTTTTTTAGCAGAGGGAAAAAGGATAGGGGTACAGGAAACCACAGAAAAACTACACAATCTTTTAAACAAATAAAAATCAGATTTGGTAATCAATCAATATTTTTGTCATATGCTTCGCAGAGAGATGACATGTCATTTACACCACTTGTGCCTGATTATTTAACCCCATCAGCACCACCACCTGAGTATTACTGAGAAAAAAAAGTTTTTTTATTGTCCTTGTATCTTGATAAATCTGTCTCAGTGTCTTGGGACTTGAGTCAAGTTGTTGTAAGAACTTAGGGTAAGTACTTGTAAGAACTTAGGGTAAGTACTTGTAAGAACTTAGGGTAAGTAATTAATAAGTTCTTATGGCAACACACTTAAAGGTTACCTCTGCAGGTTCCTAAAAGTTAGTTGCAACTTGTTAATAAGTATTAAGTTTCACTTGGCATCACTTGATCAGGTTCATGATTAGGTGTTGACAAAGACAATAGTTATAGAGAGAGAACAATAGAGTCCCAATAGATAATGAATTCAATAGAGCCGCATCAGTCATGCTTGTCAGTTTTTTAAAATCAAAGGGTTGATTTAGAATTAACGGGGGTAAAATTGGGGACAAAATTTTTATATTAAAAAATGATGTAAATTAATGACTGATGCGGCTCTATTGAATTCATTGTCTATCGGGACTCTATTGTTCTCTCTCTGAGGCTAGCGCTGGCAGAATTGTACACAAACCAAGAGGAATCACTCAGCGCCGGACAGACAAACCGTTAGATCCCCTGCCCCCGCCTATCAGGCACCCAATTGCCAGCCCACAGAGAAATACGCAGGTATAGAATAAGACGATCATTTGCATCTTCAAAAAGATGCATCAGGTCTCTTATATAACCCATGTCTTTCTCCGGAACTTAGGAAGTAGGCAGGGGAAACATACATACACAAACACGAAGGTGCACTACCATATGTGGTCAGGTGAATACCCTAATTTCCCACAGTAGATGCACAGAACATTACACAACAATGTAACGATATAACGATACAAATTTGCCTCGAGTTATAAATACTCACAAACCAGATAGGTGAGGCTAGCGCTGGCAGAATTGTACACAAACCAAGAGGAATCACTCATCGCCGGACAGACAAACAGTTAGATCCCCTGCCCCCGCCTATCAGGCACCCAATCGCCGCCAGCCCATACACAGAGAAATACACAGGTATAGAATAAGACGATCATTTGCATCTTCAAAAAGATGCATCAGTGTGAGGTCTCTTATATAACCCATGTCTTTCTCCGGAACTTAGGAAGTAGGCAGGGGAAACATACATACACAAACACGAAGGTGCACTACCATATGTGGTCAGGTAAATACCCTAATTTCCCACAGTAGATGCACAGAACATTACACAACAATGTAACGATATAGCGTGTTTGTGTATGTATTTCTTGGGTTTTGGTTTGAAGTGGAGCCTGAGTTTGCAGCGGACAAGGCAGTGGTCAGTGTGGCACTCTGCGCTGGGCGGCATCACTCTGGTGAGGAGGACGTCGCTGCGGTCCCTCTGACGCACTAGGACATAGTCGATAAGGTGCCAGTCGGTTTGGAGCGAGGATGCATCCAGGTGGTCTTTCGACTGTCCTGCTGAAACGTAGTGTTGGTGATGACCAGTTGCTGCTCTGCGCAGAACTCCAACAGTAGGCGGCCATTGTCATTGCAGTTCCCGACGCCATGCTTGCCAAGGACTCCTTTCCAGGCTTCAGAGTCCTGGCCCACCAGTCTGGCGTTTAAGTCGCCAAGGATGATGACTTTGTCGTCTGCAGGGGTGCTCTGTAGGAGGCTGCGCAGGTCAGTGTAGAACTTGGCGCGTAGGACTCACTGAGATATTTCCAATGCCAGTTGGTTTCTTATTGGGAGGCAGTCGTTCTGCTTCGTTTAATGTGTCGTGAGGCTGTTTCCGCGGTTTCAGTGGAGTCGGCGTGCGGCTTTTAATTTGATTGAGCTAGTGGTGCTTCATGTTCTTCTTCTTTCTGCTTTTTACCATTACCACTGCTAAATTGGTGGAGCTAGTAGTGCAGAAGTTTGTCAATATGTTGATGCACTTTGGCCAGTAGCTTTCGTACTTGGGCCGGCGATTTTGACACTTTTCTGTTTACCAGCCACTGCTAAGTGGTGCAGCTAGTGGCGCAAATAAATGTTGCCATTTTTTTTGTAAACATGAATACACTTGCGAAGTTTTGACACCACGACAGGTTCCTCTCTCTCCTCTTTGCTCTTTTTTTTTTTTTTTGGGGGGGGGGGGGGGAGGGGGGGGGTCCAAAAAGTACTCCGGCGGTCGCCGAAGCGCCGGAGTGGCCCGCTACGTCCCTGCATGAGGTGTTTAACATATACGTTGTTAGTTGAGTTACTCCACCTATTCAAATTCTACAATGAGACGTTCTAAGTAATGCGATCTGCCTTTTTTTCCCGGCTGAGTTCCTCTCCAGATTATCAGACGTAAATGCTACAAAAAAATTAAATACCTGGTTGTGAAAAAAGTCCCGCGGGAATGATGTTAAACAACCGCCAAACACAAAAAGAAATAAAAAAGTTGAACAAGTGACTGAGATATTTTTCGAATGAGTAGTATTGAAAAGAAAAGGGGAGACTGCCAGTGCTAATATTTTAGGAAGGTTACAAAGTAAAGTAGATAATAGCACTGTCAGGGGAGAGAAGTGTGCATGATCGACCAGTGATCATAAATCTACTCACTGTGGCCAAAGCACAAAAAAAAAAAAAAAAAAAAAAAAAGAGATAGGAAAGAGAGGGGGCGCTAAAAGAGTGACTGAAAGCAATGCATATGGAAGCCCCCCCCCCCCCCCCGAAGGGGGGCGTATCACATATCCCACTGTTCCAGCCACTCAGTGCATGGAAATTTAAATCTAGGTCCCCCCAAGGGGGGTCCAGATATTTAGCCGGTGTGGACAGCTGTTTCGGTCCTAGGGGGGCCTAGATTTAAATTTCCATGCACTGAGTGGCTGGAACAGTGGGATATGTGATACTGACGCCCCCCTTTGGGGGGGGGGGGGGGGTGCGGGGGCTTCCATATCAGTGCATTGCTTTCAGTCACTCTTTTAGCGCCCCCTCTCTTTCCTATCTCTTTTTTTTTTGTGCTTTGGCCACAGTAGATCTATGATCACTGGTCGATCATGCACACTTCTCTCCCCTGACAGTGCTATTATCTACTTTACTTTGTAACCTTCCTAAAATGAGTAGTATTGTTATACGTTGATGTTCGTTTTTGATTTCAGGTCAACTCTAACTAGTGTGCCTTATGAGGGGGTCGTACTAAAACCCGGAATAACCTGTCCTAAGCTAAAATAACCATATCCATAACTATTATTGCGTACCTAAACACAAAATAATCATGTGTTAGAAGTTTGGTTTACATTAAAATTATTTTAGTTGTACTAGTAAGCCGTTATCCACTGCCGTTGACACGTCGATTACTTCCCTTGCTACACGATTGCGCTGTCCGAATTCGAAAAAAAACCAATGCGTTGTGCCCTCTAATGACCAGCATTTTGTAATTCGAAAATGCTTAATGAACACATTCATAAATGTTTTACATGGCCCTATCCCGTCCAGCATCGGTTAAAACACCACAAATTTTGTAATGACTTGCCGCCAAGTGGTTCTTTACATGTGAATGAGAGTGCATGTGACGAGCTGTTTGCGCGGTTTTGGCATACGCTGGGATCCCTACTACTATTTGACGCTTCCGGTTTCAGTGGCTGCTAAGAGGTGGCTGTTCTCTTCAGGGTCATCTGCTCGAAACCATTACGAGACTATTCTAGACCGGAAAGGTTGTGCACAGGCTGGGCGTGGAACAGCCTCCTGTATGGGCTCAATGCCGATGGACTGGTCCCCAGCAGACGACAGCCGCGAATGTAGGGCATGTTTTTCTTGTTTCCTCTGCTGAATTTTCTTGCTCCAAAATGTGACTCAATGAATCGTAAAAGCTGGCAGAGGCATTTTGTTGAAATTACCGCTAAAAATATCGCGCGTGGTGTCCTGTCTCAGTCATCAACTGATTCAAAGCAATATCTAAGCCTAACGGCGAAGGTTTGAGCTGCACGGAGAAATTGCCAGTAGCGCGCACGGACGGCGACAGAAAGTGGTGCACACAGTCGGCACGATTTTGCTGTGTTTCTACCAACTTTGCAACTGTGTAACTTGAACAGAGTCTACTGTGCTACTTGATGCACAGTAGGACTGAAATTTGGTTGGACTCTTTGGGGTGCTTTTTGTTATAATTGCGGACCTTCAAGTGTGTGAAAAGACAGTAAAGTAGTGACAGTAAAGGAGGACATTTCAAACAGAAATATACCAGCTTCAAGTTCATGGCAGTCCGGTTATTTTACTCATTTTGCTCCAGAGACCACGTTTTACCACATAAATGCTTACGCAATGGACACTATAGATTGTCTGCTGCAGAATGAATTAATTAAATATCAGATGTAATGGGCCTGCTGATGGGTTTGTCTGAGACTGAGAGAATTGGGTTCTATGTACTTATTGAATTGTGTGCACAATTCACGGACATTCAGCACTTTACATTTCTTTGTTTTCTTTTTTTCAGCTGAGAAAGATATGATTCTTTTGGGGGTACTTGCTGGGATGCCTATGAATATTGGCGAGATGACACGTGGGAAGCCCTATCGTCAAAAGAAGCGGAAGTGGCAATGTACTTCATACATGGTGGACTCTAAGAGTGTGTGCAGAGAGACCTTCAAATTCATCTATGGGTATGTTTATCTACTATAATTTAATATAATTTTTCAATTACCAGAGAAAAGAAAAACAATAATTTCACACAATTGCGTGAACACGAATTAACTCATAGCATGCTGCTAGCATCTGAAACTGTGAAAGCCACTCAAACAGCATGGCCTACAAATGTCAACAAGCTGTGGGTTGAAGCTATCTTAACCAGAAAAATCAAAAACTTGTCAGGGGTGGTGTGAAAACAACCCATGTTATTCTGAACAGCATACCAAAGCCATGTGCAATTCCTTGAGTGCATGCAGAGTATTACTATTAACCCAGCCTGCTGCAAGAAACTTAGGGCGATGCTTTTTGTGTGGCCCACTGGCAATTGAAGGAGGCCGAAGATATACATTATATGCATTACTTTACATTTGGGTCCTACATTTTAACTCGTAGCAAAGCAGATAGGATTGTGTGTGTGTGTATATATATATCTATCTATATCCCGTAGTCTTGCCTCCCCCACCCGGGTCTGCCCTGGGGGACTTGGGTGGGGTTAGGTACTTTTTAGTTCCCAGGGTCACCCTGGTCAGCCCCACAGGGTGAGTTTTTCTCTCTCTTCTGGGGCATGTGTTTCTGTCTACCCTTGGTCCATTCACCTGTATTTGCCTTTTTAAAACTCTCCCTACTGTCTGCACTGCCTGTAGCTCTTGATATTGGATGTGTGTTGCTAAATGGTCTTAGCTTTATTTAGGCCCCATGTGTTAGGTTTATTTAATGTATTTGACCGGCTGGCGACATACATTCAATGTTCTGTTTTTTTTTTGTTTTTTTTTCACAAGCAGTGCAGGCACATCCTGAGAAAGCCTTGTTGCTGTCGGGGCGTTAAGCAATGTACAACCGTAGTCTTGCCGACCGTTCGGGCACCACTGATGACTTGGCAACCAGCTCCCTCCATTCCTCTCTGTTCTCTGCCATTCTCAGGTATCGCCCAGCTTCAGTCCTGTCCACTCTGAGATATTGTCCTCCCATCTTTTCCTCTGTCTTCCTCTCCTACGTCCTTCATCGTGTGACCGGGTACACCCGGCTCTCATAACCCATCTGATGTAATTTTGTCGGTTGCATCACGACTTTGTTTGCAAAAGTGTGTGTGTGTTATTATTCAATGTTTTTTTCCTTCAATGTAAGGTCTCGCAAGGTATTGCTATCATTGAGGCCTGCGTTAGTCCGACCCCTCTGGCTTACTTCTAGACCACTAGGTATTCAGTGTCTATTCAGGGGACGCAACCGCGTCAGCCGCCTCGTGGCTTTTGTTCTAGCATCCGGTGCCTACAATGGCGATGATAGCTTGTGTTTCTAATGAGGCATTCTAAGTTGAATATCTCCTCAATGCCTGTACCGATTGTTTTAAACCAAGATCCATAAGATCCAGCATGATAGTCTCTTTCATTTTGTAATCTATTTCTAGTCCAATCGATTTTGGGTTAAACTTTATTTTGGGAGTTTGCATCTTTTACACCGACCAGGTCGAAGGAGAAAAGTCGTTTAAAAATTCATAATTAATTTTAGCCATCTTTAAACAAATCAATGTCTGATACTAGTGAAACTACAATTGCGGATCTTTCGTTAGCAACAAACCGCAAGCTTCTAGGTTCAGTAGTATCAGAGCTATGGTAAGAGAACCTAGTCCACTTTAGCACAAATTTCAGCTTCCCGGCTCCAAAAGCACCAAATTCTGGGAGCATGCGAGTGGTGCTTTCTTTGCGACCCGCGCCTGCTGTATATAAAGCCCCTTCCGTAGCGCACTTGCGGGCAGTACTACTCAGCCGGTTGCCACAGATCACTCGCGCCGCTACGACGATACAACTAGGAAGAACTACAATGTCGACTCCCTCTTAGCTCTGTAAGTAGCTCTTATATATTGTTGTATTTTTGGTCTTCAACTTTGTTGATTGATGAAATGATGCCTGATTTATATCAGTGCCTTGATGCAAGTTTTGCCCTAGAGTTAGGAGTAAGCTGCTGAAGATGTAATTGTTGAGAGTGCCTTCACGGCTACTTTGTAGCCATTTTTGGCAGCTGGAACTTTGTGTAACTTTGTTGCGATAGTGGATTTCAGTGATTTCTAGTTTTGTCGCTTCTCGTACTGTAGCATTTGTCTTCCGATGGAGATCGGAATTTTGTGACAAAATTATTCTGGGGCAAAACAGCATAAAGGTAATGTGTACTCTGATTTAATGCTTCTGCCTTTGGATAGCTTTGGGTTTTCTTGTACAATGAGAGTTATTGCCATTTGCTCCAGTGATGCTAAATCATTTTGGCCTCGTTGTAGGAAATGTTGAAATGTTGCCTTGTCTGACAGAGATTGTTTTGATTAGGCTCTCATGTTCCTTGCTATCCTCCTCACGTTGCTTTTATGATTATACTATAGCGTTAATTTGATTGTGTAGGATTGATCATGTAGGCTTTCATGTCCCTCCTATTTTCCTCACCTTGACATGCATAGCTTTTAGCCGAATAGTGCGTACCACATGGGCTGGGACGCTGGTAGCGTGACGTCACACTTATATTTAGTATGCGCAGCCATTTTGTTTCTGCTTGGCGTCTGCTTCCGGTTGGCTTGTTTACATTTGGAAGTCACTCCCCCACACTCCCCTTTTCCTTTTAATTGTGTTTTTTTATCGGCGGGACCTGCCCCTGCTCTAACTAAGTTACCCCTTTACATTCTTCAGCGTTTAGTGAGAGGAATAGGTACTTTATAAATTTTACCTTTACACACTGTTGACATCCTTGATAAGGGGAGCAGTTTCCCACTCATTTTGCCCTAGGCCTGTGGAAGCGGCTTGTTGACTTGAGGACATTCTATAAGTACTTAGAGTCTTTTAGAAGCCAACCGACAGCAATGCCAAATAGAGGCAATTATATTATCGTTTATGAACTTTTGTCATGCTTATGACATGTCTATGCTCTTCCTCTTTTCTGCCCCCTCCACTGTTCGTGCTGGTCTGTGACTCTGCATTTGGCGACCTAGAGTTGTCGGTCCAGAATCGCAGATTGACACGTTAGCTTGACTTGACAATTGCTGAGTTATATCACTGTTATGCTGGTCTGCGATTTTGCATCGTTCGATCTAGAGTCGTTCGGTCCGGAATTGCAGATGAGTGTACTCCGACCACTAGGTCCAGTGAGAACATTGTGGTGCTGGTCTGTGATTTTGCATCCCGCGGCCTAGTGTCACGTGGTCCGGGATCGCAGATCAACACTGTAATTCTGTGGGCCAGTAAATTATTATGGTGCATAAGATCCCCCTTCTCTTTTGGTTTGTGAGGATGTTTTTATAGTCTTTTGTTGACTACACGTGCACCTAGTTTTACATATGCATTCTGCCTCCCTGTTTTACACTAGTTTAGACCCAGGCTGTTTGTGTTGTCATTACGGACAGATGCGAATGATGAGTTGTGCTAGTGTGTGAGCGTGTGGATGCCACTCCATATCCCTCTGTACCCAAGGTTGCCTGAGAGTGTAACTGAGCTGGTATAGCATATGTATGAGAGTGTTGTCATTGTGTATGACTGTGTACGAGGAATGAATGCTAATAAATCTTTAGATAATATGCGTGTCTGCGGTGCCCAGTATTAGGTTTCTTATTATATCCTCGTTTTATTTTGCTCTCTGAATTAGTATTGATATTCGATTTATCGTTGACTCAAAGTTTGGCTGGTTGCGCATACAGTAGAATAGTTCATTAATTATTTTGATGTTTTCTTTTGCGTTGATTATATTTTAAGATTTTCTTTTGTGTTGATTTGTTGATTTATTTGATTTTGATACTTCACATGATGACATGCTAGGATTATGTAAAAGTTAGTTTACTTTGACATTTTAAGATGATATTGCTTGGTATAGATAGTTAGACTTTTGATATAATGCCATGGTTGATTTTAGATATTTTTTTTTGATGTTATAGATGGGAGTTATTATGATTTCTAATGTTGCGCCATTGTTTCATTTGTAGGCGCTGTTTCTTCAGTTTCTTCAGTTTTCTACACTGCAATAAAGACATGTCACAGCGACCCCTGTCTTCGACGTTGCCTCCCTCATTTCTTGACCTTTATCATCGCCTAACCTAACCCGGTTACAATCGTATATATATATAGGGCTTCTGTTTTCACAACAGGATTCAAGGGTATGTAGACCCCAGGTATACATTTTAGAGGATACACAGACCCCCATTTGAGCATAATAGAGGGTCCGCAAATTTATTTAAGAAAAACTGCATAATCGGTATGTTCTTTAAAATAACTCTTTTCGCTCTCTCTTCTTTAAATTTGTTGTGACAGTGTGTGTGTGTGTCATTTCCATGATACTGATTCTTTAACTGGTGAGCTATCATGTAAAAGCCTGTCTCCCTCTCCGTCTCTCGCACACACACAGAAAAACATGTAACCGGGTACAAGAATAATTTTAGACAGGCCAAAGAGGCATGTGACGGAGGAGTCAACGAAGAGGTCGCTATGACATTTGTTTACTGTACCAAGTACTAAGCAGTGCCTAAAAACAAAACAAAATGAAAACATTAAGTTCACAGTTCACAAAATTACACATAAAGTATACACCAAACTTGGGCACAAATACTCGCACCTGTAAGACAAAGTGGCTAAACAGATCTTCACAATGTGCTAACATCACATCGGCTGCATCTCAACACGCACAGTAACCCGACATAGAGATAAAACAACATTTCTTACATGAGGTCACTCACATAATTATGCCAATGTCTCGCAATCGGCATTGATCCTATCGCAAATCGTTGCCGATGAAAACAAAGAAACGAACATCAGTAACCACGTGTAGACAAACAGGGCCAAATCACGACAAACATCGACGTTGCAACATGAACATCAGATCTGAACATAGTCTTGCTACACACAAGACGTGTACCTCAACTGAACACCAACACATATACATTTAAAGGAAAAACAAAACACTTATAAGTTATATGGTACGCCAGTACATCTCGCCACAAACATGACGCCCGAACGCCAAATTACAAACATGAGACAAAGCAGCTTCTCCAGGAATCCAAAGTACAGCAACCAACATAACAAGAGACTCGTATACACCAGTACTTGGACAAAGAAACAGTCACAACAGATGCACAGCAGCATGGATGATCAGCATCACACAATGGAGGAGGAGGAGGGGGGTAGATAGTGAACAAGATATGCACAAAAACAAAGAACACGCCAAACAATACAATCCATAAAAAGAGTAAGAGCAGCGATTTCACATAATAAAATCCAACCTAATTACTCATCAAACTACAGGCTCCAGCCAAGTGCATC
Organism: Semisulcospira habei; assembly: GCA_036245525.1. NCBI lineage: Eukaryota > Metazoa > Mollusca > Gastropoda > Semisulcospiridae > Semisulcospira > Semisulcospira habei. The sequence goes on from BTPG01000004.1 coordinate 58,213,593, forward strand.
AAACTCAGTCATAAACCAACATGGCAGACACAAAGGAGCCATCAACATGAAAACGATCTCTCCAGGCGGCAATTAGCAAAGTACATCATTACCAAAACTTTCAATCCCCTGCACAGCTCGTAACACATGAGCTAAAACCAACACAAAGGGATGTATAAAATAAACCTAAGTACAAGTGTACTTGCACAGTTACAGAGGCAAAATTCAGCACAGGAGTCCCTCGCATGTTAAGGCCGCTACTGAAACTAAACCGTAAAGGTTAACATACATGTAAACATAGAAAATTAGTGCTGTGACCGGTGCTGATACCATTGGTCCTGGCAGTCTAGACTGCCTGAGCTAGTTAACCCTTTCACTAGCAGAGCAATCTATCACTTATGCTTAAGACATGGGCGACAGGCATGTCCAGAGGGAAAAGGTTGATACATGGGCGACAGTCATGTCCAGAGTGAAAAGGTTGATACATGTGCATAAAATGTCCCCTATTGTGATATCTTTTTACGTTTTTGATCTTATTTAATCTCTTTTTACCCAGCGCTGCCTAACACCCTTTCCCGTTTTTCTCACATTGCCCTGAGGCTTGTGCTCTCTACCTCCTCTTTCGCAGGATATGTAGAAAACTGAGGGAGAGGAGGTAGAGAGCATTATACACAGGCATAACACACCACACATCAGTAGCAGACCTGCCTACCGTACGATTTTTGGGCGTATTTTTAGGATTGTTTTTTTGCAAAATACGATTGATGCCTAAGATTTACGATTTTATTTTATTTTATTTATTTATTTATTTATTTATTTTTTTTTTTTTTGGGGGGGGGGTGGTTGGGGGGTGGGGGTGCGTGTTGTGTCAGTCAGTAAAGTCTCAAAATACAAAATGTCAGAGCAAAGTAGGAGGGGTGCGTGTTGTCAGTCAGTAAAGTCTCAAAATACAAAAATGTCAGAGCAAAGTAGGAGGGGTGCGTGTTGTCAGTCAGTAAAGTCTCAAAATACAAAATGTCAGAGCAAAGTAGGAGGGGTGCGTGTTGTCAGTCAGTAAAGTCTCAAAATACAAAAATGTCAGAGCAAAGTAGGAGGGGTGCGTGTTGTCAGTCAGTAAAGTCTCAAAATACAAAATGTCAGAGCAAAGTAGGAGGGGTGCGTGTTGTCAGTCAGTAAAGTCTCAAAATACAAAAATGTCAGAGCAAAGTAGGGAGGGGGGTGGGGGTGGGGGGGTGCGTGTTGTGTCAGTCAGTAAAGTCTTAAAATACAAAATGTCAGAGCAAAGTAGGGAGGAGAGTGGGGGTGGGGGGGTGGTGTTGTGTCGGTCAGTAAAGTCTCAAAATACAAAATGTCAGAGCAAAGTAGGGAGGAGAGTGGAGGGAGGGGGGGGGGGGGGGTGCGTGTTTTCTCAGTCAAGTCTTAAAATACAAAATGTCAGTGCAAAGTAGGGAGGAGAGGGGGTGGGGGTGCGTGCGTGTTGTGTCAGTCAGTAAAGTCTTAAAATACAAAATGTCAGAGCAAAGTAGGGAGGAGAAGTGGGGGGTGGGGGGTGTTGTGTCAGTAAAGTCTCAAAATACAAAATGTCAGAGCAAAGTAGGGAGGGGAGGGGGGGGGTGTTGTGTCAGTCAGTAAAGTCTTAAAATACAAAATGTCAGAGCAAAGTAGGGAGGAGAGTGGGGGGGGGGGGGGGGGGTTGTGTCAGTAAAGTCTTAAAATACAAAATGTCAGAGCAAAGTAGGGAGGGGGGGGGGGGTGCGTGTTGTGTCAGTCATCATCATCATCATCATCATCAGTCCCTTGCCCGAACTGGGCGTTGGGGGGACTGAAAGGCAGCAGCAACAGACAGTGCTCTCCACTGAGTTCTATTTTGGGCGGTGGCAAGCAAGTCTGGCATCTCGAATTCAGTCCATTCGTTTATGTTTGCGACCCAACTCTTTCTCTGACGACCTCGCCGACGACTTCCTTCGAGAGTGCCTTGGAGGATAGTCTTGGACAAGGTGTTGTGTCGGGTCACGTGGCCAAACCAAGCAAGCTTGCGCCGTTTCACGGTTGCCAGAAGGGGTTCATGTGGGCCCACCAGGGAAGTGACGATGCTCCGTACATATTCGTTGGTCTTGTGCTCGCGGTACGAGATGCGGAGCAACTTCCTCAGGCACTTGTTCTCAAAGGCTTGGATTTTCTTTTCTGAGTCTGCAAGCAGTGTCCAAGTCTCACAACCGTAGAGTAGAATAGACACTACGAGGGACTTGTAAAGCCTGTACTTGATGGTGAAGCTGATGGAGTTACTTCGCCATATCCTGTCCAGCCTGGCCATTGCGGATGTTGCTGTACCTATCCTGATACGGATCTCTGCTACGCAACTACCGTCTTTGGACAGGGTGGCTCCCAAGTACTTGAAGCTATTGACCTCTTCTAGCTTCTGGCCGTTCATGTGAATGTTGCTGCTGCTGTCGCTTGTGGTGTTGATCATCACTTTGCTTTTATCTGTACTGATCTCCATGCCATAAGACCCTGCGCTACTTGAAAGTTTGTCTGTCAGGTTTTGGAGCTCACTATTGCTGCCTGCCATGAGGTCAATATCGTCTGCGAATCGAAGATTGCACAGGGATCTGCCACCAATAGAGATTGAAGTATGGTGGTCGTGGAGGGTTTCCTGCATGATCTTCTCCAGGAATATGTTGAAAAGGACAGGAGAGAGCAGGCATCCTTGACGGACACCGATCGTCGTCCTGAAGAACTCGCCTGACTGATTGTTAAGTAGAACCGCGCTGCAGGCGTTCTTGTAAAGCGCTTCTATCATTTGGATCAGTCCCTCCTCTATGTTGAACGATCTCATGACTTGCCAGAGTCCGTCGTGCCAGACGCGATCAAATGCTTTCCTGAAATCAATGAAGTTGTGGTAGAGTTCGCGCTGATGCTGCAGATGTTTCTCGATCAGGACGCGGCAGTTGAAAATCTGCTCTACAGTGCTTCTTCCAACTCTGAAGCCAGCCTGTTCTTCTGCCAACAGTTCCTCGGCGAAAGTTTTGAGGCGGTTGAGAATGATTCTAAGCATTACTTTGCTAGGGTGACTTATCAGACTGATAGTTCTGTAGTTCTGGCACTGTTTCATGTTTCCTTTCTTGGGGAGCGGGATCACTAGAGACTGTGTCCATTCTACTGGCCATTTCTTTTGCTCCCAGATCTTTTGACAGAGTGTAGTGAGGACCTTCGTTGTTACTTCTCCTCCATGTTTCAACAGTTCAGCAGGTATGTTGTCTACACCTGGAGACTTTCCTCCCTTCAGGCCGCGTACGGCTGCTTCCACCTCTTCAGCTAACACTGGTAGGTCTTCAGCCTTCCTGGCCCCAGCCTGGTTGTTTTGGAGGATGCTGGTGTCTGGCTCAGCCTTGTAGTTATACAAGTCTCGGCAGTACTCAGTCCATCTGTTTAGTACAGCAGTGTTTTCCGTAAGGAGTTGGCCGCTGCTGTCTTCGATGACTGTGGCTGTTCGCTGTTGAGTCTTGGTGAGGGTCCTTAGCGTTTCATAAGCCTTCTTGCTGTTGCCGTTTGCCATGCCCTCTTCCACGCTGTGTCAGTCAGTAAAGTCTTAAAATACAAAATGTCAGAGCAAAGTTGGGGGGGGGGGGGGGGGGGGTGCGTGTTGTGTCAGTCAGTAAAGTCTCAAAATTCAAAATGTCAGAGCAAAGTAGGTAGGAGAGTGTGTGTGTGGGGGGGGGGGGGGGGTGCGTGTTGTCAGTCAGTAAAGTCTCAAAATATAAAATGTCAGTCAGTAAAGTAGGGAGGAGAGTGGGGGGTGGGGGGGTGCGTGTTGTGTCAGTCAGTAAAGTCTCAAAATACAAAATGTCAGAGCAAAGTAGGGAGGAGAGTGGGGGGGGGGGGGGGGGTGCGTGTTGTGTCGGTCAGTAAAGTCTTAAAATACAAAATGTCAGAGCAAAGTAGGGAGGAGAGTGAGGGGGGGGGTGGGGCGTGTTGTCAGTCAGTAAAGTCTTAAAATACAAAATGTCAGAGCAAAGTAGGGAGGAGAGTGAGGGTGGTGGGGGGGGGGGGGTGGTGTTGTGTCAGTCAGTAAAGTCTCAAAATACAAAATGTCAGAGCAACGTAGGGAGGAGAGTAGGGGGTTGGTGGTGTTGTGTCAGTCATTAAAGTCTCAAAATACAAAATGTCAGAGCAAAGTAGGGAGGAGAGTGGGGGGGGGGGGGGGTGCGTGTTGTGTCAGTCAGTAAAGTCTCAAAATACAAAATGTCAGAGCAAAGTAGGGAGGAGAGTGGGGCGGGGGGGGGGGGGGGGGGTTGTGTCAGTCAGTAAAGTCTCAAAATACAAAATGTCAGAGCAAAGTGGGGGGGGGGGGGGGGGGGGTTGTGTCAGTAAAGTCTTAAAATACAAAATGTCAGAGCAAAGTAGGGAGGGGGGGGGGGGGTGCGTGTTGTGTCAGTCATCATCATCATCATCATCATCAGTCCCTTGCCCGAACTGGGCGTTGGGGGGACTGAAAGGCAGCAGCAACAGACAGTGCTCTCCACTGAGTTCTATTTTGGGCGGTGGCAAGCAAGTCTGGCATCTCGAGTTCAGTCCATTCGTTTATGTTTGCGACCCAACTCTTTCTCTGACGACCTCGCCGACGACTTCCTTCGAGAGTGCCTTGGAGGATAGTCTTGGACAAGGTGTTGTGTCGGGTCACGTGGCCAAACCAAGCAAGCTTGCGCCGTTTCACGGTTGCCAGAAGGGGTTCATGTGGGCCCACCAGGGAAGTGACGATGCTCCGTACATATTCGTTGGTCTTGTGCTTGCGGTACGAGATGCGGAGCAACTTCCTCAGGCACTTGTTCTCAAAGGCTTGGATTTTCTTTTCTGAGTCTGCAAGCAGTGTCCAAGTCTCACAACCGTAGAGTAGAATAGACACTACGAGGGACTTGTAAAGCCTGTACTTGATGGTGAAGCTGATGGAGTTACTTCGCCATATCCTGTCCAGCCTGGCCATTGCGGATGTTGCTGTACCTATCCTGATACGGATCTCTGCTACGCAACTACCGTCTTTGGACAGGGTGGCTCCCAAGTACTTGAAGCTATTGACCTCTTCTAGCTTCTGGCCGTTCATGTGAATGTTGCTGCTGCTGTCGCTTGTGGTGTTGATCATCACTTTGCTTTTATCTGTACTGATCTCCATGCCATAAGACCCTGCGCTACTTGAAAGTTTGTCTGTCAGGTTTTGGAGCTCACTATTGCTGCCTGCCATGAGGTCAATATCGTCTGTGAATCGAAGATTGCACAGGGATCTGCCACCAATAGAGATTGAAGTATGGTGGTCGTGGAGGGTTTCCTGCATGATCTTCTCCAGGAATATGTTGAAAAGGACAGGAGAGAGCAGGCATCCTTGACGGACACCGATCGTCGTCCTGAAGAACTCGCCTGACTGATTGTTAAGTAGAACCGCGCTGCAGGCGTTCTTGTAAAGCGCTTCTATCATTTGGATCAGTCCCTCCTCTATGTTGAACGATCTCATGACTTGCCAGAGTCCGTCGTGCCAGACGCGATCAAATGCTTTCCTGAAATCAATGAAGTTGTGGTAGAGTTCGCGCTGATGCTGCAGATGTTTCTCGATCAGGACGCGGCAGTTGAAAATCTGCTCTACAGTGCTTCTTCCAACTCTGAAGCCAGCCTGTTCTTCTGCCAACAGTTCCTCGGCGAAAGTTTTGAGGCGGTTGAGAATGATTCTAAGCATTACTTTGCTAGGGTGACTTATCAGACTGATAGTTCTGTAGTTCTGGCAGACTGATAGTTCTGTAGTTCTGGCACTGTTTCATGTTTCCTTTCTTGGGGAGCGGGATCACTAGAGACTGTGTCCATTCTACTGGCCATTTCTTTTGCTCCCAGATCTTTTGACAGAGTGTAGTGAGGACCTTCGTTGTTACTTCTCCTCCATGTTTCAACAGTTCAGCAGGTATGTTGTCTACACCTGGAGACTTTCCTCCCTTCAGGCCGCGTACGGCTGCTTCCACCTCTTCAGCTAACACTGGTAGGTCTTCAGCCTTCCTGGCCCCAGCCTGGTTGTTTTGGAGGATGCTGGTGTCTGGCTCAGCCTTGTAGTTATACAAGTCTCGGCAGTACTCAGTCCATCTGTTTAGTACAGCAGTGTTTTCCGTAAGGAGTTGGCCGCTGCTGTCTTCGATGACTGTGGCTGTTCGCTGTTGAGTCTTGGTGAGGGTCCTTAGCGTTTCATAAGCCTTCTTGCTGTTGCCGTTTGCCATGCCCTCTTCCACGCTGTGTCAGTCAGTAAAGTCTTAAAATACAAAATGTCAGAGCAAAGTTGGGGGGGGGGGGGGGGTGCGTGTTGTGTCAGTCAGTAAAGTCTCAAAATTCAAAATGTCAGAGCAAAGTAGGTAGGAGAGTGTGTGTGGGGGGGGGGGGGGGGGGGGTGCGTGTTGTCAGTCAGTAAAGTCTCAAAATATAAAATGTCAGTCAGTAAAGTAGGGAGGAGAGTGGGGGGTGGGGGGGTGCGTGTTGTGTCAGTCAGTAAAGTCTCAAAATACAAAATGTCAGAGCAAAGTAGGGAGGAGAGTGGGGGGGGGGGGGGGGTGCGTGTTGTGTCGGTCAGTAAAGTCTTAAAATACAAAATGTCAGAGCAAAGTAGGGAGGAGAGTGAGGGGGGGGGGGGGGGGGCGTGTTGTCAGTCAGTAAAGTCTTAAAATACAAAATGTCAGAGCAAAGTAGGGAGGAGAGTGAGGGTGGTGGGGGGGGGGGGGTGGTGTTGTGTCAGTCAGTAAAGTCTCAAAATACAAAATGTCAGAGCAACGTAGGGAGGAGAGTAGGGGGTTGGTGGTGTTGTGTCAGTCAGTAAAGTCTCAAAATACAAAATGTCAGAGCAAAGTAGGGAGGAGAGTGGGGGGGGGGGGGGGGGGGTGCGTGTTGTGTCAGTCAGTAAAGTCTCAAAATACAAAATGTCAGAGCAAAGTAGGGAGGAGAGTGGGGCGGGGGGGGGGGGGGGGGTTGTGTCAGTCAGTAAAGTCTCAAAATACAAAATGTCAGAGCAAAGTGGGGGGGGGGGGGGGGGGGGGTTGTGTCAGTAAAGTCTCAAAATACAAAATGTCAGAGCAGCGTAGGGAGGAGAGTGGATTTTTTCAGCTCAAAGAAAGCGAAGCACCAGAATTTTTTGCCACAGTATGCTAAACAGTGGAAATTTTGGCGACTGTCAAAGAAAGGACCAACCTATGCATTCCATTCTGCATGATATGCAATAGTGACATCTCATGTGCCTATGGTGGCCGAAATGACTTTGAAAAGCATTTATCAACTAATATCCATAAGAGACTGGCGGCTGCCCAGAAACGTGTGCCTTAATTACAGGCTGTGTTTTCTAAGCAGTCTCATGAAGCAGGTGAAATTTTGCATCGACAAGCAACAAATGCTGAAATCTGCATGGTTCGTTTTATAGTTGATTCAAATCTTCCTTTGTCCTGTGCGGATTTCATGTCCGGGATGTTTCGGCAAATGTTTCCTGTTGTTGTACAAAATGGTCTAGTTTATCGGTATAAATTGATTTTCTATTGTTTGTACGTTTTGATAATAGTCTGCTACAATTTTATGAAATATTTTTCCCCCAAGAATACTATTTTTGGCGATTATGAATACTATTAAAAAAAATTAGTGGTAGGCAGGTCCGCAGTAGTCCGTAACAGAGACCCCACCCGGGTCTGACCTGGGGTACTTGGGTGGGGTTAACTACATTTTTAGTTCCCAGGGTCACCCTGGTCAGCCCCACAGGGTGGGTTTTCCCCTCTATTCTGGGGCATGTGTTTCTGTCTATCCTTGGTCCATTCACCTGTATTTTCTTTTTTTAAACTCTCCCTACTGTCTGCGCTGCCTGTAGCTCTTGATATTGGATGTGTGTTGCTAAATGGTCTTAGCTTTATTTAGGCCCCATGTCGTAGGTTTATTTAACATATTGGACCGGCTGGGGACATACAGTGGAGTCCGCTTAACACAAATTTCTGGGGACACGGAAGATCACTTCGTGTTAAACGTATTTCGTGTTAACCAATATGGCCTCAAAATTGATCACGGCCCTCAAGGAGAAAGTGTGTAAGAGATGTGTACGTGAATGAGTACGAGGTTAAAAGTGCACATTATCGTACTTATATGCATACCTTCAGCTCGCTAGGAAAACACAAGGAAACGTGTTAAGCTCGCGTATTTAATGTAAAATCCATCAGGTAAAATCCGTAGTAAGTTACAATCCATCAGGTAAAAGCAACACAGTCTGAAGTACAATCCCACATCGGTAAAAGGGTTGTGTTGGTACACGAATGATGCAACATGAATACAGTTCAGAAACGCTAGCCAATGAGAAGACGGATTACAACAGCCGAAGGCTATTCAGCCAATCACAGACAAGAGTTCGCTCTGATCTGTCGTGTACTACAGTGCGAGAGCGACACATGAATTGGTTTTCGGTGAATGGAATCTGTGTTCGTGTTAAACAGGTGAATAATAGTGAAATTGCCCTGGTTGGGAACCGAAACCAGCTTCGTATAAAGCGAAATTTTGCGTTAAACATTTCGTGTTATCAGTGAAATTTTAATACAGAATAAGAAGGCCGTCGGCCGGGAACGCAGAAACGGTTTGTGTTAACCGGAAATTCGTGTAAAGCGAGTTCGTGTTAACTGGACTCCACTGTACATTCATTTTTTTTTTTTTTTCACAAGCAGTGCAGGCATGTCCTGAGAAAGTCTTGTTCCTGTCGGGACGTTAAACAATGTACAATCAATCAATCGTAACAGAGATTATAGAAGGAATAGTTGATACCAGACATGGACCTAGATAACCTGCTCGCAGCGGGAGTGGCTGCATACCACAGCAGCAGGTGGCTGGCCAAACTAATGAGTAGGAAATGGGGCCAACTGCACAGCCATGTCTATGATGCAAGTGACGTGTTTTTATATTATGATATGTCCTATATGATTTGTGACACTGTGAAATCGTGTTTATTGCCTTTACGTTTAGACCACAATAGTTAAGGCATACGGGTGTATGTGAGTGAATGTGTGTGTGTGTGCACGTGAGTAGCTTAATTATCTTTTGATGTGTTTTATGTTCTTCTTTTTACATTGCGCAGCACCGCAATGATTTCCTAATGTATTATTACATATGGCAATAAAGTTCTATCATGATGCAAGGGACAAGTGCCAAGCATGCACACACATTCTCTATTTTTCTCCGACACATTTACACACAATAGCATGGTGTGGTTCGGTTACATAAAAATTGATTTTCTATTTTCCAGGTCAGCGTGCAATGGGCCAGTCCTCCAAGGTATGGAAGGAGCATGTACCTTATATTGTTGTTGGCCAGCCCAGGTCAGACCTCTGCTGGCAGTGCAAGGCCAATAACGACAAAATCAAGAGGACCGCCCACCTGCCAGAGGAAGACCGAATTCAAGTTCTGCAAGAGCAGCTCCAGCACCTGCAGAACATTGAGGAGAGAAAATTCTACAACACCATGGTGGAGCAGACAAAAGATGTGGTGGGCTGCTGCAGGTATCACTGTCTTTGTCCCCAACCCGCCCAACACCATGCCGGGGAGGATGCACTACAGCTTTGACTTTGCGCAACAGGTGCACCTCCCCAGCAGTCCTCTCCAGCCTGGGCCAATTTATTTTTTGGTTCCCCGTAAGTGTGGAATTTTTGGTGTGTGATGCCCTTCCTCAGCAGATCAATTACATTATAGATAAGGGCAAAGGATCCAACATGGTGGTTTCCTTATTTCACCACTTCCTGGAGCACTATGGCCTTGGTGAGAAGGGCCTAGATCTGCACTGTGATAACTGCAGTGGTCAGAATAAAAACGAGTACCTGCTGTGGTACCTCACATGGAGAATTGTGCTAGGCCTGCATGACGTCACAGTGAACTTCATGCCAGCTGGCCATACCAAATTTGCCCCGGACTGGTGTTAAATGATATGCTGTTCCATCGATGACAGATTTTCTTCAGCAAAAAGACCCTGACTGATGAAGAAAGAGCCATCCACTTGATCATAGACGCCACCAGGGCCCAGCAGCGCATGGGACGCACGCCACCGGAGCTTCCACCTCAAGGCCTCTCTGTAGACTGCCAGGTCTGAGGTGGTACATCAGGCCTTTTGTACGACATGATGTCCAGGATCGGCTTTGCCCATAAATCAAAGGAATGTGTCAACTGCTGAGGTAGTTTTACAGTTTGTATAACATGTAGCGTTTTGACTTGTGGTCCAGAGATACCATTCAGCACGTGACTGCAAGTCCGTGTGCGTGTCAGTGTCTTCAGGCCTGCTTCTACTAAGGTTGTTCGATAAGAAGAAAAGTCTGTGCTTTATTCTCCACGGTATTTTGCTCTGTGACTTTGTATGTAGGTCTGTTTGTGGTGAGTTTGCCTTCGATTGCATATATTGTTTAACTCATTCGCGGCTAGCTGCATCTGGATATGGCTGGCCGCGCGTGAGTTAAAATTGCAAGGGGCCGTTGTACATTGTATTTGATAGTTCCTTCATGAAATGTATGCATAGGTTCGCTTGTATCGCTCGAAAACAGACTGCTGTCAAGGCCGGATAACAGGGGGGAGGGGGGGGGGGGGGGGTGGTGTCCAAAATTGAACTTTGTGTGCGGTTGTGCTAGTATCAACAAAATGTGCTTGTCAAGGACAATAGCATTTTTTTTAATGGGGTGGTGGGTGGGGGTCCATGGACGCCCCCCCCTCCCCCCGGATTTGGGCCTGGCTGTGGTTGCTCGATTCCGAGCACATTGCTTACAATATCGTTTGCCAACACTTGCAGATGTATTTTGCTTTTCTTTTTTTTACTTTTTCGTCTCGTCTCTGTTTTGACAGAAGACCGCTGTGAGATGGCCTTAGTTGCCTGCTCGGCGTTAAAGCCCAATAACTAACTAAATAAATTTGACCGAAGAAACCGCTGGGCGGTGTGGTTTGTAGTAGTGAAGGGGTTATTACAGTTACAGGCAGTGCTCAGTATGTATACATAGAGGTTTAGCACGAGGAAAAGCTTCACATCTGTGAACATCTGCACGTTTCTGGGGCTGGTAATAATCTAAAGTGAGGAAGTTTTCAAAACGTTTGCCTCTCGCAGACTGAACGAGTTAGTGAGGTGGAACAATAAGCTGGGTTTGAATTTGTCGCACTGCCCTCATACCTTAGTCTCAGTGGTCCTCTCCATGCCAGAAACAACCGTCGGCCAGACTTGCAATAGGCTCAGATCCTAAAGATTTCCCCGGCGCTTGATGCAGGAACTTTAGACACTACATGCCATTCGCTCTATCGTTGCCATCCGTGATCGTCGGAGGACATTTGCCAGATGTAGTGGCCTTCAGTCTTTGGTCTCATAGTTCCTGTGCTGGATCGTCTGTGCATGAGGCATACATACCTCGTAGGTACCTCGCATGGAGAATTGTGCTCGGCACGCACGGCTGTGAAATGTGTTCACAATGACACACTGGTGTGTTTTTCAGTGCGTAAAGTTAAAGTTTAGTGCGTCAGAGTACATTTCTTTACGTCGGTCTGACACAGAGCTCAGAACACTAGTGCATCAGAGGTGGCTTTAGAGGGTCAGATCGTGATCACCTTTTTTTGTATTTTTCTTCAATTTCTGCCAGTCTGAAATTAAATAAGTCAATTAACACGTAACTTTTCATGAAAACCGTCTGCATACACTCACCGTTGGTTGCTTTGGTCACTGAATATTTATCTAAGCCCTTGACAATGTCACACTGTATCGGTACTATGCCAAACTGACAAATTATTGTACAACTATAAATAAATAACACACACACGCACACACTGCAGTCAAGAGCTCCATATATACAAAGGATCAAAGTTCATCGATGTCCACCGATGTCCACAGCGCTTCCAGATATTGTTTATTCATGTCACGTGTTCTGCTCCGTCAGAATCATCTTTCAGCCACTGAGCCTGTGTCATTGCATTTGCAGCAACCACTCTTGTCTTGTAGTCTTCGAGAAGTGCCTGCAACCACTGACCCTTCAAAACAAAACAAGGTTGCTGGGTTTTCCCCCCTACAACTGGGTTTTTCCCCCAACTTTTTACATTGTGCATAGTAGATCATGTGATACTCCATTTAGATGAATGTACTGCAAGAAGTGTAAGCTTTCTCCACAATCAACCGTTAACCCTTTTAGTCCCTTGGATGCATTCAGGTGCCAAGCTAATCTGACACTACTCTTGAATTACCATGGTCAATCTCCTGCTGCAGGGTGTTGGGGCTAAAAGTAAAAGGGTTAAGCTTTCTGCACTGCTGTTGCATTTTGGCAAGTGCCTGGCAAGCTTCCGTCTCACGTTTTGGCAAGCATGGTGACAGTGACATGTATCTGTGTGGAGTCTGGGAGTGAGAAAGTCTAAATACAGAACCATGTGATCACTCGGCGCAATGTTTGGTTAGTGTTTAAGCATTTGAAGTGAGAATTTGGCAAATGTCTGGCCATTTTTTTACATCGGTGATTTCCAATATGGCAAAAACACTGAGCGCAAGCAGTAGGCACACCATTATCACAGGGTTCATTTTTGGAATGCGCTTCGTGCCAATTGACACATTCAGTCTCCTGTTGGTCCATTGCTTTTCCAGGGTGCACAACGTCGGGCGCATCATTTTTACATGCACGCGCGCCAGCCGGTGTGTTTATTTCTTACACAGCTTTATAATGCTTGAAACAAACCATCTAACCACAACTGAAAATGGTACCCTGACAATTCGATTGGTGCCGTTCACCTGTGATCGCTGTAGAAATGTGTCACGGATCATCACACTACGCAACATAGATTCTAGCCTGCAGTTGGTTCTTACTAACTATTCGACCCCACCCGGGTCTGCCCTGGGGGACTTGGGTGGGGTTAACTACTTTTTAGTTCCCAGGGTCACCCTGGTCAGCCCCACAGGGTGGGTTTTCCTCTCTATTCTGGGACATGTCTACCCTTTGTTCATTCACCTGTATTTGCCTTTTTAAAACTCTCCCTGCTGTCTGCGCTGCCTGTAGCTCTTGATATTGGATGTGTGTTGCTAAATGGTCTTAGCTTTATTTAGGCCCATGTGTTAGGTTTATTTAACGTATTGGACCGGCTGGCGACATAATTCAATGTTCTGTTTAGTTTTTTTTCACAAGCAGTGCAGGCACGTCCTGAGAAAGTCTTGTTGCTGTCGGGACGTTAAGCAATGTACAATCAATCAATCTTACTAACTATTCGACCAATGAGAACCATCGTTCTGTGCCTCACCCGGGTCTGCCCTGGGGGACTTCGATGGGGTTCATACTTGGATTTTCAAAACGGAAACACGAAATATGCTGACACTGCAACATTAACGCGCTCCTTATGTGTCATAGTAATGACATACTTCTTAGCGTGTATGAATGCTCAAAATTTCCTATACACAAACGGAGAAAAGATGCCAGAAAACGTTCGAGTCGGTGGAAGTGAAAATGACGATGTCGGCTGTGAAAATGCACGTGTCGCCTTTTGACCAGTGTGTTTTCTCTTTCCCCCACCCAGGTCTTCCCTGGGGGACTTGGTAGGGGTTAACTACTTTTTAGTTCCCAGGGTCACCCTGGTCAGCCCCACAGGGGGGGGGAGGGGGGGCAGTGTACAACCAATGTACAACCAACTGTTTTCTCTGTTTCCATTCTGCACCAGAGGCACTGAAGCATTAAAATGATTGTGCAGAAGTATACCTATGTGATGTCTAGGTATCACATGGAGATCACATAGGTGTACTTGTGATCTGTATGTGATGACTGATCACATAGGTATAGGTGATGGTTTGGCAAGCTTCCTTTCCTTTTCACACCTTCGAAACCAACAACCGCCCGCAAGCACAGCGCCATGAGTCCCCATGGCATAGCGCCAGAGCTTTACAACTCGAAGCGCAAAACCACCATTATATTATACATATGTACCCACTCCCTAAAGTTTTCCCTTCTTTGACACATGTATTGATATATTGTATGACAAGCAAATTAATATTCATGAGCTTGCTAGGTATGCTTTCCTTCCCAAAATCCCTTGCGCACCAAGAAGACTCGATCTTGCTGATACTTGGATTTTCAAAACGGAAACGCGAAATATGCTGACACTGCAACATTAACGCGCTCCTTATGTGTAGTAGTAATGACATACTTCTTAGTGTGTATGAATGCTCGAAATTTATATCCTATACGCACAAACGGAGAAAAGATGCCAGAAAACGTTCGAGTAGGTGGACTGACAAGTGAAATTGACGAGATGTCGGCTGTGAAAATGCACGTGTCGCCTTTTGACCAGTGTATTTTCTCTTTCCCCCACCCAGGTCTTCCCTGGGGGACTTGGTAGGGGTTAACTACTTTTTAGTTCCCAGGGTCACCCTGGTCAGCCCCAAAGGGTGGGTTTCCCCTCTATTTTGGGGCATGTGTTTCTGTCTACCCTTGGTCCATTCACCTGTATTTTCCTTTTTTAAACTCTCCCTACTGTCCGCGTTGCCTGTAGCTCTTCTTCTTCTTGTCGTTCGCAGTGGGCTATACGGTCAATGCAGCACCAGCGATGAATGATGTCGCCTCGGTGGGCAAGCCATTATCATCAATGCTAGTTGGCCGTATAGTCATGATTGCGGGTTTGCGTGGATCCGTGGTTTATCAGAGTGCGGCCCAGGTCCTCCGTCTTCAGCATTTCCTGTAGCTCTTGATATTGGATGTATGTTGCTAAATGGTCTTCGGTTTATTTATGGGAACATGGGAGTACTTACCATGAAAGTATGAAGCACTGTTCTCGATTTGACCGAGAACTGAAGCAGGAACAAATGAAGAGGTCACGCATGTGCACTAGTTCACACTTGAGAGAGTTTGCACACTAATGTTATAATAACCAATTATATAATTTAAAACTCCGTGGGAGGGCACTCACTGCAAGGGTGGGATTTGACAGTGTGGGAGGGCACTCGCTGCAAGGGTGGGATTTGACACAACTGTTCCTGCTTCATTTCTCGGTCAAATCGAGAACAGTGCTTCATACTTTCATGGTAAGTACTCCCATGTTCCCATAATTTAACCACAAACTGGTGGAACAGTTGGTCAAATGAAGCTTTTAGAGAGACATTGGGGTGCAAACTGACTCCCAAATAAGTCTATAACACGCACCTTAAACACCCAGTCTTTGAGAAAAAAACATCAAGCAGAGCTTGGCCCATGTTAGTGGCAGGAGACTTCTTGTAGAATTTGGTGAAAGTTGACTCGCTGGTCCAACTGGCCGCTTTCATTACTACATCAACAGGAGTGCCACGGCTGACTGCTGCTGATGTGCTTGCAGCGCGAGTTGAATGTGCCCCAAATTGTTGCGTGTCTATGCCAGCTCGTGTGAGAACATCCCGTATCCATCGGCCTACAGTTTCTGGACCCACTGGTCTATGAGGCTTTTGCACGCCTAAGAAAAGTTGACGGGCAATTGGGCGTATGGTCTCTGTCCTCTGTAAATAGTGATGTAACACTGTGACAATGCATACACTGTCACTTGAGTACGCCAACAGCTCAATAGGAGCTAAATGTCTGCCCTTGCGAGTCTGTTTCACACAAAAGTCAATGTGGAAGACCACCCGCCTCTCTGAGAGTTTCATAGATTCTATAGCCAGATTAGCAATAGTCTGGCAACGTTGTCTTGACAGCAACGCAATTATTATCACCAGTTTATGTCAATTCTTTGAGTGACAGTTTGTCATGTGGCACTAGTAATCTGATGTCAAACACATCAACATTCCATGTAGTTGCAGATTTTGGAAATGTGGGTCTGAGTTCATAAACTCCTTGGTGAACTTTTTTACCATTTTGTTTTCCCCAAAGGACTCGGTCACTAAACTCGATTAATCCTGAAAGAGATGATCTGGCAATGCAAATTGCACAGTACCCTGCACCAGTCTTGTAGAGGAATGCCAGAAAATTTATTCCATCCTTTAAAGATGGTGAAAGCGGATCAACACTGTGCCTACTTGCATACCTTTTTGCATTTGCAAAGGTAGGTTGCATACGCCTTTGAGGTATTCTCCAAGAAGAGCACATGATGTTTGCACTTTGGCACGAAAAGCCCTGTTTTCTGAGTCTACGCCAGAAACCTTGCAAATGAGGAATTTGAGAGGTTTTTTTGCAGGCGATGAAGTTGAGTTGGGTTTTGAGGCATTTTCAGCAGGTTTCACCTTGCCGAGATCAGTACAGGTTGCTCCGTGAGTAGACGTGCCACCAGTTGTGGATACCAGGTTTGACTTGGCCATTCTGGAACTACTATAACTCCCCGTGCTTCGTCTTTCACAACTTTCCTCGGAACAACTGGAATGAGGCTAAAGGGGGAAAAAGCCTAAAGGGATTTATCAGCCCATGTAATGTCGAACGCATTAACCGCCTCTGGGTCTGGTCTGTAAGACACATAATCCTTAAAGTGTGACTAAAGTCAAATTTTTATGCCCAATATTATTAAAATGTTTCCGTTATGTCTTGAAAAGTCTTTTTTGTGAAGCCGAAATTACGATGTGGCGCCTGTACGCGGAGAAAAGGTTGTTGACATGAGGGTGAACCTGCAACGGGACGTAACTTTCTGGCACATCCGACAAAACGGTACATCGCTTAATGCCCATTACAGTGGGCGCTACCATTTTAGGAACGGGAAGCGACAATTTCGACCCCCCGATGCTTCAGCGGGTAGTTTCACAGTGATTGGCCTCAAAGATGGCTGACCGATGTTTGCCTGTTCGTGCTATTATTCACGAGGCCATACAATGCAGTCAGCAGCAACTATCTCAGTCCGCAAGTGCTTGCTAACGATGTAAATATTTCTAAACATTTTTTCCTGCATATCTTGGTGCGGCACATCACCGATACGCCATTGCGGTTATCATTAGTTCTACAGCATATAAACCTGACTCGGCCCTAGTCTACACTGACAAGATAAGTTGCAAATTGTATAGCACGTGTTTGCTGGTCTGCTTTAGAATAAATACGAATGAATTGTGTTGTAAACGTGCTTCTCAGTTGTCCGTTGCCGCCTGGTGGTGTTCTACTCGACGGGAAGAACAAGAAGTATTTGACTGAAAAATGAACTGCCGCCCAGACAGACAACATCGAGTCGGTGAAGGTATGTGATACATATATTTTGTAATTTCGCTAAACAGTTGAAAGTAACTGAGTAAAAGTGAATGTTTACATTGGAAACAGTAGCAGACGATTTTGACGGTTAGAGATCTCTGCGCATGACTAGAAAGGCCCGCCGTTTTCGTACGTAAACATCCGGAACTGGTCAGGAGCACGGTTGAATCGCTTAGTTCGTTTGATACTTCAAATCGGAGGATGATAGACAAAACAATATCGAAGAATGTGTTCAGTATGTACTCCGTTTATGTGTATACATTTCTCACGATAAGCACGCTTCAGATTGATGTAGTACATTCACCACAGCAACTGTGTGTTTGCCAAGTATCTGAAAGGTATCCTCTGTCCGTATGATAATTGTAGCACGTACCGACGGCATAACGAATCTCGTCATATCGAGTATCAAAACGAGCCTATCTGTCACTGCTTTTAACTACCACCCCCACCCCCACCCCCCCCCTTTTTGTGTTGTGTGTTTGATGTTCTTGGGTATTATTTTGTTCATGTGATATGCTTGATGAAAATCTGATCTAAATTCATGATCATGGTACATTAATTTTGTAAGTGTTGATAGTTTATTGTCAAAAACAAAAACCCCACCCGGGTCTGCCCTGGGGGACTTGGGTGGGGTTAGGTATTTTTTAGTTCCCAGGGTCACCCTGGTCAGCCCCACAGGGTGGGGTTTTCTCTCTATTCTGGGGCATGTGTTTCTGTCTACCCGAGGTCCATTCACCTGTATTTGCCTTTTTTAAACTCTCCCTACTGTCTGCACTGCCTGTAGCTCTTGATATTGGATGTGTGTTGCTAAATGGTCTTAGCTTTATTTAGGCCCCATGTGTTAGGTTTATTTAATGTGTTTGACCGGCTGGCGACATACATTCAATGTTCTGTTTAGTTGGTTGTTTTTTTTCACAAGCAGTGCAGGCACGTCCTGAGAAAGCCTTGTTGCTGTCGGGACGTTAAGCAATGTACAATCAATCAAAAACAAAACAATCACATAATCCAACTACATGTAGATAACAACTGATATGGTAAGGTGTGTTAGTATTCAGCCCTGAAAATGGCGAGTAATTTACTCGCCATGGTGAGTGAAAAACATTTTTGGCGAGTAAAAAAAAATACCCACTCGCCAAATGCGAGTGCGCTCGTGTGTTTTCCAATTCAACGGCTAACCGCCAGCCGAACATCAGGTACGCCGGCGCGTGACCTGCCACCGCGAGCCGCCTCTAAAAATCACTTTGTGGCAGTAGCCGAACACGTCACTCGAACTGTGCGTACCATAACAGAGGTCGGTGACAGTCGTTCTATTTTTAGTTATGAATTGGTTCGTTTAGCCGCTCGCTCAGTTGACTCAGTCGAGGCTGCGTTCAGAATCGACCCGACGCCGGGGTCCGTGCGAGTGTAACAGGATGGGCAAACTGTTAATGTGTGGTGTCGGCATGTTATTACAAAGTGCGCGCTACACGTTGAACGCGTTACTTGCTGTGACGTCACCATACATACTATTATGGGATACGTCATCGTGCGTTTCGCTTTCGATCTTGAACGAAGTTGTACATGGCGGAGAAAAAGCAAAGTAAAAGCTGGAATGCTTTGGATTCTTCAATCCGGCACCGTCTGATCTTGATAATCGCTAAGAAGAAAGTTGCACTTCGACTCCACCATCTCCATCGACAAGCGACAGTACCAGAAATCCTACCCGTGGGCCATGTGTGGCACCGCCGCTATGACACAGTTTTCAGAGTTCATGGCTGTGCTGAGTGTATTTCCATGGCTAAAGCACGACGGCGCTCGAATGGCATGCGCAATGAGCACTGAGGCAAACTCAAAAAGCAAGTCCAGAAATTTGAACAGAAATAAGTTTGTCAGTTTTTTTTAAAATCGTGGTCGATCCATCTTCTGGTACACAGTTATTAGGCAAAAACAAACTTTTAAGTACATCAGTTTACACACACACACACACACACACACACACACACACACACACACACACACACACACACACGTACGTTCACAAAGCCCAAAGTGGGTTTCTTTCCAAACTTGGGCAAAGTGGGTTCCACACTTTCTAGTTATGTTAGACTGACAGCATTGTTCTCATATGATTTTGATCCTTCTAGTTAGTATGCCGGCAATTGGATATGAGGAAAAAACAAAAACTCTGCAAGTTGCATCAGACTGAAATAGTGGGGATATTTCATACCAGTGGGTTCATACACTTGCATTTACAAAAAGTCAACAACCAAGTATCTCTCTTACACACAACATAGTGGGTTTCTTATACACTTCTGACGAGCAAAACTGAGTAAATGGGTGCTCTTTATGCGGTTAGGAAAAACATATTTTATGAGAAAACGTGCATGTAAATGCTTCAAATTTTAATTGTCTTATGCTCTGTTTATTGCTGTTTAACTCAAGACTTTGAGTATTTTTTGCAGCTTGTTTTCTACATGTCTGCAACAAAAGTATTTTTTAAATAGTTTATTGAATTGATTTTTGTAGTTGATTTTTTTTCTTCGTTCTCCACAAAAAGCTAAATAGTGATTTGCCAATTTTGTATGTAATACTTTTGACTAATGTTGAATACTTATGACATGTCTCTACTTTCCTGGCAATTACTTTTTACATTGCATTATCACTCCTTTCCCATTTTCACTAGTTTTCTTGATTGACGTTTTACTAAAAATTCACCCTTTGTTATTAGCAAAAAAGAGTAGGAATAAACTCTTGGAACAGTAAGAGGACTAAGCTTGTAGTTATAAATAGAAGTAGAATATATGCAGGAACAGCAAGCACAATATCGAAGAAGACATAAAGTGCAGCCATCCAGACAACAAAATGACAACAAAAGTCAATAAATGCATTGCAATGTTTAGTAAGAAATATTTTAATTAAAATAATAATAAAAAATATATTTTAATTTAAAAAACAAAAAACAGAGCAATTGTACCAGTTAAGTGGTATGATTGTCTAACATTTTATTCTGTCACATACAACTGTATGAAATTTAACACATAACAAAATTGTATGAAAATAAAATAAACAGCATCTCTCAGTTTATGAATCAAAATGGTCTGGAACTAAGAAAAACAAATTAGGTACTTTTTTACATAATGGGCAAAATGACCGAAAAAAGTAAAATAAATGCATTACAATGTTTATTCAGAAGAACTGTTTAAATCAAAATAATAATGAAAAATATATTTCAGTTTAGATAAAATACTGAACAATCTTACCAGTAGGCTGCAGTGGTATGTCCAAAATTGTATATTGTGCAGATACAATTGTATAAAATTCAACAAATAACTGAATTATATCAAAATGAAATAAACGGCATTTCTCAGTTTATGAAATCAAAATGGCCTTCTTAAGAGAAAAAAAATTTCTACTTTTTAGTTTTGGGCAGGATACAACTAAAATATGTTAAGGTTAAATTCTTAAGGATCAGTGTATTTAACCTGTAAGTTACATTGGAAAAGGCACACAGAGTATCTATTACAAAAAGCTGTTAAGCTATTACCTACTGAAAATAGTCAAGTTTGGGAACAAGACCATATCGCCTGTTTGCTAGTAAGATGAAAATTAACTTATGGACAAGAAGCATATTTTTAATCTCTACACTTTTTCGGAACAATATGCAAATTTTAAACAGCAAGTCATTAAAATTAGCGTTAGGAGCATCTATTTATTAAAAAAAACCCACAATAAATCCATTTAACTAATTGGAATTTTGGCCTTAGATGAATGGAGGAGATTATCCTGAGCTAATGTAGTAATGCAGCTAATGCAGTAAACATTAGAATGTAGGATACAGATGCTGCTTTCATTTACTTTCCAGCTTCTCTTGTGCAAAACTGGCTCAGCAGCAAGAGCTCTTTCGCAAGCATCTTTCTGGGGCACTTGCTTCATTATTATGCAGTTGGCAAGATTCCATCGCACTGCAGCTGCTTCATCTGCAGTCCAGGGCCGTTTGACTGCAGTCTTCCGGCTCTTAGTTTTTGTACATTTCTGACTGGAACTCTTTTTGGTATCGTTGCCACTAGTATGCAGAGAAAGGGTCATGGTCTGAGATGGGGAAATGGTCTTGGCCCTGTCATGCTCAGAAGAAGATGTAGGTAGGTCATCAATAGGCATGTCGTGTTCAAAACAGCTGTCAGGGTCACTTCCTTCATCTGACTGCTGGTCCACTTCTTCACGCTCCACATTCTCAACACAGCTGCTGTCAATCTGCACTCCTGCATTCACCTTCATCAGGATGCTGGCAACCTTGGCCTTCTGCACAATGTCCACTGGCTGACAATAGATGTTTCTGTGGATGCGGATGTCGTGGCCAAGGAAAGTGGCTAGATTATCCTGATTGTACTTAGAGATCTCTAGTGCCTGACTTAGGGTAGCGAGCTGTTTGCGCAGTGATGTTGCTGTGAATAATGTAGGATCGACATGGGCCTCATCAGCTAACTCCTTGAGAACAGCGGAGCCTCTGTAGGGTCGCTCTCCAGTCTGACTCACAAATATGGACTAGTAATCCCCATAAGTCTGCGCAATACTAGTAGCTTGTCGATGCCAGATGTCATAGCAGGAGTCGGTAAAACTGGTCATCATCATCATCAGTCCCTTGCCCGAGCTGGGCGTTGGGGGGGACTGAAAGGCAGCAGCAACAGACAGTGCTCTCCACTGAGTTCTATTTTGGGCGGTGGCAAGCAAGTCTGGCATCTCGAGTTCGGTCCATTCTTTTATGTTTGCGACCCAACTCTTTCTCTGACGACCTCGCCGACAAAACTGGTACAGCTCTGTTCAACTTTCCTCTTATCTCAACTCTTTGGAGAACTGACACCAGCTTCTTCTCAGTTGCTGTCAAATTATCCAGTATCTTCTGTTCCGGTTGGCTGGACTTCCTTCCCTGCAAATAGTCATCACATTTCATTCTTTGTACCTCACCGCCACGCTTACGGTTGAAGATGGTGATGGCGGCAAGAACAGATTTTGCCAGAACAGCGTACGAGTCAGCCCCAAGCCTCTGATCCACCAGTTCATTTACCTTCTGCACATCCGCCAGTGATGGCAATAGCTTCAGACGATTCATGCGAGCTCTCCGGACAGACTGAGAAGCACATGCTGAAATGTGATCATACCAATCTCCATCATAAAGAGACTCAAACCTTTCACATTTTCTGACCAATTCAACGTTGTCATTTTTAATGCCATCAGCTTTCAGGATCTGGCAGCATTTCTTGATGCTATAGCCAATCTTGTGGACAAGAGATCCCTTCGTGCACAAATTTGTTTCTTGGATGAACCCGCCCAGCTCACGCACAGCATCAAGAACAGCCTCAAAATTCTCAGGATCCAAAGCTTGTGATAACCTTGAAATCTTCATGTCAGTGCTCTTTCTGAGAATTATACATAACCTTCCTAGCTCTCGGAGCCACCCACTGACATTAGAAGAAGAGTGCTCTTCAATGTCTTGCCTTGAAAACAGGCGCTGGCCATATTTAACAATAAGGTCATCTGCTTTCACAATTCTGGTGATATCATCCTTCATCCTTGAAATTACTTTTTCATAAAATGCCAAGGAAATTCCTTTAGGCAAAGGTAGGATAAGCTTTCCCATTCTTGAACATTGGCCTTTTTTCATCTCAGCACAGTTTTCTGGCTTATGCCTGCAACGATGAACATGTTTAGAAACAAGATTTTGTTGAAATAATGCTTTGCAAAAGGGACATGCCGAGTACTCTGAAGCTGCCTTCAGACCTGCTTTCTTATTATATTTAGCAATCAAACGACCATCTTCTCCACTAAGAACTCTAAAATTATGTTGAAAGTCTCCCTCATTTTGCAATCTGATAAATTCTTGCCTGCGCACTGGATCACCTTTGTTTAGAGCCAGGATCACCTTTGTTTAGAGCCAGGATCTTTGCAACCTCCGGTTCATTTTTGTGAATACGCTGCAAATGGGTGGACATCTTAGTGTTTAACTTGCTACAAAACATGCAACAGTGTTGTTTAGATTTGCCTTTGACTAATGTTTTTTTGACGAGGGCAGGAAATGGAGCTGTTTGGGTGTCGCTGTCACTGTCACTAACATAGTTATTATCACGGCACATTTCCGGGTCTTTGGGAAAACGGAATGGAGAAGGTGCAGCAGTAGCACCTAGTGATGTCTCCCTCTTTCTTCCTACTTTGTATTCACTGGATTCTGAACTCCCATCTGTAGATGCTGGTTTCCTGTCAACACAATTTTTTTTAGTTTAGCTAAAGGTGAGCTAGACATAGATATGTGCAGTGGTTAGTATAAAATTAATATAGAGGCCCCAGTTCTCATGATCTCTAGGCCCCTTAGGATACAAAAAAGGGCCCTTAATCAGCTGAACTGTATTGGCCTTCTACAGTAAAATATGTGTGCTTTACAATTAAACACATGAACTGCGAACTGGTGCGTTCCAAACAGCGTTTGGCTATATTGAGAGGCCCCGGTATGCCACACACATATTCTGCAAACCAGCGCAATCTCCTTAATTTAACCATTGATCCCCCAAATTAAAAATATGGATCTGGGTGATTCTCTTAACATGTATCCCATTTGACCTACACCCCACCCGGGTCTGCCCTGGGGGACTTGGGTGGGGTTAGGTATTTTTTAGTTCCCAGGGTCACCCTGGTCAGCCCCACAGGGTGGGTTTTTCTCTCTATTCTGGGGCATGTGTTTCTGTCTACCCTTTGTCCATTCACCTGTATTTGCCTTTTTAAAACTCTCCCTACTGTCTGCACTGCCTGTAGCTCTTGATATTGGATGTGTGTTGCTAAATGGTCTTAGCTTTATTTAGGCCCCATGTGTTAGGTTTATTTAACATATTTGACCGGCTGGCGACATACATTCAATGTTCTGGGGTTTTTTTGTGTTTTTTTTTTTTTTTTTCACAAGCAGTGCAGGCACGTCCTGAGAAAGCCTTGTTGCTGTCGGGACGTTAAGCAATGTACAATCAATCAAAACCCATTTGACCTACTTTAGGGTGACCTACTTTAGGTGCTTAGGAAAAAAATTATTATGTGTTTGAAACCGTCTCAACCTTTGCATTTCTGTTAAAAAGAATGTTGAATTTATATAATTTAAAACGTACTTGTGTATTCTATATGTCATTATTTTTTGGTTTAATATTATATCACAAAAATACCCCCAAAAAACATAGCGGATTTGCGACATGCTGTAGGCTGTTGCAAAAACGTATGTTGTATACATATTAATATATAAACCTCAAAACCCAAACACACTTAAATCGAATAAGTACATAATAAAGGTTTACTAACGCCTTGATAGAAAACACAACGATGCAAGAAAAATGTAAGCCGCGTGCATAACATTAGTTACTATAAAAATACACATTTTAAACATACATTTACAGAACAATCCACATCAAGAAATTTCGAAAGTCATGTTTCAATTTAGCGCGGATGAACAGCAAAATTATTATTTCTGGTCATTTAAAAAAATACACGCCGAGATTTTAAAATAACGTGAAAAGTTATTTTCGTCACCAAAATATTCAGTTGTGATGAGGAGCATAAAAAAATTTGTTTAAAAATAATTAAAACAAGATATCAACTATTTTTAATGATTAAATGTCGCATATGCATACCTGATGTTTAAAAATGCATGTCATTTCCTGTTCCGGTAAATGGAATCGTTTACAAAAAAAAAAAAAATTGTATTTTTCATCATCAGCCGGAAAATTGCATGTTGCAACCGAGTTCAGTATATAAAGTTTTTTTTTGGTTTTTTTGTTTTTTTTTGTGCAAAAATATTTTTATATAAATGATGTATTAAATGTTTAGGCAACATTCTTAAAGCATATATCTATGTAAAGAAATTGTCTCTTATGCTCAATACCCCCACCCGGGTCTGCCCTGGGGGACTTGGGTGGGGTTAGGTATTTTTTAGTTCCCAGGGTCACCCTGGTCAGCCCCACAGGGTGGGTTTTCTCTATTCTGGGGCATGTGTTTCTGTCTACCCTTTGTCCATTCACCTGTATTTGCCTTTTTAAAACTCTCCCTACTGTCTGCACTGCCTGTAGCTCTTGATGTTGGATGTGTGTTGCTAAATGGTCTTGGCTTTATTTAGGCCCCATGTGTTAGGTTTATTTAATGTGTTTGACCGGCTGGCGACATACATTCAATGTTCTGTTTAGTTTATTTTTTTCACAAGCAGTGCAGGCACGTCCTGAGAAAGCCTTGTTGCTGTCGGGACGTTAAGCAATGTACAATCAATCAATCAATCTTATGCTCAATACATGCATTTTCATGTCTTAATATTAAAAATCGTCAGTCGACCGGTAAAAACTTGTCTGTTTTTAGCCTCATGTCACTTGTGGGATACATGTTTAGAGAATCAACCATCTGCTTTAATGCAGTTTACAATTAAAAAAGCAAGCAACCAGCAAAATAGCCAATATAGTACAAGTAATCAAATGTGCAAAATGTCACTACATACCAGCTACTTTCTGATGAACAAGGTGAGGAAGAGCGTGAAGGTGATGGACTTTGGCCAAAAACCTCATCTTGATTAGAAATACCTGGACTGATGCTGCGTTCATGACCAGAGCCAGTGTGAGTGTCTGTTGCACTGCACAAGAAAGAAAGAAAATGTAAACAAACTAAAGTACAAAATAAATAAATAAATAAACAATCACAGACCAATAACAGATATAATCATGAGAAACAGCTTCAAGAAAACTTATTAAAAGAACAGGTAGTTCACTGTCTTGTCAATTACATACTAATAAAATATGCCAAAAAAGTGTTAGCGTTACATACCAGCTACTGTCCGGTGACCGTGCGACAAAGAAGGGTACCATGCGCTGTCGTCTTCGGCCACGAACATCATGATCGGAGATACCTGGACTGATGCTGCGGTCATGACCAGAGCCAGTGTGAGTGTCTATTGCACTGCACAAGAAAGAAAGAAAATGTAAACAAACTAAAGTATAAAATAAATAAATAAATAATCACCGACCAATAACATATAATTATGAGAAACAGCTTCAAGAAAACTTACTAAAAGAACAGGTAGTTCACTGTCTTGTCAATTACATACTAATAAAATATGCCAAAAAAACGTTAGTGTTACATACCAGCTACTGTCCGGTGACCGTGCGACAAAGGAGGGTACCATGCGCTGTCTTCGGCCACGAACATCACGATCGGAGATACCTGGACTGATGCTGCGGTCATGACCAGAGCCAGTGTGAGTGTCTATTGCACTGCACAAGAAAGAAAGAAAATGCAAACAAAATAAACTAAAAAATAAAAATAATAATAATAATAAAGTCATAAATACTCATTTTAAAATTTACCATTCCAAAGCGACTTATTACCAAGTAAAATGTTTTCAAATGATTTACTAATATAATCTGTATACTATGCTGAATGCTGTTGTCATACTTATTTATTCTGAAGATCTATCCACCAATTCAATTAGAAGCATTAACTACCATAAATGGGGTGGCCCGTTGCGCAGTGGGTAGGCGCTGGTCTCCAATGCTAACGATGGTGGGTTCGAGCCCCACACGTGGCAAAAAAATTATTACTAAGGTATGAGACTTTATGGGTCACCGAGGGTTCTCTCTGGGTACTCCGGCTTCCTCCCTCCCTTCAAATTAATATTGGATGAAGCCAATTTAATTTTAAAATTACAAAACTATTTTCCTTACAGTTTCCTAATAGTGATCTCCCTGCCTTTACACCACATGTGTCTTGTATACTGTTGTCCTTGTTGTGTGTCTGTAATATGTTGGTTGACCGTGAGCATGTATGTTGGTATAGATTGCCGCGCTTTGAGTTTGAAATCATTCGAAGTAAAGCGCGTATGAGCATCCATTATTAATTTATTTTATTATTATTAATAATAAAACAGCTGTATTAAATAATTTAATAATAACAATAATAAAATAACAGCAATAATACAATAATAATAATACTTAATAGCAATAATCAGGGGTGGCCAAATCTTTTTTCCGAGGTTGTCTGCCGGACTAGCTCAACAAAAAGTGAACTAGTCCGCAAGAATTTTAACTAGTCCGCCTACCAACCACCAAAATCAGAATGCTCATAAAATTTAATGAAAAATTGAGAAAACAACTATTAAATCCAACCACGGTGTCGCCCGGTCACATACGTTTTTCAAAAGTTGCAAAACATGGACTTAGATCGTGGTCGTAAAACAACCATTCTTGCTTGCATCCATGTGGATTTGCCATCCAGGTCTCCTCGCATTCATACTTATTCTTTTGTTGGTAATAGAGACTGTTGCATGCTTTTTTCTCTTCATCTACCCCCACCCCCCCACCTGGAGGATTGCTTTCACGAACAACAAATCTATGCATCACAAAAATCAAAACGAAAGAAGTGTCTTGTCGTCTATTGACAGAAAGTCGCTTGATGGCTACGTGACTACAATTAAAAAGGATCCTGATAATTTATTAAGTGGATGACGCTTGTTTTTGTCACGACTTCTGTATCCGCTGAACAATACTTAATAGATGATGAGTCAGAATTTGAGATAGTCCGTCGGACTATCAACCCTAGAATTAGAGGTAGTTTGCAGTTATTCGAGATCGCCTGGGGTGAGCTGATAGGCTATTTGGACCACCTCTGGCAATAATAATAATAATAACAGTTAATGAAGCCAATATACACTTACTCATCTTCAGGATCTCTAATGATTTTTGTTTGCTTTAAATACTTGAACACTGATCTGAATGTCTGCAATAATATAAGTCAACATCATCAAACACTTCACTTTATTAGCAGGCTAATCATTCACTTTATTAGCAGGCTAATCATTATATTAGTGGCAATGGCTGTGTAATACTTAAGTAGTAGTATACTGTAGCAATACCAGGAGGTATCTAAGATATTTTAGTACTAGCAGTGTAGTAGTAGTAGGCCTGGTATTCTGAAGTTACAGTTGTAGTCATTCACCACCAATACTAAAATATTGCTGGAGAAAACTATGCATACATTACTAGCAAACAGTCTGTTTTCTTACTCTTAGTTTAATCAGATCATAAAAATCTAAAGATAGGCTGTTATATTAAATATTATTTTTATTTTTCTGTTACCAAAATAGGCTTAGCTATCATTATCAATAGATAGTATCATTATGTAAATTAACATCAGGCCTAAGTAAAATTTATATAACTTATAAGAAAAAAATAAATAAGACGAGAAAAAAAGTGATTTCACTGTGATTATTATAACATAACTTCATAAGAAGCAAGTTTGCTAAAAATGGAACGAGCAATTATAACTAAATAAAATATCAATCAGGCCCCAAGGGCTAGCCCATGCCCCTAACTCAGCTTGAGGCACAAGCCAAAAAATTAGTGTAATAATTTAATTAAGTGAATTAATAATTAAGTGAAATGACAGAGAACCTTGTCACTGTGGCTTGTAAAATGCTTATGCACAAATTCATGATATTAAAAAAAGATTTGATTAGCGTAAATCTTACTTACTTACTTACGCCTGTCACCCCTACCCGGGTATAGGCCGTCGACGAGAGACCTCCAGCAACTCCTGTCCTGTGCTTCTCCTTCGATTCTACTCCAGGTGGTTCCCAGTCTCTTGATGTCTGCTTGGAGGTCTCGACGCCAGGAGTTTCTCGGCCTACCTCTTTTCCTCTTTCCCTGGGGGTTCCATGACAATGCCTGCCTAGTGATACTGGAAGCTGGCTTTCTCAGACTGTGACCGATCCATCCCCATCTTCTTCGCCCAATTTCATTCTCTGCTGTTATTTGCTCTGTTCTCTCCCAGAGTCTGACGTTGCTGATCTTCTCTGGCCAGTGGATTTTCAAAATTCTTCTAAGGCAACTGTTCATGAAGGTCTGTACTCTGTTGACTGTGGTTTTTGTCAATCTCCATGTCTCTGCTCCATATAGGAGAACTGCTTTTACATTGGAGTTGAAAATCCGGACTTTGGTGTGTTGTGACAGCTCTCTGGAACTCCACACTTTTTTCAACTGGAGAAAGGCTGCTCTGGCTTTACCGATTCGTGCTCTGACATCTGCATCAGTGCCGCCTTTTTTGTCTATGATGCTCCCGAGATAGGTGAAGGACTCCACCTCCTCCAACGGGGTGCCAGCAAGCAAGACTGGTTCTTCCCTGGTTGTGTTCAGCCTCATTGTCTTTGTTTTCTGTTTGTGAATGGTGAGGCCCACTTGGGACGAGATGTCAGCAAGCCTCGTGGTCTTGTCCTGCATTTGTTGATGAGTGTGGGACAGTAATGCCAAGTCGTCTGCAAAATCGAGGTCGTCAAGCTGTGTCCACAGTGTCCACTGTATTCCACTTCGTCTGTGCTCTGTGGTCATCTTCATGACCCAGTCTATGGCCAGTAGGAAGAGGAACGGAGACAGCAGACACCCCTGCCTGACACCAGTTCTGACCTGGAGCTCTCTGGTGAACTGCCCTTCGTGGATCACGCGACATGTCATGCCATCATAGCTGCTCTTGATCAGGCGGACGAGCTTTGTGGGTACACCGTAGTGTCGTAGGAGTTTCCACAGAGTCTCTCGGTCCACGCTGTCAAATGCTTTCTCATAATCCACAAAGTTGACGTACAGCGGGGAGCTCCACTCCAGAGACTGTTCCACGATGATGCGGAGACTGGCGATCTGGTCTGTACATGATCGGTTCTTCCTGAATCCTGCTTGCTGGTCTCTCAGCTGGGGGTCAACGGAGCTCTTCATTCTCTCTAGGATGATCCTGTTGAAGACCTTTCCTGGTACTGACAGCAAGGTGATTCCTCTGTAGTTGGAACACTTGCTGAGGTCGCCTTTCTTGGGAAGCTTGATTAGGTACCCCTCCTTCCAGTCAGCTGGCATCACCTCCTCTTCCCAGATCTTTCCAAACAGTGGGTACAGCATCTCAACTGTTGTCTCTAGGTCTGCTTTCAGAGACTCCGCTGGGATGCCATCTGGCCCTGCTGCTTTGCCATTCTTCAAAAATGCCACTGCTTTTCTGATCTCTTCCCGGTAGCGTAAATCTAGATCACTATAATTATTACAAAAGTTATTAGTATTATTACTCTGAAATTCACAATCGCATGAGCCAGTCTTTAATGATTAGTCGTTGACTTTGAGTAACGACACGTATTTGACTTTGAGTTTGACTCGACTCTACACTAAACAGTAAACAACAACAGCCGACAGTGAGAGACTAAACGCAAAATGTCTACCAAAACCTGATAATCATATAATAATAATAATAATAATAATAAATAATCAAACACAGGACTTCCCTTTAGATTAAGTTTAGTTTGAGTTTGACTCGAAATCGAATCTACAGACTTGAGACTACACCTGTAAAACAGACAGTGCGAGATTGAACCGCAAAATGTCTACCAGAACCTTATTGTCATATTGTAAATCTAGGCCTATGTCGTTAAACAACAAAATTATCTAGTTGTGACGTCTGCTGGTCGCCAAAAGCATTGTTTATTTATATATTAACATTATTCTCACAATTTACGCACAAAAAGTCAACACTTACCGCCATGTTTCGTTGATTTGTTGTTGGAAGAGTGACTTCCCTTGTAAAAGTGTATTCCAATCTTCACCCGCGGGCATACACAGCGAGGGTGTGTAAAATGGCAAGACACACATAGTTGACCCAACACAATTTTGGGTCTCAAGCTAAAATCCGGTTTTTTAAAGATAATTGAAGGTTTTTGATATGATACTATGCTTAAAAAAAGTGGGTTCCACAAATTGGAACCGACTATTTTTTTAAACCCAGTGGTACGTGAGTGTAACATATGCGTGAACCCACTTGTAGGGTTGTGAACACACACACACACACACACACACACACACACACACACACACACACACACACACACACACA